>CM061921.1:4457780-4582792 GCA_031002005.1 Vandiemenella viatica | reverse complement strand
GGATTTGTTTGATTTAATTCAACTAATTTCGGACTATGGTATATTTCTTTACTGAAAGTAGGTAACACATATTCTGGATATGACAGATTGGCATGAATAAGAGTTTTATGCAACACTGGTATGAAGAAATTTTCTCCTACAAATTGACAGTGAGATGACTGCTGAATGATTCCTGAATTCATGAGTTTCACTCGATTAACGGTTTGATTGACATCTTCATTCCAACAAGTGACAATAATTTCGTAAGGTTTGGGCATAGAAAAGATCCAATTTTGATTTACAAGGCTTAGGTAAGGCCGATCCAGCATTAGGATGTCTCGTTGGCACAAGCTTGAAAAATTGTTTGAAAAGAACATAGAGGTTTCACAAGTGCCTACACTCCTACTGTGCAACGTGAGTGCTGGACAGACTGTTATGCCAGAGTTTCTACATCCTTCCAAGTCATGTTTGTTTAGGAGCGCATAAGCGTTCTGAGATTGGGTTAACAACAGTATCTCATGCGTCTTCCATTGTACATAATAACCCGTTTGCTCCCAAAAAATTGGAAATGTGTGCACAGAGTACCTGGTTAAAACTGAGTCAGTAGTACCCACCGGTATGTCAACGACAATGTGTAGATTGTCACCCATCAATGCTACATTTACGGACGCTAATTGATAGTAATGATATACATTGTCCAAGGTGCAAGGGAAAATCATATAGCATTGTGCTTCTAGATGTCTTTGAATAGTTTGCAAATATTGTAAGAAGGTTTTCGGATTGATTAGTACATCGCTAAGTTTCCCATCTGTGGCTTGTATCAAAGCAATTCTTAACTTAGTTAATTCCATGCGAGTATTAGTGATAGTTACTACCAGTTGCTGTAACAGTTGGTTGCTGTATAATTGTTGAACAAAAAATCTTTCTAATTCCTTTAAATTTTGAGTTAGGGTAATTTGTAACTGGGATACTTTTGACATGAAAGTGTTCGCTAGTGTTGTTATCGCGGCTGTATTATTCGTTACGGCATTTTGAATGTTCTTAGTCAGCATAATTTGTTTTGAGGCGTTAATTTCCATATTGTCTGTGATTTGTTCCAAATTGGTCAGTCGGGAATTTAGTTTCTTATAATCCTTTTCCGTAAGAGTCCCGAACATTTTCTTGAGAAGGGAACCGCCTACCGATATTAACGCTCGTTTTGTCCTTTTCCCTCCCCTTGGCAAAAGATCAACTAAATTACGATACTCATCGTCTAGGGCTGCATACAGGGTTCTTAGACTCCCTACCAATTCATGAGTTATATCATCGTCAAAGGAGGTGAGGTTTTGAAAAGATGCATCCAATAGATTAAATACAGTATCTGCCGACTGTGCTCCCATAATTCTCTGAAATTTATCTGAGCCACAATGGACCAAACTAATGGCGAATGAATAACATTATCTTGCTTGACAAACATTATACCACTCTTAAGGGGTGTGACTTGGTAACATTGTATTGGGACCCTGCCCAGCGAAAGAATTAGTATTACTATTAAAACCTTAAAACGCAACATTATTCTTCTAATAACACACTTGGAGAAATTAACTACTAAAGGTTACACACCGACTGTTACTACACGATACTACCAATTCCACTAAGAGATAAAGTTCTTACTGCCTAAAATATTTTACACCAAAGTCTTAATTCTAAAAGGTCTGTAAACAATGTTCCGATACTTAAAGAGGACACCGCTGAGCTGGTTACCGCTTCGCGAGTCTGGTCAGCACCCGCCGCTTGCTGCGTCGACACACGTCACGCCTTGCGGTCGGCAGCCCGCTGCGTAGCCCTGCCCTGCGGGATTTGAAACCACAGCAAAATTCTGCACACTGGTGTTTACATTACACAACAGCTGTGTCGGACAATAATCAACACACAACTTGCTATTGCATACAAAGAACTTGACACAGTTTTAACTTTTCACTTAGGTTCACACACAACTTTTCCTCTTGATTGAAATTAAACACAAATTCGTTGAGTCGAAACCAACCCAGTTTGCATGGCTTCCATTAAAACTTTTATGCACAAATCTGGACCAATTCTAAATTACTTTACTTACTGCCATTAAAAATTCTTACTTTTGCAATTACCGTTCCACTTCCTCACTGGCAGCACCTTTGCGGGGTTGGCACAAACATTATTTACAGCTTATTCTCAAGGTACTAACTTCTTATTTCTTAAATTATATGAATGACTAGCATCGTTGTTTTTTCCTGTCTTTCGTTGCGTCACCTGTGTCTGTTGCGGAGGTGTGCCCCTCCCTGTACCATTAGCTGCACGATTTCGTAAATTATATGGTATGTCCTGGCGTTGTCTAGGATTTTGCGCTGCTATGGGTTTCCCCCCCTGGTGTTCCAAGGTCTGTATTTCGAGTCTCGTCGACTATTGTCGACCGTGCTTCCCACTGCGTTTTTCTCCAGATGTAAGGTTTAACCCGGTTTTTATGTACCGTTACGTCCCGATCTGGTAACCGAATCCGCACATTAACACCTGAGGGCAATCCTACTATTTCAAATGGACCCGTCCAAGATAGGTTAAATTTGGAACATGTACCACGTTTTCTAAAAGGTTTGTTTAGAAGTACAAATGAACCAATAGCAAGGTCCTGAGGGTGAGCTTTTTTATTATATTGCTTTGCCTGCCGTGCGAACGCTTTGGCATTCGCTTTCCGCACACTACTCCAAATTCGGCGTAGCTTGTGCGCCAAACTTCTTACGTCAGGGTTGGTTATTTCTTTAGACAACGGAAACACAGCAAAGGGCGAATTCATCTCCCTCCCATAGAGTACTTCATACGGTGTCTTGTTTGTGGAAGAGTGCACGCGGCAATTATAAGCACTGACGAATGAATGGTAAAACTGTAGGCCAATTCTTTTGAGATTTATTCATATAACAGCTTAGGGATTTAATTATAGTTCTGTGCGTTCCTCTCCGCCATTCCATTAGATTCTGGGTGCACTGCCGTGGTGTTCAGTTTTTTAATTCCTAGTAGTCTGCACATCTGTGTAAATAGATCAGATAGAAAGCTCTGCCCCTTGTCCTGTCACCAAAATGGAAGGAATCCCGTAGATTAGAACCCATCGGGTTACAAATGCTCTCGCGATGGTCTCCGTCTTCTGGTCAACTAGCGGAATCATGGCTAGATACCGTGAAAACGCATCCACGATGGTTAAGATGAAAACATGACCGCTATCGCTTCTTGAAAATGGGCCAACAATATCTAAATGAATCCTTTGAAAAGGGCTACTAGTTTCGGGTAGTGATTGCAATTTCTCCCTGTTTCGTGTTTCCCCCGCGCGCTGATTGCACGCGAGACAACTTTTAACGTAATCGCGCGTATCCTGCCTCCTAGAAGGCCACCAATATGCTTTAGCAATCAGGCGATTGGTAGATTTATACCCTGCATGGCAACCATAGAAGGAATCATGGTGTAATTGTAACACCGTTTCTCGCAGTGATTATGGCACAACCTGCCCGTTCCCCTTGTTTTGTTTTCCTATACAATACATCGTAGCGTAACACTGAACATTGGCCGCTGCCGCCAACGCAAGCATTCTTTGTCTTTTGATTGCTCAAGCGGTAGTTGCGCTAACGTCAGAGGTTCTTGCACTTCGAGAGCTCTGACCTTACGGCTCAGGCCAGTCCGCATGCGCAATTTCCGACCCTCGTTTAACTATGACTTTAAAATCATATTCCGAAAGCATCAACGCCCACCGCGTTAATTTACTAGATGGATCTTTCAAATTCATCAGCCAACGAAGCGCAGCATGATCTGTCACGAGGTCAAATTGTCTACCCCATAAATACGGTCTAAAATGCTTTATTCCCCATAAAATCCCCAAGAGCTCCTTCTCTGTAGCACTGTATTTAGATTGTGCCGGGCTTAATTGTCATGATGCGTATGCAATTGGCCGTTCCACATTATCGATTACTTGTGCCAAAACTGCTCCAGCTGCGATTTGAGAACAATCACAGATAAGCGTAAATTTTTTATCGAATTGAGGATGGTGCAATAGGGGACCTGTTGTGAGGATATTCTTTAAAGTCTGCATAGCAACCTCACATTCGTTAGTCCACTCAAATTTCGCTCCTTTCACCAATAATTTTGTCAAAGGTCTTGTGATTTGGGCATATCCCTTGATGAATTTTCGGTAATAGTTAGACAGTCCTAAAAAGGATTGTAATTCCTTGACATTGGTAGGTGTGGGGAATTCTCGGACTGCCGATACCAATCTGGGTTGCGGTCTTACGCCCTCCTTAGAAATTACATGGCCCAAATAGTCTATTTCGCTTGCTGCAAAGTGACATTTTCCGAAGGATAATGTTAGGTTCGCTCTCCTGAATCGCTCAAAAACTTCCTTCAAATGGGAAATGTGCTCGTCAAAGGTTTTTGAGAATATTAGGCAGTCGTCGATATACACCAACGCCATTTTTGTTTTAATCCCATGAAGAATGGTATCAATCACTCTCTGAAATGTGCTTGGTGCATTCCTTAACCCGAATGGCATTTTTCTGTACTCCCATAATCCATGGTATGTACAAAAAGCGGTTTTTTCGATGTCGTCTTTCGCCATGTTTATTTGGTGATAACCCGATTTAAGATCGAGTGTCGAGAAATATTCACAGTTGGCTAGGTAATCTACAGTCTCCGAAATTGATGGTAATGGGTATACATCAGGAATGGTAACACTATTTAACTTTCTGTAGTCTACACAAAATCGATACTTGTCATCCCCATTTACACTCTTCTTTTTTACTAGAACCACATGGCTTGACCATGCTGAGGACGATGGTTGTATTGTACCGTCCTTCAATTGTTCGTCTCTTAATTTATCTAAGATTTCCCTCTGGTGGTATGGGACACGATACGGCCTAGATTTGCAAGGTGGGGCATCTCCCGTTAAAATCCTGTGTTCCACAAGATGTGTACTGGGCAAACCCTCTTTAGGTGCAAACAAAATTTCGTACTCCCTCAATAATGCTTCTAAACGATCTTGTTGATCCGGTGGTAAATGACTTGTCTTACAGCTAAAGTCTAACAAGGGTTCGGCAGAATTAACTCGAACTTGTTTCGTTATTTCTTCTTTACTCCCCTCACCTGAACGAGGACTACTTTGACAATCAACATCAACATCTAACATAGACACTTGTGCTACTTGGTAATTCTTCGGAATCTCTACTGGGCCCTTACCAAAATTCTCTATACTCACTGGAACGCAATTTTTCCCATTAACCGCGGTTACATAAGCTATACACCTCTTAACATACACCCTTCTCTGGTCTAAATACTTGTTTACTGGAAAAGGTTCAACCATTACCACTGATCCAGTTACAGCCTCCATTTCCTGAGACAATGGTAGCTGCAACACCTTACCTGTAGATTCGGGGATCGTGATGACAGAGTCTGACTTTATGACTAATTGTGACCGTTTGACAGGAGCTACGACGTCAGATAGCTCCATGGACCACTTATCTGAGCCTTTAAGCTCTACCAGTAAGCTTCTGCCCAGGCGGTTCCTTAACCTGATAGAACTATTATTAAAGTCCAACACCGCCCCATATTCCCTGAGGAAATCTACTCCCAAAATCCCGGTAAAGTTTGGACTTAACTGTGGGACTACATACACCACAACTTCAAAATTACACCCAATAATAGTTAATTCCACTTATTTAATCCCTAATACTTCAATTTCTTTAGTAGCATCTACTCCCGTAATTTTGCAATCTGGGGGTTTTAATCCTTGCTCCCCGCATATACCAACCCATAGGAGGTTACAGTCCGCTCCCGTATCCAAAAGCAAGTTACATTTTTTCCCCTGATAATAAGCTTTAACTGTAAGATCAGCAAAGTTTGCCCCTGAAGTGTCCTGCCTATTAACTGCAGGTACGTGTTTTGGAGGCAACCAGCCGGGGACACTGCTGCCTATTTTCAGTTTACCGACTGAGTCTGTTTAGAATGACTATCCCCTTTAGGAATATTAGTTACCTTACCCGGTTGGTGGTGTCCCGTGCCCCTATTCCTGTTCCAATTCCCTGATGCTCCCTTGGCTTTATAGTTACTATATCCTTTAGAAAAATTGCCGCCATAGCTGCGATTTCCCGCATTGCAATGACAGTTAGAACATTGGTTCTGCCACTTACCTTCTTGCTTTGTCGGTGATCCATGGTGCTGGCTACCCCATTTCTCTCCTCTATTTCTTAAGTTCTGATAACAATCCCTTTGTAAATGGCCAGACTTTCCACATGAAAAAACAAGAGATGACTTTCCGTGCGTGAAACACCTGCTGTACTGGTTTAAATTTATTTTCTGTGGAAGCCCTATTCTTAACCTGTTCAAATAACACGCTAATCTCTAGTGCCTCACTAAAGGTTTTAGGTCGCCTTAAAGAAATCTCTTGATTCAATTCCGAGCTTATTCCTGCTAGGAAAACTTCCAAAAGCCGCATATCACTCTCAAAGAGAACAGCTTCGTCGTGAGACTCATCTCCCGTTAATTCGAAAGTCTGAGCATTCAAAAATTTCAAACGGTCAGCATAATCTTCGAGTGATTCCTGAGACCTTCTTTTTGTGCTACGTAATATTTCGCGATAGAACGTCGCGCTGATTTTAGGCTCAAATCTCTTAACAAGCTCTTCACAAAGCCCCGCGTAAGTGACTGACATTTTACAATTTTGATCGTATCTTACATGCCGGTATGCAATTCCAAATAACCGACTTTTCAGAATTCTTAATTTAACATCTGAGGACAAGTTAAACATGCTAAATACGTTATCCAACCGATCAAGAAAGTCACGAATGTTTTCCCCAGGATTTCCCGAAAAGGTGATGCCAGGGGACAGTAGTGTACTAATTATTTGCAAATTAAGATTAACTCTTCCATTCTCTGATTTATATCTTGCACAGCTTCCTGCACCGTTGTGGAGGTTTGACCGTCCGTTCTATTCTGAGACATACTAGGCTAGTTTCTACTCACCGAATATCTCGCCACAGTCGTTCAAAGCTGCTATCACGCGCCGTACTGGAGTCGAAGTCGCGTGCCGCCATGGCTCCTCCCTCTTGCGTCGGTGAAACGATGTCTCCGCAGTGATGGCTGCCGGCCTGCTGATATCCCCTCTAGTAGTCTGTTGTCACCAAGGCTCCGCCCCTCTGCCGCGTCACTGGACTCGTCTGCTGGAACAGCTGGTTACTGGGTGACGTACTTGCACTGACCTCCTTTTGCCTGACCCGCTAGCGCAGCCGTTTTACTCTCTTAAACCAATGCCATCATTTTAAATGCCCGATTAAAAATTAAGTTCTTCTCTTCACAGTTTACTGCATACAATTTAAGTGATCTTCTATAGCCAAAGAAATTACCTTCGCCACCAAGAAGTTTTAAGTTAATTAATTTTCCGTCTTCTTCCTTTCCTGGCTCTAAATTTTTCTGACACCAAGTTGTGGTGTCTTTTTACCCGTTTTCATCTCTTCCTGGCTCCAATTTTTTCTGACACCAAGTTGTAGCATCCCACTATTATTATTATGACCCGTTACTTATTCGTCAGGATGGATAAGTTGTATTTGGTCACTGTGGGCGTTTAGCCAGTTTTACTTACTTGGGGCGTGTCTGCTGCTGCTCCCGTAGATGGTACTCCCGTCTTGGCTTTGGCTATCTTACTAGTCTATGTACTTGAACCTGAATATCTCTGACTTGCGTCAATGAAAGAGACTAAGTGCATACATAGTTTTATTCTTTGCTAGGCGGGCTGTTACAGTCATCCAATGGCCACGAGCAGGATTCCAAGCACTTAGTTAATATAAAAGACTGATGGACTTACATTGGTTACGACGGCTGATTGACTGACTAGCGGGCATGGCTGGCCTTCGATCCCCACTCGCTGTTTAACACAGCATAGTGGCTGCGTAGTTACTCAAACTTGACTTGACCGACTTCCCCCGAGCCTCGGTGAGCTCGCGCTTATATCTCATCAGTTGCGTAGCCTGTCCTCGTTCTAAGGGCAATCAACTGACAGCTAGCGTTTCTCGAACCTTCTTCACGAGCCCAGTTTCCATAGCTATTGCTCGCTGACCTGGATTTCTTGCTGACCAATCTTGCGACATCCCACGCCAGGCGCTCACTGCCTGTGACTGTCGCCGCTCATACATTATCATTATACCTATTTTCTTATTTCCCAAAATATACTGCAATTATTAAAACGGTCTGCTACAATCGTTTCTTCCATAATCTAAAAAAATAAAATAAAAATAAACTTATTGTCATAATCACCAGGGTTCGGATCTTTATGACCAGAAATAGAGAAATATGCAGGCAAATATGACATTAAAAAAGGGTAAACATGACATAAAAATGACAAAATATGACCAAAGATTTAAATTTACTATACATCAAAACATGCTCAATTTTACACCATTTATTTTATCTAGTAGTGTTATGTTCATATAAACAACATAATTTGCGTCTGCACACTCAATGCACCATTCAGAAATTAAATTTTAAACCGCTTTGCTAAAGTCACTTTAATCTCACATAATTTACAGAAAATAACTCTTTCATCTGTACTAAAATACTCATCTCCAAATTCCTTTAGGAAACTCCGTAAATTCACACTTTCAGAAAAAATACTTTTCAGCATTGTGGTACTCACTGATCCACTGCAGATTTTTCATTAAGTAAGGAATTATTTTTAAAAGTAATGGTAACAATGAGACATTGACTCAGATCGACACAGGCATGCTGCTGCTGCTTTGTTGAGGTTAAAAGGCGGGTGGAACATTAACATTTACAGATTGACTATAATGTATAACTTTAATTCTTGTCTGGTCAGTTCTGACCAATTCAGTGACAATTAGTTTTGATTTTCCTCTAATGTGTAATAGGAGTACAGTTCTGCAAATAATTATCTTAATTTCTTCTCATCTATAACTTCTGGCGAATTCCCGATAATATTAAAAATTACCAGATTTTTCCTCTAAACATGACCATAAATATTATCATGGTATGACCAAAACTAGGAAAATGGGCTGAATATGCATTTATATGCTATATAAAATATATTAACATACAAACAGAAATGTTCAATCAGTGTTTAATTCAGCATTACAAATCAAAAAGAAGGCAGGAAAAAAATGTGACTTATCCTAAAGATCCGAACCCTAATAATCACATTGCCAAACAACATTAAATCCTGAAAAATAACTGAGTGTTTCCATACATTGTTTTCTCTACAATACTTAAATGCTGACTAAAGCATTTCAAAAAAACTTTAAAAATCACTTTTTACTCCACAGAATTTGGTATTACCTGAAATGGTCTTACAAGTCAGCTTTTGATGAAACTACACGACAGTAATTTGTATTTTAGTCCTAAAATAATAGTGAAAACTTTCAGGAACAAGACTTTTATGAGTAATAGGAAGAAAGATAAACTTGGAATAATCATGTTGAATAAAGAAAGAAGCCAACTTTTAGCTCCCTGGATAAATTGACACATTATGTTACAACAAAGAAAGAAACTTTGGACAGGTACTTTCATTAGCAAGGAGTGGAAAACATTCTGCTGGAAAGTGATCAGAGGAGCAGTAAAGGAAATGAAAAAAGTAAACCTATGAAGATATAGTATTTTCATGACATGTAGACTGTGAGTAGGAGAAAAAGTGGTTTTGTGAGAAAGGGTCAAGGTCCCTTCTTCACTTAAACAACTTTATTCTACGTACCTTCAAACTTGATCCAAATGGAGAAAATATTTTGGTGGGTAATCATGACAGCCCTTGGATTCATTTTCTAACACTTCAAAATATTCCACACTTTGCCTATCAGGAGACAGGCATATCCAAACAGCTAGTAATATAGCAAACATTACAATTGTTGCCAACAGTATACGAGGTAAGCCTGCTTTACGGGCAACACAGTCCAACCAATGACCAGGGCTATCAAATTTAATCTCTTCCATTACATCATCCTGTAAGATTCATAAAAATTATAAGTGATCATCACTGAATTATAAATTTGTTTTTTTAAAGGTTAAAAAAAGGTGTTAAATCCATAAAGAGTTACCTATATAGTGTTAAAAAAAACTATTTGAGATGAAAGAAGGAAGTTTATCTGTGAGTGAGTTTGTAGAAAAATAAATAATCTGCTATATATCAACAAATCTCTATGAATCTTCAAAAGAAAGAAACTAAATACATACCACTAAAACTGCATTGAGCTATGTTCTCAATTAAAATAATATCTAAGGCAGCTTTCATGGGAACTAGATAGCAAATTTATTTTACCAATTTTCATTCTTTCCTTTGTCGTAGAATCACCTTTAACAGGAATTCGGCAAATGTCCTGATTCTTAAGAGAGGTAAAAGAACTCCCAACAACATACGGACTATGCACAATGACATACTTATTACCCTGTACAGAAAGCACCTCTGCTATCTAGTCTTTTATATCACAAAAACTTAAAAATTTAACTTAAGTATTATCATATGCAGCAATCTCAGTAAAAATAAATAGATAAACACGCACACAAAAAAGGGGATTTTTTTTAAATTTCCATGAGCCAGATAACAATGCATAATGTAAATTCCTGATTGCTTTAAAATTAACTAAAAGTGTTTTTCCAACTTACCACTTTTTATTATAGCCACTGCCTTATAACTTCGAGTTAGGAATTTGAAGGATAATGACAAAGTGCGAATGTAAGCTTTCTCGGTGAATCAGTTGCGTAAAATCTTCTAGGGCTTTCCACTGAGGTAGCGCGTCAATGTAGGGTGACGTTTCGAAGCCTGCCTCAGGCTCCATCTTCCGGTGAAGTGTCGGATTCTTGGAAGAGTCCACGCTTAAAAGGCCTTTGTTTGCCAGGAGACGTAAGTCACGTGCGTCGGGACCAATCAGTGCACTGGTGGTGTGGCAAGGAAGGACCTGGTGGGGAGGCTGGGTAGTGGGGCTGGAGGCGTGGTACACACGGCGGAGGGGAGGGGCTGGCAGCAATAATCTCGCAGCCTTGATCTCTGCCTCCTAAGATAATTTATCTCTGGAATCCAGCCCTGCCCCACCACTGGTGCACTGATTGGCCCCGAAGCACGTGACTTACGTCACCTGGCAAACATAGGCCTTTTAAGCGTGGATGCTTCCAAGAATCCGACACTTTGCCAGAAGATGGAGCCTGAGGCAGGCTTCAAAACATCACCCTACATTGACGCGCTACCTCGGTGGAAAGCCCTAGAAGATTTTACGCAATGACAAAGTATATAAAATAAACAGCTTCAATACATCTAGTTTCCAATAGCTTAATACATGTTCTCATAAGAACTTGTGTTTTTAGAAACTGTGCAGACATAAAATGCTTAATATCTTGAAAAGCTTGACAAATGTAATTAATAGGGATAGTAAAGCTTGGAGAGACCAAAAGTAAAACATGGAGTACTAAACACAACAGGATATAAGTGATACACCCCAGACACACTTATTATTTCTGTGTAAGAGATGGGTGGGCTG
Source organism: Vandiemenella viatica (assembly GCA_031002005.1). Taxonomy (NCBI): domain Eukaryota; kingdom Metazoa; phylum Arthropoda; class Insecta; order Orthoptera; family Morabidae; genus Vandiemenella; species Vandiemenella viatica. The sequence goes on along the minus strand of CM061921.1, from coordinate 4,571,297 downwards.
AAGTTCAGTGGTGGTGGTGGTGGTGGTGGTGGAGAGATTGGAGGAGGAACCTTGGAGTGTTATCAGATAGGACCATCAGTAGCCAGGCCATTTAATTAGGGCTTTATAGTTCAATCACAATAGAGTCATTAGAGTCAGGATAGAAATATTGATAAGGAATGGGAGGAAACTATATAAAAGAGGCATTCGCCTGTAATAAATATGCAGACACTAAATATGTATTGCTACTCTGGGAATCAAACCCAATTTTCCAGAATGTAAGGCCCAAACCAGATTTGCTCCCATGAAGCAAATGCTATTTGCAGATGATGCTACTATTTATCATGAAATAAAAATCCAAAGCTACTGTGCTTTTTTGCAAGCCAATAGTGTGAAAATAACAGACTGGTGTGAAGACAAGATGTTGAAGCTAAATGACAAAAAGTGTTAAGTCATGCATATAAGTAAAAAGCTGACACCATTTAGCTTTGAATATATAATTAATGACAGTCTTTAATATAGTAGATTTCACTAAATACCTAGATCCATAACAATTTGCTGTGGAATGAACAAATTGAGAGGGTAATTACATCTTCTTTTCCCTCTTTTTCTTCTTGAAATTCAAAAGAATCAACTCTAAATGCTATCAATAACATATAACTTCATAGATAACAGCAAGGGGTGATAGGATACCTAAGAGTTATGCTCTACTGTTGCAATATGGCTGAAAAATTTCTCAAGCAATTTTTCCTTGTTTACTATCTATCAAACAGATTTGCATACTTAAGATGATTAATTAATCATTATTCCAAGAAAAAGTTTTGAACTGTCTAATGCACTAATTAGCATTTGAAAATTATTAATTAATTAAATGTGATGGAGCTCATGTCCCAGTGACAATTTTCCTACATACCTACTTTTGTTCCATACAAATATTTATTATAAAATCTTTACAGTTTGAGATAAATTGTTCATCAACTCCTTAGGTAATTTGTTCCAGTTTCTTACTCCCCTGCCTAAAAGTAAAAACTTTTCTATTCTCTTTTGCCTGAAATCAATTGCTAATTTATTACCATGGTCCACACACTGCTTCTAAATCTTGCCTCATGATCAGTAGAATCACACAATTCTCTTCACCCACCTTCTTTCCTCCAATGACTCCCACTCTTATCTTTCCAGTTACTGAGTTGTATCCTTTGGTAATTTCCAATGACAAATCCAGCTGCCCTCCTTTGGAGAGATGATCTGGAAACTCCAGTATTTGATTCCCACGATGTGGGTCCCATATCTTCCCACAATATTCTAACAAGGAACTAGCCAAAGTTTTGTAACCCATCTCTCTAAGTTCCCTGGTATAACCCATCACTTTCCTCTCCAACAGATGCAATATTCTGAACCCTTTTCCTGCAACCTCCCCAATATGCCTTGCCCAGTTTTGCTTATTGTCAGTGGATATTGCCATGAATTTATGTGGCTTAACTAAAGCAAGCTGTTTCCCTGTACTGAAGAATCACATAAAACTTTCATTTTTCTATTTGTATACCCAATAAGCTACTCATTTTGGTATTTATCTCGATTACAGTCTTATGCATGCAACAAGATATCCTCTGTAGATCTCTCTGCATTTGTTCACAATCCTTTCATGACATAATACTATTGCACAATATTATATTATCTGCAAACAACATAACTTCCAACTGAAAATCAATAATGGAATCATTAATTAATATAATGACCAGCAATTGTCCCAATACATTACACTGTTCTCAATTCCACTTCCTTTGATATTGAAGTCTTTTCTTTGAATTTTAGTTTCCTACTTTCTGAGAATTTCTTCACTCTGCAAGTTGCATCTACAGACCCAACCTAAATAATATCATATCTAGAAAGATACGATATCATGTCACTGCCACCTACCTTTAGAAAGTCTGTTGTAATATTATCTATACTAGGCATTTTAAGTTTGTGTTGTTGTTATTTTTTTTACCAGTTCTCTATTAATATTCTGTGACTATTTCTAATTTCCTAGTACGCTACTTTTTGTTAACATGGAAAAGCTCCTGCTCATTATTTATCCACCTATCCCTGTAATACAATCCAAAATTCTCATTAGTTAGTTGGTCAGTATCTCCCAGTGCATTCAACCTGCTTTACTCGGGAAAAAAATTGAGTGACCAACGGTACCAATTCTTTCTGCATCCACCCTATTCAACCAATCTCACTCCCTCAGATTTACTAACTGTTCCCAAAACTCAAAACTTTCCTAGTTGGACACAAATTTTGGCCAAATGAAGAGGTCTTATAGAGCGTAAATGAGTATTTTGAGGGCCTTTAAGAAACCCATTTCTGCCAAGGAATCACAAAGCTAGAGAAACATTGGACTTCAAGTGGATTATGTAGCAATATAATATTAGTTTCAAAACTTAAATTTATCTCTTTGATAATAAGTTACTTATCAAACTACTCTTGTACTCCCTAGTACTTTCATACTATATATTGAACCTCTCTCTTAAATACCTCCTGACAGACCTACAGAATGAAGAGATATTTTAAATTGGTGCCTTTTGGTTAATGATAAAGGACTTAAGTTAAAACTTTTTATTTATCAAACACATTTATCTAAATTCATAATCTCTACTTAGAGAGATCCATTACTGATCATAATGAATTCATTGAGTATAATCAGCCTTTTACGGAGAAGGTATCTAACATTTTATTTTTTATAATTAATATAAAAAAGAAAAACGAAAAAAAAAGAAGTTTTTGTCACAAAATCTGTGAATTAATATTTTCAAGTGGCTACAAGCAAAATGTATTAAGTGATATCATTTGTGATATTGATTAATAAATTCTGAACAATTATTACAAAAAACAAAATGTATCCTGCCTTTTGCCCCTCATTTTATAGGTTTACTGGTACCAAAAAATTTGCTTTCCAGTACCTAATATTTGATTTTGTCATTTTTATAAGATAAAATTAGAAAAATATGCATTAATTTGCATCACATTATCATACCAGAATGCTAATTTTAGAACTATGTTTTCAATACCATTAACTCTATAAAAACATAAATTCATAAGAAGAATCATTTATGGCAAAAACATTTTCCACGGAGTGGTTAACAATAGAATGCACCTTAACATCTGGATTCACATGAGGAGCAACTGACACGCATGAACTTTTGAGCTAATAAAAAAATAACTTGGAACAAAAAGCTACTGTTGTGATTTTTTTTTAAATTTGGGCCCCTAAAGTTTGTGTTTTTAGCTGTGAACCAAAGGGTTAAAATAAATCTTTTATTAAATTACTATAATTTCTAAATGAATATAACATTTACATTGTTGCAGATAGATTTCCGCTCTGGTTAGGACAGGTCAGAATATATTTATACAATAAAACAAATATTATATTATTGTTTTACTGATCTATTATTTTCTTCAAAAACATAATTCCTCATTAAAAAAATACATCTATTGACCTATAAGAACAATTACATGCATGTACCTGCACCCGTGACATAACTTGAGTGGCGTGATAAAAATTCCAAACCATACGGGTGAAAAGGAAGTAAATTATTAACACTGAGAATATGAATAACTACATACAGTAAAAGCTCCTTATTCGGGGGGACACGTTCTGTAAATATGTCATGAATATGGAATGGTAATTTGTATGGGATTATAGAGGATACATTCCAAGGTTCTGAAAAAAAAAAAAAAAAAAAAAAAAAATTAAAATCAATTTATGAAGAGATTTTAAGCAACTTTTTTAAATTATATTGTCAGGCTTAGGCAATGTTTTATAAAATTTAGTAATTTTTTCTTGTTTTGCCACTTATAAACGATCTTTCAATTCAGATTGATATTCAGCTGTGGTATTAACAATTTGCCTTTTAAAAACAACACTTCATTCCATAGACAGATCAATTTTGACGAAGAAATCACAAAGTTTATTTGCCATCCGTAGACCTTCACACAGATTTTTTTTTAAATTAAATTTCACCATGTCAGAGCTCATTGAAACCTTTTCATCAATGGATTGGTGATTTAACATTTCCTCCAAGTCGACCAGTCAAATCTTCATCTTGCAATTCAAGCAACTCTTGAATGTCACTTGATTCTATCTGTTCAAAACAATGTCATCCTATTCCATTCACAACTTGAGCAATGTTTGCTGTTAAAGTTTGAATTTGCACAGATTCTCTCACATTTCCGACAGTGACATCAGGCCATAGTTTTTTCCAGCATGATTTCAAAGTGTATGGCTCCAGTTCTCGCAACTATTCTTTTTTTGTAACAATACATTTTGCTGAGTCAAAATTTTCCAGCATTGTATAACATTCATATCAGGATTGTATTTAATGGTTTCCAGTACGATTTTGAAGTTTTGTCTAATGTAATAGAGCTTAAAGGACTGGATTATTTCTTGGTCTATAGGCTGAAGCAAAGCTGTCGTGTTAGGAGGCAAGAATATCACCTTGATATTTAGTTGCATAGTTTCAAGCTCACGAGGGTGACCTGGTGCATTGTCCAAAACTAAATTGGCCTTAAAGTCTAAATTAATTTAGAACTTCACGAACCAAACAATTCCGGAACCAGTCACAGAAAATAACACTTGTAATCCATGCTTTCAAAACACTGGCAGGTTGTCCTTGTTTTGATTTTTTAAAGCACAGGGATTTAAAACTCTGTAAAACATTAGTAGCTTAATAACACAGTCACCTGAGGCGTTAGAACACAGCAGCACTGTAAATCCATCTTTTGCTGCCTTGAAACCAGAGGCGCACTTTTCACTTTTGGATGTGAACATTTTGCTTGGCATTCTTTTCAAAAACAGGGCAGTTCGACTGCATTAAATACTTGTTCAGGTTTGTACCAATCATCAGCATTTATTTTTAAAAATTCTTCTGTATATCTTTCCGCAGCAGCAGATGCAGTTTCTCCAACAATTTTGATGCTATTCAATGATTGTCACACCTTGAATTTATTGAACCATCGATCTGATGCTTGAAATCCTTTAATACATTCATCATCAGGTTTTTTTAAAATTCATGTAGAGATGCTTTGCCTTCTCGCACATCATATGACCAATTAAGAGCACTCTTTTCTGGTTATGGTCTTCAAACTATAATGAAAACGCAGCTTCCACTTTTTCAATTGCGGTTCACGAATAATGTTTGCCGAGGTTGAAGCAATAGAATTCCATATGTTGTCTTCGGATTTCTTGATGAATCGTACAGTTGATTCGTTAACATTGAAAGAACGTGATATGGATTCAAATGAGTTGGCAAGGTGTGGTCAAGCATTTATATTTTTACTCTAAGCAGCAACACAACTTTTTTCCGCATAGGAACTAATTATTCTTTGCTTTTGCTAGACATTATAAATTGCAAACAAAGCAGAGGATACAAGTGTTATTCACTCAGAATTATTGCAACGAAGTACTGATAGATTCAGTGGCAACAAGATTTTTTTTATAGTCGCTTCGGTTAGATAGAGTGACTCTCGGCACGTGCCAGCAATACTCGAACGATGCCGACACGTTAATAAAGGATATCAAATCCATTGAATGTACCGAATGGATTCGTGAATAATAAAAATTTCAAGCGGCGAATACAGAAAGTTGTCACAGTTATTTTATCTGCGAATACTGAAACCGCGAATAACGAAAGTTGTCACAATTATTTTATCTGCGAATAACGAAACCATGAATAAAGAGCTTTGACTGTACGTGCAAAGTTTTAGTGCCATGAAATTATTACTAACAGAAGATAGTAAAACAAATTTCTAGGCGACTGTGAAATTCATTAATAATGTCTGTGTAGTACAGATAATAATGAGTTTGCTCTTGAACATAAACATGAATATTATCCAAACTAGTAATCGGAAAAAACTGGGATCCAAAAATCTTTTGACAGATTTTGGCACCCTCCTCTCTCTAACACTGTGGTGCTTGGAGCAGCCATTCTGTTTGCCATATAGTAGGGCTAGCTCTGCTTTCTCACTTCTGAACCCCTTGTCTTGTGATAATTATGCGTACATACTCCACGTTCGCTGGTAACTGAATCCCTGTATGTCCATCAAAATTGCTTCATGGACACTTACCATCAGTGACACCCCACATATTTTTAATCAGGCATTACATAAACATCCAACATACTGGGTTTTTCATGAGGATGACACCATGTATCAAAAGTCTCCTACTTTTGCCTTGAATGGTTCATCAATTTTTTTTTCCTTACGGCTTACGGTTTGTCAAGGTAAGGACTGGGAACAATGAACAGGAAAGAAATCGGCCCTGACCTTTTGAAGGCAGTATCCCAGCACCTGAAGTGGTTTGGGGAAGCCATGGAAAACCCAAATCTAGATGCCCGGATGAGGATTCGAACCCGCGTCCTCCCGAATACACGGTCAGAGAGTTAACCACTCAACCATCGTGCTCAGTATGGCTCATCAAAACTCTTTTGAGAATTGCCAAAATGCAGCAGTAATAATTTTTGAGACAAACATAAAGAAATTATCCAAAATAATGCTACATCCACAGCAGAAGAAAACAATATTTTAAACTGAAATTTTGAATTCCTCAGATTTTTTGGACAGTATATAGCTTAACTGAAATTGGTCTGCCGGATTCAAATGAGTGATGACAGGTCAAAGTTTCATCCCAACAACAGAGACCAGAAACTCATCTCCTGATTGTACACATCATATGGTAAAGTCAGTAAAACTTTTTTTTTTTTTAATTTGATATTTTAGATAAAACTTCACAAATGATGGTCTGCTGTCATCTATTTCACACATGATGAACAGTGTGAATTTGTTCATTTGTTAGTCAAAGCAGGTCTTTGATGTCATAGGCCGACTGTTCCTCAAGAACAATGACATTGGATCCAAGGAAATTATACCATCCATTATTAGATTTTGTTAATCTATTATGTTCTCATAAGCACCAATAATCTGACAGTGAACATCCACTGGAAACTCACCCTTTGTACCTTAAAAGTGGATTCTGGATTGGTGCAACCCATGTCAATACAGGAGGGAATAAAGGGTGAGTGTATAGCCAATGTAGTCATGATACCCATTTAAAACTTGTGCCATTGGCTTACACGTTATAAACTGTATCTTTAGGCAGACATACAATGTATGTCCAATTTACTGGAAAAGGTGGAGAACAGAACATTGTATTCATATTTAATGTGATGTGATTATGGATGAACATGCAAGAATATATGTTGAGAAATCCCTTCCCAAAATTAATTACACAACAAGCAATGTTTTCATTACTTGACAGTTTTGACTAAGTGTGAATAATGACTTGGGTAAGTAGAATTTTTAAACTTACATCAGCTGGAAAGGTCCTCACATAAGTCTGAGGTAATCTGTTGGTTTGCCATAGACCTATTCCATTAGATCCAAACTTGTGTTCCACTTGAAATTTTAAACCCGGGTCTGTCAGAACGTCGTCTGTTTCAAAGTCTCCTAAAAGCAGGAAAAAATAAATTTTCAAAATTAATGGCAAATAAAATCGGTAAGAAACAACACACACTAAATACCACAAGCAGAAAAAATTACACAGTGTAACAATAAAAAAGCTGCTTTAATTCTACAATGTATTTTTTACTCTCTCCATTTTCTTAACATAGTGGTGTATAAAACTAATTAGTAAATGAAGTGCTTTGGAAATGTAAGCAGCATCATAATTATTGGACAAAATTAGCACACGAGGCTAAGTTCAATCTTGAGGTTGGTGTACCAGCCATGCTGACAATGATCTTTAGCTGGTTTTCAATATTCATCTGGGTAAATGTTGAATTGGTGTCCACACACTGCCTCAAGAAACTACAGATTACATGAACAGAATAATAAAATAATTTGATGTTTTTTTATTATTTTTCTTTGAGGAAATCCAGAACATGTGTTGAAATATTAGATGATATTAAATCTGATGATGTGCTTTTCAATAGTTGGAGTGAGAGTGAAAACAATTGTGTAAATCTAAATTAAAACTTTCCATACACAACTTCATTCCATTTCTATGTAACTCTGAGTAGATAATCTTGTAAAATAAGGTTTAAAAAACATGGCCAAAAATAACCATTTTATTTCCACTGTACCATACCTGTACAGTAAATAACTTCACATTTCTTCAAAAAATGGAACAGGTGGGCCAGAAAAATATGCACCAAATAAGATTCTGGAATATAAAACTAAGAGCACAGCCAAAAATATTGTTTCTTTTTCCTTTGGTTTGTGTAGTGTTTTTGCTACTGTGGCCCTCTATCCTTCACCTTCATTTTTCATATCCATATTAATCTTGCCTCAGAGCATTTCTTCCTGCTCTACTGTGGCTAAGATTATAAGCAAGCATTTAGTTAAAATTTTTCATGGAGACAGCAAAAAAGCTAGACAGTCTGTTTTCCTTCCCCATACCTCATTTTTCCTGTGTGTGTGTTTTTTTATTATTATTATTATTATTTTTTGATAACTCATCTGGGAAAAATAGTAGCATGATATTTTAAAATATGGTAGAGGAATATTTCTTCCTAAGATACCTGTATTACTGTTTAGTAATTAGATTCATGTGGCGGGTTGGGATGTGACCACATCTTTCCCCCTGCCATATGTCTCGCCTCCCACATGACTAAGACTAAAGTCGAAATATAGTGCAATTCGTTTGTTTTTGTGTTTTTACGTGTCTCGCCCTCCTGCCTTCATCTGTGGTAAGTGATGGGTAACTGTTTATTTTCCCTATCCTATCTTATTTACTGTTTAGTAAGAAATAAAATTACAGTGCATGCGAAAGAAACGGTTAGACACGTTAACAGTAACAAGTACTTTGTAGATCAATAACAGTTGTTAGGCCTGGATTACTTCCTAGACACTGTAGGACACTTCAAGTTATTTCAAACTAATCTAGATACATTCTAGGGTAGATAAACAAGATTTTGTCAGCTACACATCATACAATTTTCACAACAAATATGATAACACAAAATGTAAATAACTCCTTGTGTTATAAGAGACCAACAGTTAAATAAAAGAGACGGTTAAATCAACTGTAAAGGAGTAAATTAATTCAATTTAATTTAATTCGAGCATTCAACTTAGTGGTAATTTCTCCCACACATCTACTTTTCTATTTCACGATTTTTTTTTTAAACCTCAAATTTGTTGAGCATTATGACACCATCCACATACTTTAGATCTATATGAACTTTAAATACTTTCAGTGTTTCAAGTAAATTGTTCATTATCTCCTTTTAAAAAGGAATTCCAACTCCCTTACTACAAACGAAACTCTCCCCACTCACTTATGACTGAAACCAAATATCAGCTTGGAATCATGGTCATCTTTTCCTTTCCATCTACTATTCCTAATTCTCCTACGAATATTCATCTAAGCATTATTGCCAAAATATTCTACCAGGACTCTCTTCACCAGTCTCCTATTTCCAGTGACTCTTAACACTGCTCCTTTTTTCACATCAGTTAATGATTGTGTTCTCATAATTTTCACGAACATCTCTAGATGCCTTCCTCTGCAACATCTCCAACGATTGTACCCAAAACACTGAGTGTGATGGGTGAGCAGTAATGCTCTGGCCTCACATTCAGGAGGATGTGGGATCAAATCCCCATCCAGAATTGGGTTTTCAATGGTTTCCCCAAACCACTCCAGGCGAATGCGTGGATGGTTCCTTCAAAGGCCATGACCAGATTCCTTCCTATCCCTTACCCCCAGTTTTTTCCCATCTCTAGTGACCTGGATGTTGAGGAGGTGTAAAGCCATAAGCAAAAAAAAAAAGTACCCAAAATGTGGGTCCCATACTACTACACCACATTCAAGTAATGCTATGACCAATGTTTTTAATTCAACTCCATCACCTCTCTGATATATCCCGTTATCATCCTTTCCTATTAAGGATTTTGAAAACTCTCCCTTCCATCTGTCCACTGAATCCTGCCCAAATGTTACACCAAGATATTTACACTTAAGGTCTTCAAGAAGCAATTCCTCCCCTAAAATAAAAGCACAATTTAAAATCTGTGTGCTTGATAAGCTATCCGTTTTTGACATTTATCTTTATTCTATGTTGATCTACTCCGATAGATATCCTATCAAGGTTCCCCTGTAGCTACTCATAGTCCTATCCCATTTTAATCCTGTTGCATAAATCATGGTCCGCAACTGGTGTGCTGCAACAAGGTGAAAGGTGTGCTGCAAAATTTTACCCATTATAAGGAATTAATTGTCAAGTTTTTATTAATTATATTTTAGTTTCATGTGCCACAAATTGTTAAGAATTGTCGTATTCTAAAAAATAAATGTTATTTGTTTACTCACAGTTGCTGTTAGTTTGGTTTATTCATTTTTTAAATATTTTTATACCTCGCCTCTACTACTGTGCTTTGAGGTTCTGTTATATTTACCGCATGTTCTGCGTTTGTGCTTTTCCCTTGGTCTAAACTGCTGGGATTAGCAGAACTTTCCAAGTCTTATATCATTTTATTACGTTGTCGGTGTAGGTGCTTCTCCAACAATACTACTTTGTTCCTGTACCGTTGCGCCGACGCATTGTTAGAAGTCAGTGTAAAAACAATCAGCAACATATATGTGACTTCTTTGAAGTCTCGCGTGTTACAATTATTTCAGTTCAATCATAGCTGTGCTCTGAAGTGGTCTGAAAACTGTATAGATATTTTCTATTACAATTAGCAGACTATTTTATTTCTTCAAGCTGGACAAATTCCTCGATCAGAATTTTATGTCTATGAGTGCAAATGGTGAAAGCGTTGAGCCACAAAGAAAGAAACAAAAGTTGATGCAGTGGAAATATAGTGGTAAGTTACTATCCCATGTTTTTGTTTTTTTGTTTGGTGTGGTGAAAAAACTTGCCCAATTCCCCGAGTATACCGATTATGGTGAAAAACTCGGTAAAGCTGCTATGATTCCCAGTAAATTGAAATGACATTTGTCAACAAAACAGTCTTCTCTGTCAAGCAAAGATGTCAATTATTTTCGTTGGTTGTTGGAAAATAATAATAAACAAAGAACGTTCATGACCGCTACAGTATGTGTTTCGGAAAAAGTACAGGAAGCTACTTATAAGGCAGCAGAACTTATCGTAAAGGCCAAGAAATCGCGTTCAATAGGTGAAATGCTGTTAAAGCCTGTTTGTAAAGAGATGGTGAGAATAGTTCTGGGTTTCGAATCTGCTAGTGAAATTTCAAAAATCCCTCTTTCTGCTGACACAATCAGTCACCGAGTTATTGATATGTCTCATGATACTGAAGACATTATGAAGAAGAAAATCAACAACAGTCAGAAGTTCTCACTTCAGATCGATGAGCCCACAGATATTAGCCACTACACACAACTTCTGGCTTAAATCGATGGAGCTGTAATTGTAAGTAATTTCTTCTGTTGCAAAGATCTTCCAGAGAAAACTACCGGTGAAGAAATGTTTTGTTTGACTGATGAATATTTGCTCTTTAATGAATTAACATGGAAGGATTGTGTGAGTGTTTACACAGATGGAGTGGCTGGTCCAGTTAAAGTATTTACATCTAAAGTACGCGAAGTAAATCCCAACATACGATGCGAACATTGTTTCATTCACCGACATGCCGCCATTGTTGCTAAGTTTCTGCCACCTTCGCTGAAAGATGTGCTAAACGAAGTAGTAAATGTTGTGAACTTCATTAAATCGCGGCCCCTAAATTCGCGACTTTTTCCGTTTTATGTCAGGAAATGGGTTCAAACACACTACACCCCTGCTGCATACAGAAATACGCTGGCTGTCATGAGGAAAGGTGTTGATGCAAATATTTGAACTTAGAGAAGAGGTCCAGGATTTTTGACTGTTGAAAGACATAAGTACGATGATTAATTTGCAGATGGCAAATGGGTATATAAGTTGATATATCTTTCCGACATTTTCGTACACTTTAATGAGTTGAACATCAAAATTCAAGGTAGGAACAAAAATATTCTTATTAGTATGGATAAGATTAAAGGATATGTGAATAAGCTGGATTTGTGGTTACAGATGATTGAAAATGGGTGGTGTGAGATGTTCCCGACTATATGTTCACTTGATGATGGTAACAAAATGGTGAAGTCCTGCAGCAGAGATTCAAAAAGTACTTTGGAGAAAGTGTTGAAAATTTTGACTGGGTTCGTGATCCATTCGTTGCAAATTCGGAACATCTTTCAATTAATATTCAAGAGGGACGCACAGATTTAAAAGGTGACAGAACTTTGAAACTAAAACTTCTAGAAGTTCCTTTAGATACATTTTGGCTAACAATCAGGAATGAATATCCGGCTATCTCTGATATGGCAGTTAATGTGTTATTGCCATTTCCAACTGCATATTTATGTGAATTGGGCTTCTTGACATTGTGTGAGATTAAAACATCCAAGAGAGAAAGATTAAAATCCGTTGTTGAAGAAATGAGGCTTGCATTGTCATCTATTTCTCCACAGATCAGCTAGCTGTGTGCAGTTAAGCAGGCACAAGTGTCACATTGAAGGTATGTGTACAATCATTTACTTTAATAGTATTATAAAACTGCCTGTTTACTAATTTTATGCAACCGCTGTTTTTAGCAATCTTCATTTTTCTCTCTCTCACAACCGTCCGATCGGTAAGGTATGCCGCAAGATTTATGGATAACCTTATGGTGTGCCGTGAGTACTCAAAGGTTGCGGACCACTGGCATAAATTGTGAGATTAGGAAACAAACTTCTCTCAACCACCAACAAAGTCTTTCATTAAAATAATGAATAGCAATAGTCTCAACTCTGTGACACATCATGTTTCACTTCCTCCTCTATTGATACAGCATTTCATACTTTTAAAATTTTGTTTTCTGACTTTTAAGAATTACTCTAACCAGCAAATCACTTTTTCACCCACACCATAAGTTTTTACCTTATTTACTACCAATTTATGATTCCGTCTTAGTCATCCATTTCATCCAAAATATCTTGCATAAAAACCACTGAGATTCATATAAATATCCTTGCCATTTTTGCATACCAGTTTTTGATGTTTCAGATGTGGTTGAATATCAACCTCTCCATCAATTTCCATACCACTAACGTCAAACTAATAGGCCTGTAATTTTCAACTCTTATTTTTTCATCTAGGAAATCTTTTCCTCTAGTTTATCAGGAATCTTGCCCACAATGAAGAAAAATATTAACTTCCCTCAAATAGCACTCATGGTGGAGGCTTGAGATATTTCTGAGAAGTAAGTTCAAATTTTCATTGGTAGATTATGTTTGTTATATTGCTGCATCATTTCTTTTTGTATCCTGTGTCATTGCTTCTCAATCTGTCCTCTGGATTTTATCATACATAGTTCGCTATGTACAGTAATAATAGTAGTTCTTAGACGAGTTGCAAACAGAATATTTCATACAGGTATGGAAAATATTTTTCTCAGTTACATGTGAAACAAACAGCCACCTCGTGCTTGCTGAATGTAGGAGCAGTGCGCATTCATCCCAATAAATAAATTGTAAACTACTATGGCACTTTTCCAGTACTCTGGTAAGCAGCAAGTCTCCAGACTCAATCTAAATAGCATTTCAAGGTATAGTACAATGCTGTATCCCCTTATCTGCAATACATCTGTAGTAATTTTTTCCACACTGGCTCCTTCATGCTTTTTCAACTGCCTCATCATATCTTGAGGATCTATTTCCACCTTTGTAGTCTTCTCATTTCTACCCATGTGGAGAAGCTGCTCCTCTGATTTGCCTCCCCCCCCCTTTTTTGATCCCTAAATGGCAGTTGCTAACGGTTTCATTAAAGCAGTTACTTAAATTTCTCTGCCTTTCACAAATTTGCAGTCATTTCATCTTCACCCATTTCTCACAATTGTCCCAATATCTTCCCTTCCACTCGGTTATCTAACATCCACAGAAATTTCTAGATACATCATTTAGTGGTCTGTCTTCAGTTGTAATTTTCCTCATAAATTCAACTTTAGTTTACATGTTTGCTGCTATTAACTCCTTGTTTAATTGCCTCACTGTTAACTGTGTTACTGTCTCTGAACTATGTTGTGTTCTCTTCTTACCAAACTCTTTAGCCTACTCACCTCCCTATTATACTATGCAGGTCTTGTACTTTCTTAATTTTCTGTTTTGGAATAAACAGTTCTTCCATATTCTGAGCATCACCTGGAACTGTTCCCATCCCATCTCACCTTTACTGGGGTTCTCCTCCCCCATACTGAACCTTTCACTAAAATCTTGCCGAATGTGGTGTGTGAGCGGTAATGTTCGGGCCTCATATTTGGGTAGATGTGACTTCAAATCCCTGTCATGCCATCCCAATATTGGTTTTCTGCATTTTCCCAACACATCAGGCAAATACTTGGATGGTTCCTTCAAAAGGTTATGGGCAAATTTCTTCAAGTTCCTTGACCCCAGTCCTTCCTCACCTCTAACGACCTAGATGAGGCATAAAACCATAAGCAAAAAAACTAAGATTTCTTTTCATTTATTTTCTTATGGCTTTACGCCTTATCAACATTGATGTCATTAGAGGCAGGATGGGAGTGGGGACAAGGAATGGGTAGGAATTCAGTCTTGGCCTTTTGAAGGAAGCATCCAGGCATTAGCCTGGAGTGATTTGGGGAAACCATGGAAAACCCAAATCTGGATGCCCGGATGTGGATTCGAACCGGCGTCCTCCTGAATGCAAGGCCAGAGCGTTAACTGCTTACCCACCATGCTCAGCATTTCTTTTCAATTCTGAAATGTGTGTCTTTATAATCTTACCTATAAACACCTTCAATTTTGAACACAAAACTCCCGTGACAGAACTACTTCCTTTCCCAAGCAGCATCCCTCTCTCCAGGTTTACCAGCCTCACAGCTGGGTTCAACTTTGGCCAGAACTACCCTGGTCTGCTGTGCCTTTTTCAACACCTTCCCCAGGTCATTCTGCATACTACGTGTAACTAAATGTATTTTTCCGCATCTTCCACTATCACTAACCTCTACTCCTCTATGAGACCCCTAAAAAGTGATCCCATATTCTTTATTACCTGGCCTAGCATTACGCTGGGTCTAAAAATACTTGTGACCTTGTAGATTACCCAAAACTCATCCTGCATATGTGAACCTCAACCTCTCCCATGGGGAATGTCAAGCACAAGTGCCCTTTTCTTCCTATTTTTTTACATTCACACCTTTATTTCCAAAAGGCACTGCACTTAACCTGCTGTTACATCTACATGAGGCTCTTCCCCCTGACTCTAGACATTGTTTAGGAAAATGGGTTTGGCCTTTTATCAAAGTGCCTGATACTTTTATCTTGTTGATCCTATTCCTCCCGTGATCTGGTCACAGCTACCAACAATCCATTTCTTCCATCCCTGGCTGATCCCGATCCTGAAAACTCTAAACTTCTCAGCTTGCTTTCCGATTGTTTCATCCTGCTTTCTAATCCGTCTTCAGACTATGAAATTTTCTTACCCCTTAAACTAAGGAGACAAAACCATGGGAGAGGCTAATTAACATTCCCTTTTCTCTGACTACTACATTCACCTGAGGATGTTCCATTATTTGGATACCACGATAAGCTGTTGGTCCCCTTTACTGAGTAAAATGATCAAGTTAGGGTAAGCTATGAAAGAATCCAAATGTGTGGTACAGTATAAGTCTGTCGCCATACCTCATATGGAATTAATTATATTATACTGTACGAGATTGAAAAGACATTGTACTGAAGAAGGTGTCATTTATTGAAATTTTTTTCTGAAGGTTCATAACCACGTTCCATTAAACATAACAAAATAGAGCAACTTAAAGGATGGTATGTTATCCCTTTGACTGCTGTAGATGCATTAACGCGCATGGCTTCTACTGCGCCCAGGTGCTCCAGACGTGTTTAGATGCTCCTTTGTTCCCTCCGTCAGGTGCTCCAGATGTCTATACACGCGCAGCCTGACCGCCCTGTCTGTGCTCTGGACGCGTTAAGTCGTCGAGCCGCTTGGGTCCCTGTGTGCTCTGCGCGTGTTAACGCGCTAGCCACTTAGTGGTCGGGTCTTGTGGCTGTATTTCCACCCCTGGTGGTTAGTTGCATTCCAATGTTTGGCCCGTGAGCGTTTACAGCTGCGATTGTATTTGTGTTGCTATTTTTATTTTAGTTTTCACTCAGAAAATGGCACGCCGTCGTGTTTGTACAGAGGAAGAAATCATGGAAATTCTTACTAGAAGCGACAGTGAGAATGATATCTCTGATATGGATGATAGTGATGAACTTTCGACAGGATCTCGAAGTGATAGTCCTATGCCGTGTACATCAGCTAGTGGAAAACTACCATCTGTCTCCACAAGAGGTGAACATTCTTCAGAATCTGAAGCTTTAGATAGTGAGAGCGAAGTGTGTGGAAAGAGAGGACGCTTTAGTGACACGTTTGACTGGAAGAAAAGTGATTATCGTCCATTTGTTCATGCGTTTGACGATTCAGCTGCAGGTCACAAGTGTGCATTAGGTCAAAATTCTAGCATTCTGTCATTTTTCCGAATATTTTTAACAGAAGATCTTATGAAATCTATTGCTGATGAAAATAATAGATTTTATTTATATACCAAGGCAAATATGCCAGAATCAGTTCACTCTAAATTTTCAAGGTGGAAGGAAACTGGATTTCAGGAACTCTATTCCTTCATTGCTGTTTGTCTGCTTATGGCTCGTGTGAAAAAACTGAAAATTAGTGATTATTGGTCCCGGGATAAACTCTTAAACACGCCAGTTTTTGGCGAAATTATGTCCAGAGACCGTTTCCTTTTAATTTTGAGAATGCTTCACTTTAGTGACAACTCCACCAGTAATGGAGGAGACAGGTTGTTTAAAATTAGAAACATTGTGGATAAAGTTCGCACAACATTCCGAAGTGTATTTCAACCGTATCAAAAGCTCTGCATTGACAAAAGCCTATTGCTGTTTAAAGGTCGATTATCTTTCAAGCAGTATATTCCGTCCAAAAGAAGTAGGTTTGGAATAAAAACATTTGTCCTATGCGATTGTCAGACTGGTTATGTCCTAGATTTTATTGTATATACCGGCGCAACCACGGAAATTGTCTTCAACAATTTTGGGAAAAGTGGCGACATAGTAGTAACACTCATGAAGCCAAATTTGGAACGGGGAAACACACTTTACGTCGATAACTGGTATTCAAGCCCAGACCTGTTCCTTTGGCTTCATAACCACGGTACGAATGCATGTGGTACTGTTTGCAGGAACAGACGTAACATGCCAAAACTGGAGAACAAACTGAAACGAGGAGAAACGCAGTTTATGTCCACTGAAACACTGCTCGCCTTGAAGTGGTGCAATAAAAGAGAAGTGTGGATGCTGACCACCTGTAATACAGCAGAGATGTTTGAAACGGAAAAGACAGACATAAAGACTGGTGATAGAATCAAGAAACCTCAATGTGTTATTGATTATAACTCGAGTATGGGGGCAGTTGACCGTACTGACATGCTTCTGAGTTCAGTCGAATCAGTGCGAAAAACTATGAAGTGGTACAAAAAGTTCTTTTTCCACGTTCTCGATCTGTGCATTTTAAATGCTCATGCTCTTCACCGAGTAGTAACGGGACGAAAAATCCCAATTGCAGAGTTTCATCTGTCTCTGGTAAGAGAACTTGTTGAAGTATATGCCACAGAACAGAGAAAACCTGGCAAAGGAAGACGCTCTGATGACGAAAATCCTCTGCGATTTACGGGGAAACATTTTCCAAATATTATTCATATTGAAAATTCGAAGAAGAGTACGCCAATGCGTAGATGCGCAGTATGTTCGAAACAAAAAGTGCGTCGAGAAACCGGGTACAAATTAGACTTGCGCATAATAGTTCGCGAAGGGGAGCACTCAGTTTAGTTCGCAGCCCCCTCGCGAACTAGTTCGCTCTTTTAGTTCGTTAGTTCGCGTCTCGAATTCAGAGAAACAGATCGTTCGCTCGCCTTGCTACCGCTACTGCACGCGCTATTTTGTTTGTTAAGTCAGTTTTATTAGGACATAATCATTTTTTTGTCGTTTCTAAATGGAATTTAATATGACCTTCTTAACAAAAGTTATTGCTTAATAATAGCCCTTTCAAATTACATTAGCATGAACAGTTGGCGCCGATAAACCAAAGTGCTCATTGTCCTTTACACAAATGGGTAAATTGAATAATTGTGCTGTTTTTACTATTTACTTTACATGCATTCGTAGAATATTAATTTTTTAAATGGATTTGTTTATTAGTTCATGGAAGAAACATTACTTATAAAAGGCGCTAATGATCCTGCCGTCGACGCGCCCTTAAACCCCAACAACAACAACAACAACAACAACAACAACACAACATTACTTATAAAATATTATAAACGCGTTTATTTCGATGAATTAAACTACCCGTTTATAAGTAATCGGCTTTTTTATATAAATAAAGTTTTGGAAATCATGGACAAAATATAATTCTACTATTGGCTAAAACTTAAGTACTAAATGACAGAAATAGTATTACCTATATTATTAAGAAAAATAACATTAATACTTCCAATGTGATATCAAATAATTAGACATATAAAAATAAGTGACCCTTCAATGAGAAAGTGGTAGCAATAACGAAAGTGCGTAAATTTCCAGTGAATTGAGCTATTATTTTATTAGTGAAGGGGAGAATAATCCAACGCACATTCACAATTTTTTGGCGACGAATGAAACTGATGAAGACACAAAAGTTAAAATCTTTTCGAATTTCGCAAGTCATTTCTTTCATCACTTTCACAAAGCTGTTAACCAACAGACTGAGATAAGTATTATATTATGTCAGCTTTAAAATCAGCGCTAGAAAAATGTAAAAGATACTGTTTCTTTGGTTAAGAAAACAAGGAAAAGCCTTTAGAAACCAAATTCTCCACAGAAAGTGATAATATAAAAAAATAATTCTCTAGTATTCGTTGATAAATGTCTGGAGTATCTTAGTAAATAGTTAGATTTTAATGAAAGCAATTGGCTATACAAAATCCAAAAATTAAATTCAAATCGCAGGGTTTCATTTGATGACTGTGAGACTATATTAGAGGTTATAAATTTGCGATAAAAAATGAATATCAAAGTGAACAAACTTTACTCTGAAATAACAATACTATACGAAATCCAGGTAAAAGTAAGAGAAGTATTTCATGAATAAAAAATGAGTTTTTTCTCGAAATTAATTTGACAACTGAAAGCGATAAAGCATATGACAATTTTACTGTAGACAAAAAAGAATTAAAAATGAAAAAAGTGCAAAAAATATAGCTTAAAAAATGAAATAGTAAAAACATACCTTTTATCATTTTCTACTCTTTCGTAAAATATTATATTTTTGAAGTGTAGCATATTTTTATAGGTTATTCTTTTTAAAAAAATTCCTACCATCAACCGAAAAAATATTGGAAACCCTGGAGGCGAATGGTGCTAGTTCGCGAAAGGTAGCGCTCAATTTAGTTCGCGAACGGTACCGCTCTCTATAGTTCGCGAACGATACCGCTCTCTATAGTTCGCGACCGGGAGCGCTCTGTTAGTTCGCGAACGATACCGCTCTCTTAGTTCGCGACCGGGAACGCTCTGTTAGTTCGCGAACGATACCGCTCTCTTAGTTCGCGACCGGGAGCGCTCTGTTTAGTTCGCGAACTAGGTCCTCCAAGACAGCTCGCTCGCTCGCTTTGCTAGCGCTACTGCACGCGCTCTCTTGTTTGTTATGGTAGTTGTGGTTATCGATTGTTGTCTTTTGATTGTTAATGGGATCAAAGTGTATTTTATTTTCACATTCCACGTTAAATTTCCGTTTGTGACTTCTGCAATAATTATTAATATTGAACAATTTATTTTTCTTTTATTTTTATATCTGTGTCTTCAGTGAAATGTGTCCACAAGGAACTGTGTTTCCTTTTAGATAATAAACTAAAACAAAAGTTTGTCTTCGGGAAAGTATCGAACGAACTAACGAACTAAGGAGCGAGAGATCTGGGAACTAGTTCGCGTAGTTCACCTGTGGGAGCGCTCTTCCGAACTAGTTCGTTCGCGAACTACACAAGACTAGTACAAATGCAGAACATGCAATGTACCACTGTGTGTTGTGCCATGTTTTGAGGCATATCATACAAAAAAGAATTATTAACCATGGATAACTGCAGAGTAATAATTGAGCTACATTAACACCGCTAAAACTGAGTGAAATAATAATAAAAAAAAAAAACTGAAAATAAAATAAAAATATATTTTTAACTTCGCCAGTGCCGGTCCAAAGCCCGGATCCAAAAGAAGGATGGAAAATATATGCAGAATTTGTGAAAGGTATTCGAAAACTTAACTTTGAAAATTCTCTCCAGAGAAATTAGTGCGTCCACTAAGTCCAAGGGGGGGGGGGGGGGGTTAGCTGAAACGATACGCTTGCCTACATGGGGGGAGGGAGGGTTTCCAAGCCAGGCCACATAGCTTTCCATTCATAACATTTTTCACAGTTAAAATAAGGAACAGAATACACAACAGCTTGTGAATATTTATTTCCCTAAATTAATTATCTGTGTATGTAATTTACAATAGTCTGACAAGAGAAAACTGTACAAAATGTCTTCTGGAATCAAAAGGTAGAAAAGCTACGTGCTACATGAGAGGGGGGGGGGGGGAGAGGCAAAAGCCACGTAGGGCTACGTGGGGTTTCGCAGGAGACCAAATTGGAGCTGCGTGGTTTATGGATGCTCCCTTAAAGGAGATTTAAATATATAATATTTAAATGTCAAATTAACAGCATTTATTTTGTATCTGGGGTTTCAAAACACAGAGCGACAGCCGACGAACGTCACACACAACGCTCCAGATTATATACAGCACACAACCGTCCAGGTCGCGTGCTGGACTCAGCATAGCAGGTATCGGCCGATCGACGCATTCCAGCGCAGGTATACAGCTTAGGCGTAACCAAAGCAGCACCCAGCGATGGCGCTGTCGGGCAATCTCTAGCAGTCAAAGGGTTAAATGCTTAAAACAGGTCAAGATTTTCAATTTTATGAAGAATCAGGATGGGCTGCATGCCATTAAGGAAGCAACTGGAAGAAGAATACAAAATGGAGTAAAACTGGGGTATACGGAATTCTGAAAATTAAACTACTTCATAAAATCAAGAAGTTTTATTTTCAGTCTCAAAGTACATTAGTATCGGTTACATTTCAAAGCTTAAACAAAATTTACTACCATAAATATTCACTGTTCCTTACATAACTGTGTATATGCTTGCTGAATTAACTGTTTGGCGATACTTATCCAAGAGAATTGAAATGTTTGTTATGATCCATTAGTTATTTTCAAAGCAAACTTGGTCATAAAAAAAAAACAGTTTTTAAATGTCATTGATTTTAATGTTTCATTATTTTTCTTTACTTTTACATTTATTCATCAGAAATTGAAATGGAGCTGGCAGAAGTAATGCTTGAAAATCATATTAGATTCAACGTCATCAGCATTTAATATTTAAACAATGATAACTATTTTGTCCACAGGATCATGTATAGATAGAATGTTTCAGGAAATACTGATGTACTAATGATGTCGTTTTAAATATGGCATTTTTTTCCAAGAATATCAGAGCCATTTACTGTTTATTAAGATCTTATGTTTAATCCACTTTTTCTTGAGATTATTTCTATTATTTTTAGTGTATTTCTTCCCAGTTCATCCCACACCATATAAACTTTCTGGAAAAAAAGAATGAGAGGTAAAAACATTTCTCCTGGTTTAAATTTTTTACTAGACTACCACACAAAATCCAAAATAACAACAATGATAACAATAAAACATTAGACACATATTTCAAATTGTTAGCAATCTGGTGTTATGGAAGTTGTAACACATCTTAGAATTTCGCATAACGAAATTAGTTGCTGAGATAGCAGGTTCAGTTGAAGTATATGGGAACACCCTTTTAAAGACATTTTTATAGTTAATTTTTGATAATATTTCCCAGTAATATGTCCTAAATAAGTATTTGTTCAAGTATAAGCAGTAAATTCAATAGTTAAATTCATTTAAACAGCTGATCAGAAACTTAACCTCAGATTTGTATAGGTAGTGTTTGACTTTCATTTAGTTTCACTAAATCAATATATTTCGTTAGTTCAAAAGATGTTTAGGTAGATATATAGCCAGTAGATAATTAGTTTTGTTATTAAAAGATCTTACTTAGAGTCTGAATATGTTTGAAAGTGATTTGCCGGTTTTGAATTTTATCACGTAATTTTTTCACTCTAAACACGAAGCATTTAGCTATCGGGAAAACAGTTAAGAAGTCAAGTGATAGAGATAAAGTATCGTAATTTCGGTTTAGATAACATATTAAAGTTTTAGAAAGATTCATGTAACCTAAAGATCGTTTTTGAATATAATTTGATATAGCCAGACATGTGATTTAGGTAAAAGTTCGATATTTCAGTCTTTTTCGGGGATTCATGAAAAGAAATTATATTCAGAGTCAAGTTTATTTAAAATTAAAGACTTCTGTAAAAGATTCATTTCAAAATATTAAAGCATTTTATATTAATAAAATAAAATGGGTTTTGGCGCGAGTAAGCAATGATGCAATCGCTCGACATTCGCCGAGGGTGATATCTACAAAAATTCGTAATAAATCAGGGAATTAACTTAGAGATTCCAAATTTTTACAGTAATAGTTTTTCATTAGGGAAATTTGTTTAGAGGTATTTTCAAGTCAATATTCGAAATATTTCAAGACATTAAATTTTATTTTCGAGTTTTAGACCATTTTAAAAAATAGGTAAAATTCTTTATTTGAAATCAGGTAATAGATGAGCAATAGGAGAATAGAATTAAATTTGTTTCAGCTCGATAGAAGCAATATTTCGGTAGTTATGGCAATCACATCTTTACGACACTTTTCTGGCTAAACTATTAAAGTAACAACATTTTTTATAATAACTTAATTCGACGTTTGTAATAATATCTTGCTACTATCAAAATTTCAGAGAGCTAGGATTAATTTTACTGTCATGATCAAATTGGATTTCGCAACAGTTGTCAGAAACTGATCAGCTATCGTATCAAACCCCTGGGAAAGTCGAAACAAGGAAATTCTCACGGTCCGAGAAGAGGCGATCTTATATATACCTCCCCCTTAGCCTAAGCGCGCCCATTCGTGAAGACTCATTCGTAAAGACCCATTCGTGAAGGCCCATTCTAGAAGCAGCAGTGAGACGATGTAAACGCGTTATGTCGGGTGGCTAGCTCTGGGCTCGTGGCGCGGCAAACTTTTAGTTTGTTCAACATCAAGTAGAAATTCTATCAGCTTAGGGAAGTTTTATTCTGAAGATTCATGTAATTGAGAAGTAATAGTAATGTGGGGTTTCGGTCGTGCTCGAGTGGTCAGTCGAATCTGTAAAATTAAATTTGGAAAAGTTGTCTGAATGCCTATGCAGTACTTTAACTTTGTAATGTTTTGAAGAATATACTCATCATATCAGAAGTGAACTTTTATCATTGAACTTGAACCTTTTCCTTAGTTTCTGGTTAAAACTATGGTGGCGACTGTGTGAAGAACTTAGTACTGCAATTCATTAGGTTTGCACAATCAAAGTTAAGATGCAAGCTTGTGCACCCACCCCAGTGCACATCTAAGTCTTACAAAGTTCTTCCTGAATTGTTCAGAAAATTATCAAAAGCAAAGTAAATTTGCAATGCAATGTGTATTTTCTATTTTATTTTAAATGAGGAGTTCAAAATGCACCTACTGAAGAGTTCAAAGTGACCACTAGTGGCATCATAGCAAGGTTTCACTGAAATACATTTAGTTTAAAACTGTTTAGTCTAAGAGAAAAGGTATTGAGACCTTGGCACCCAGCAACAAACCACAATGTTGAGATAGAAACATCATCACATTTCAAAAAGATAATTATTTTTTGTTTTTTAAAATCCCAAAATCTAATTCATTAAGAAAAGAGATCATATAATAAGATGACAAATTCTGCAAAAGAGTAGAAATGTAACATGAACATTAATCAATTTTCTGTTTATTAAAATAAATTCAAAGATTAGATGTGACATTTCACAAAGTGATTTAATGCAAAAAGAACACTTGCGAAGATAGGCTAATATCAGAAGCAAAAATTCAGTTGAAGAAAAGCCCATGCATATTCTGGAATTTGAGGAGTAGAAATGATGGATGTCATACATTCTACAGAGGATTTTTGAATGTGTGTTTATTGCACTAACTGGATAACTGCAGAACTGTTGATTTATTTATTTATTTACTAAGAAAAGATGCAATTCTTCATGTTTCAATTTATACCCACAGATAAAAGACCTTATTACACCAAGCATCCCGGAGGACAGAAAAATAGCTAATAGTATTTATTACTTATGATGTTTGTCTTATTGATGGGAATATGATCACTGTTTTATCTGTAGGGCCACAAAAGTATTGATTTTCCCACAATAATATTATAGGTGCTGCATATTTTCTGAGTTAATAGTCTGAAGTTAGTATTTCCATTAAATATGCTTAGGTGCAGCAATTAATTTTTCATTAAAAATGATTAATTCAAATCCTTTTGATAAAGTGATTTGTGGTATCTGATAGCAGAAAATAGGAAGAATGTTGTCTGAATACCTGATTACAATAATTTTATCATCATGAAATATAGAAAAGTATTGTAAGTTAACTAAAATTCTTTAGTTCGCAATAGATTTTGCCCACTTATAAAGTTACATTTACTAGTACAATGCTTATTATGTTGTGTCAGAATATTCTGTGGAATACAGGAGAAAATTGTCTATGGATTATCTTTATAACTACTCCCAAATCTTATCAGTTTTAATTACTACACATAAAAAGAGAGCTAATATTTACTTCATTAACTTACCTACCAGAAGACACAATTTTTATCCACAGTTCTGCAACTTTGTTCCTTTTACTGCTTTCTTTGTTCCTCACATCCTTTAGTCACTTTTGATGTTCCTGCGTTCCTATTTTCAGCACATGGTTATTTCATCACTGCCACACGTCTACTGATATAAGGCATTCACTGCTAACCATTTTGGGTAAATTGTAATGAACTGTAAATACTAGTTTCAGTTCCAGCATTAAAGAAATTTGAGCATTTTTTTAATTGCATAAAGCTGATATTTTACTCAAATACAAAGTTGTATAATGCTGATTCAAATGAACACCAAATAACTGCATCACAAAAATTCTTCGAAATAGGTAAATGAGAGTGATATAAAGAGCTTATTTTCTTATACTCGTACACGAATTCAAACCAAACACTTAATTGCCAAAAATATTTTTCATGATAGGAACTTTGCATTAGAATATGTTATCTATGAGAAATGAACATTCTGGCAAATATAATCAATCATATTATATCACACAACAAAATTATATTTTCTGTCATGGCAGCTGAAGTCAGTAACATAATTACGTAACTACATAGATCACCATTGACAGTTTGATGAATCCTGTAACATTTTCTGTGGTGTACCCAGAACACCTTATAACTCATAATACTTTGATAAGGTCTTCCTGCTGTTATCTGCCCACCTTAAGCAGCAGAGTTGTTATGCTTCCTATCAAATAAAAATAAACTTCTAGCAAACAATTATGAATAATTAAAAGAAACCTATCAAATGTATTATACTAAACTTTTTTATAAGAGTTTATTCACTAAGCATCTTCCAAACAAAACAGGGATACTACAAATAAAACTGACACTTTTAACTTTGTATAAAACTAGAAAAGCCTGCGAGATCAACATTTGTTTCTCTGGTTCGAGAAACTGTGGTAATTTGGTACTAACAAGGGAGACAGTAGCACTAAATAATAGCAAAATGGCTGCTAATGCTGCAGAGAAATCATATTGTGTGCTTGAATTTGTCCAACAAGCTCATTAAATGTTGTGCAGTGACATTTATGAACACATTTTGGAAAATCTCCACCTCATATACAATCTGTAATCAGTTCAAAAAAATATGAAAACATATGCTGACTGCATACAGATAAAAGCAGTGGAATACATGTTTATCAGAAGAACAGTAACAGGAGCTACACATTCGCAAATATTAATTAGCTGGTTAATTGCTCAACTGCACAAGGAAAATGAAAACTTATCTACCAAAGGATGGAGCACTAATCCACTGGTACGTGAGAAATGAACTGGACCAAACGCTTCACAGCACAGTATTAAACAAGATTGAAAGTGGTGTTTTCACTCATAGTAATGCTACATTCAAGTTATAACTTAAAAAATCTGCATTGATTGTAAAACTTAATGTTATGTATCAAAACTCAATTTTATCCAGCAAGCTGCTTCCTCAATATTAAGGATTGTGGTAAATTTAACTAAATATTTAAGGTGGTAATTAAAATATGAAATCTGTGATATTATTAATCTACTACATACATCAACTTTCATGAAGAATTAATAAAACAACTACACCAGCTAAGCACTTGCCTGGTTGCAGAAACAGGAGGTTTTTGCTGCCATCTACATAAACACACCACTCAAACTGTGTTCTAAACCAGTCATCCTGCAAATAAAGAAGCTATTCAAACAGAAGTTCAATAAAATATAACAATTCAGAGATGAAAGATTTTATTACAAAATCTCTCAATATTACCACATGTTTCCTAATACAGCAATACAACAAGATGGCCAAATAGAACAAACAATTGCAGCTAAACTGAATAACTGCACAATGATGAGAGCCCTATATAATCAGCCTGAAAATATGGTAAAATTATGGCTCATTACTATTTCAGAACTACTATCATCTGGTTTATTATATGAAGTAAAACTACACCATGTTTCTTTAACAATGTCTCCCACTAAAGAATTGGTACAACAATAAATGCAAAAAATAAAAACTATAATATAGTTCAGTTTTACATTTTGATACAACATAAATCAGCAAGAATAATGATTAATGTATAAAGCATACAATTGGCATATAAAATCTACTATAATTGTAAGCAGAAACCTTCTAGAACAAATAATATGAGTGTTTCCTAATATACTAAATAAAAACATAACAAATGATTAAAAGAAAGAACAAAATTAATTCAATCACAAAATTTTGGCCACCCCCAAGGAGGGTAAAAGTTTTCTTATTAAGTTTTGCCATCCGAAGTAAAGAAAATCTAAAAGTGAATATAAAAAAACTTTTACCAGGTGATATAAACCATTAAGACAAAACCAATCTGACAGATTTAAAATTCAGGAATGTCTGTGGTGTGTAAACAAAGCACAGCTTTATGTTACATAATCCAGGAATCAACGGCAAAGTTAACTTCCATTTAATTATCTAGCACTAGCTATGACTTATTCATATTATTCCAATTAGATATCAAACTCAATAAACTTGCTTTAGTTTTAGGCTATGATTTTTGGTTACTAGGATTATGGAAAAAATTCAGAGCTCCTCCACATTCAGATCGCTGTACTTTATTCTGTAGCATTTTTAACTTTTGGTTTTAGTCGCATTAATGATTCAGAAAGGAAGAAAGTAAACTGAAAGCATACAGATGATAATTTGATGAACACGCACAGAGACAAATACAATTTACCTGATTAAAGACTACTTGCCACTGACTATTCATGTGTATGAGCAGATTATTGGCAGTAAGATGCTTGAAAGTGGTATCACAATTTCCATTAGTGATAGTGGTAACATTCCAAAGAGGTTGCAGTGATAGCGATAATGTCATTGAGAGGTACTGCATATATGTAACACTCAAAGATCGAAAATGCTCATTGAGTAAAAAAAAAAAAATTACCACAACACATTTTGGTTTCTTGAAAACAGTCACAAGTTGTCACTTCTTAGTGACTAACTTTTTGTGTTCATGGCGAATCTTCCATTACCTATATTGAACCACCACTAACCTAAGGTGATTTTTACTTCATAAAAATTATTATTTTCTATTATTATTATTATTTCTTTAATTTGTAATATTTTATATAATTATTATTTATTTCTAATTATATTTTGATCTTCCCACCGACCAGAGATTAGTTTGGATTTTTATATACGCTCAGTTATTAGTTCTGATTCACTGCCCCTCTACTTTTCCAATGTTTGAATTTACCCCCACCTTTTACTCGACCAGCGGTCTTTCTGTGAGGCAGTCTCCAGCTGCACCCACTTCTCACAATTTCTCCCGTTGACGAAGGGTTTATCCCGAAAATTAATTTATTATTTGTGTTTGTGTCTTTTCTGTGTGTTCGCGCCCCACATCCATCATCTGAAGGTAAGTGGTGGCTCATTTCCCTATCCTAATTTGATTCCTTTCCGCTACTTAGCATCTTGATTTCATTGTTACTATATATATATATTTATATGATTCTTCTTACCCATCATGTTACAAGGCTCTAAAAAAAAGTGTGAGTCGTCGTGTGGAGAATGTGACCGGAACCAGATGCAAATTTCATGATGTGGCCTTTTTGAGTTAGCACAACACTTTTTTTATAAGTGGCATAGCATGAATAACGTTTTGTGGCCATTTTAAAGAAATGTGTTGTGGTCTCTTTTTTTTTTTTTTGCTCAATGAATATTTTCGGTCTTTGAGCATAACATGTACACTGCATGTCTTGCACTGCAGCCTGTAGCAAGTGTACTAACGTATGGGTTGTTACATATGAGGATCAGTTAAATTTTTTTCTCCTTTAATTAGATAAGGGAAAAATTTGAATTTGGCACAATTCCTCAAACCTTCTTCTCCAATTCACTGCAGAGGCAACTTCTTGTGTCAAAAAAATGGGAGCACTGCATCAACTTGTGGAAGGTGAAAAGCCCATTTGCATTCATAAAAGGCTGAAAAATGTGTACAGTGACGCAACAGTGGATGACGGGTTCATCGCTGTAGCGAAGCTGCCTGATGAAAAGCGGAGCGGCAGGCCGATGACTGCAGTGACTCCACACAATATTCAGCGAGTTGATGGCATCATTCGTGGTGACCACCGGATGACAACAGACGAACTATGTCACATTCTCTCCCTCAGTAAAGGCAGTGTGATGACGATTATTCAGCAACTAGGGTTCTCAGAAGTTTCTTCATGGTGGGTACCAAGAATGTCAATCAAACAGAACAAAGAGACAAGAAAAACCGATTGCCTACGAACACTTGCAACACTTCCATTCCTGGAAAAAAATTGAACCTGAATCAAAAAGGCAGTCAGTAAAACAGAATCACGTAACCTCACCAGAGGGGGAAATTAAAACAGTTTGATTGGCAGAGAAAGTTTTGGTGACAGTGTTCTCGGAAGCAGAGTGTGTGATTATGGTTGAGTTTTTGAAGCATGGATGCATGATAAATTCTGTCCAATATGTCAAAACCTTAAAAAATCTTAAAGCATGTCTTCAGCAAGCTCGTCCAACAAAAGCTATGGTTGATGTTCTTCTTTTGCACAACAATGCAAGACCACAAAAAAACAGTCATTACACCACTGCAGAGATTGTGAAAATTGGATGGGAAGTCTTGTCTCAAACCCCATACAGTCCTGATCTAGCACAATCATACTTCCATCTGAATGGGACGCTAACAGAAGCTTATCGTGGGATTCACTTTGAAGATGAGGAATGTCTATGAAAATGTGTGTTGTAACACATCTTAGAATTTCGCATAACGAAATTAGTTGCTGAGATAGCAGGTTCAGTTGAAGTATATGGGAACACCCTTTTAAAGACATTTTTATAGTTAATTCTTGATAATATTTCCCAGTAATATGTCCTAAATAAGTATTTGTTCAAGTATAAGCAGTAAATTCAATAGTTAAATTCATTTAAACAGCTGATCAGAAACTTAACCTCAGATTTGTATAGGTAGTGTTTGACTTTCATTCAGTTTCTATAAACCAAGATATTTCGTTAGTTTAAAAGATGTTTAGGTAGATATATAGCCAGTAGATAATTAGTTTTGTTATTAAAAGATCTTACTTAGAGTCTGAATATGTTTGAAAGTGATTTGCCGGTTTTGAATTTTATCACGTAATTTTTCCACTCTAAACACGAAGCATTTAGCTATCAGGAAAACAGTTAAGAAGTCAAGTGATAGAGATAAAGTATCGTAATTTCGGTTTAGATAACATATTAAAGTTTTAGAAAGATTCATGTAACCTAAAGATCGTTTTTGAATATAATTTGATATAGCCAGACATGTGATTTAGGTAAAAGTTCGATATTTCAGTCTTTTTCGGGGATTCATGAAAAGAAATTATATTCAGAGTAAAGTTTATTTAAAATTAAAGACTTCTGTAAAAGATTCATTTCAAAATATTAAAGCATTTTATAGTAATAAAATAAAATGGGTTTTGGCGCGAGTAAGCAATGATGCAATCGCTCGACATTCGCCGAGGGTGATATCTACAAAAATTCGTAATAAATCAGGGAATTAACTTAGAGGATTCCAAATTTTTACAGTAATAGTTTTTCAATTAGGGAAATTTGTTTAGAGTTATTTTCAAGTCAATATTCGAAATATTTCAAGACATTAAATTTTATTTTCGAGTTTTAGACCATTTTAAAAAATAGGTAAAATTCTTTATTTGAAATCAGGTAATAGATGAGCAATAGGAGAATAGAATTAAATTTGTTTCAGCTCGATAGAAGCAATATTTCGGTAGTTATGGCAATCACATCTTTACGACTCTTTTCTGGCTAAACTATTAAAGTAACAAAATTTTTTATAATAACTTAATTCGACGTTTGTAATAATATCTTGCTACTATCAAAATTTCAGAGAGCTAGGATTAATTTTACTGTCATGATCAAATTGGATTTCGCAACAGTTGTCAGAAACTGATCAGCTATCGCATCAAATCCTTGGGAAAGTCGAAACAAGGAAGTTCACACGGTCCGATCCTATAAATATATCCCCTCCACAGTCTAAGCGCGCCCATTCTAGAAGCAGCAGTGAGACGATGTAAACGCGTTATGTCGGGTGGCTAGCTCTTGGCTCGTGGCGTGGCAAACTTTAGTTTGTTCAACATCAAGTAGAAATTTGTCAGCTTAGGGAAGTTTTATTCTGAAGATTCATGTAATTGAGAAGTAATAGTAACGTGGGGTTTCGGTCGTGCTCGAGTGGTCAGTCGAATCTGTAAAATTAAATTTGGAAAAGTTGTCTGAATGCCTATGCAGTACTTTAACTTTGTAATGTTTTGAAGAATATACTCATCATATCAGAAGTGAACTTTTATCATTGAACTTGAACCTTTTCCTTAGTTTCTGGTTAAAACTATGGTGGCGACTGTGTGAAGAACTTAGTACTGCAATTCATTAGGTTTGCACGATCAAAGTTAAGATGCAGTTTGTGTACCAACCCCAGCACAAGCAAGTTGTCTTACATGGCGACAATGTAGGGCAAAATTCGTTCTAAATTTTCTGGCCATTCGACTTCGCCGACGCACTTCAAGATCGAGCTACAACCATCATCGAGATTTCCTACAGCTTCTACGACTACACGACAACCCTGGGGGACAACACCTTTGCCGCCGCTGCTGATGCTACGACATCCCGGGTAGCAGCCACCTACCGTCTACCAGCTGGGTCCTTCAGCATTTCCCGTGCTGTTGACGTTCCTGTTACGACGTCCGGACCAGCCGGCGCTGTGCGATCGACGCGTACAGACGCCTCTCGCCGACTTCAGCTGCACATCGCAGAGCATCATTTTTCGCCTTGAGCGACACTTCAAGATAAGTATAGCTCTGCTTCTTGCTCCGCGCATTCGCAATCAACAATTCATAAACTTGCATCGTGGGCCGTTCTCACCTCAGCTGACGTCGAAATCTGAGCCTTGCCGAGATCATTTCCTTTTCTATCACTACCGCGTTTTCTTCCATTCAAACTTTCATAACGCAGTAGTACCACACCTCTTGGAAATAGTTGAACCGAGCTTATTAAGCATTTCATTTGTTACAATCACAGTAACTACTTTTTCTCTCCCACATAGTGGTGTAATAAACTTTTTTAGTGATTCAATTCACTACAAGCCTGATTATACTAGGCGTATTCTTTTTTTTAAAAATGCTACATGTAATAACTATTTCGCGGTTGTCATTACTGTTTTTATTTTCACTGACAAAGATTGCGCATCTTTTCCAAAGAGTACCATACTTTGTTTACATTCTGCGTGTGACGATTTTACAGGCTTTGTATTGCGTGTGAAGTTTTGTGTATTTCTGTAGGATAATTTTAAGCTTTGTATTTGTGTGTTTCTATGTGTTTGTGTGTTTCTATTTATGTATTTTCAAATTTCCAACATTGTTCGTCAGCATATTTGGTGAACAGCTGACTGAATTTTGGGGTTAGATCTATCCACCTGTTTCATAACAAATCTTTTTCTTTGTGAACGTTCTTTTGATAATAGTTGTAACTTTTCTAGGATATTTTTAATATTCTTTCACTATTTTTATTTCCCTTTTCTTATTTTACAACTTTCATTATGCAGTCAACTAGTGATATTAGAAGTCACTCAATGAGGACTAGGTCTCAAAATTTAACTGATAACCAAATTCAGCCTGATGTTACTGAGACAAGTAATATTTCTGACAATTCCCTTCAGTCTACCACTGATACTATCCCTGTTCAGGAGGAACTTGTAGAAAATACTCAACAACCCCAACCTCTACAAGTGGCACATTCAGCAGAACCAATTGCAAATTTGACACCTAATTCGGGTACTGATCTTCCTCTATTGCATTCAGATGAATCTGATATAGAAGATACTGTAGCTTTGCAACAGCATAATTCACTAAACAACTATGATCCCAATTGCCATAGTGTTACCTCACACACGACCTCTGAGAGTGATTTTCTGGGTTGGAATAATGGGGATAACAACACGCCTGAAACACAGAACCTTACTCCTCCACCAACTGAAACAGTCATTAGCAATGTACAGACAGTACCTACAACCCCTAATACTGACATTGTATCTCTACTCCAAGCACTTAACCAAAAAATTGATGAACAAAAACAAGATTTCCAACACCTTAATACTCAATTTGCCCAGCAAAATAAAAAATTGATGAACAAAAACAAGATATTAATAATAAGCTTGACCAACAACAAATAGATTTCCAACAACAAAATAAGGAACACAAAGAGGAATTCCATACTCTTAATAATAAATTAGATGACCATAAAAAAGAATTCAATAACAAGTTTGAACAACAAAATAAAGAGTTTAAAGAACTAAAGTCAGATTTAAATACTACCATTGCTAACTCCTATGTAGCTTTGAAACAGGAACTCACAAAAAAGTTCACAGCCCAAACAGAGTCTCTAGAAAAACGTATTAGTCAACAACTGGACGACAAGGTCTCATATTTAGAAAACAAATTAGAAAAATCTGTAGAGACATGTGAAAACAGTAGACAAGAATTTAACAAACAATTCCAAGAACACCGCATAGAAATGTTAAGCACCTATAACCAACATGTAAATAATGTAGACACACAACTTGAGGATTTTGGTATTCAACTTCATTCAGTCAGAGAAACTTGCCACCAAAATTCAACCTTTTTAAATAATAAATTAGACAGTTTTAAAGAGGAAATGGTACCCAGAATGATTCCCAAGATTCCACAATTGCAAAAATTTCGGCGGACCTACAACATTTTGTATCAACATCAGCTGATTCCATTAAGTCCATACATACCACTGTATCTACAGTAAGTAGTAATGTGATACAAATACATAACAAAGTGCAAGATTTAGCTGTGGCTACAGATACCAATACTCAGCAAATTGCAGATATCCAACACAGTGTTCAAAAAACAGATGACAATATTACTTCACTCACACAAGAGGTTGCTACTAATAAACTTAGGTATACCTCCCTAAATGAACAGGTTATGGATATTGACCAAAAACAACAACACACTCAGCAACAAGTATCTGCTTTAGATTTACAGGTGCAGAAAACACAAACCGAGATTCAGGGGTGCCAAAATAAAGTAGAACAGCTGGTTAAACAGGGTTTAACAGCTGTTGAGCTTCGCACATCTGAACTCCCACTCCTAGGAAATAACAAAATTGAAGTCAAACCCTTTACTGAAAATGGATCTGTTCATCCTGTTGACTTTTTACAAAGTTTTGAGGCATTTAGGATTTTTGATTTGTTGTCTGATAAAGAAAAAATTGAGATAGTATTCCAACATCTAAATGGTACTAGTAAAATTTGGGCGGTGAGACATAAAGAATCATGTGAAACTTTTTCTCAG
Organism: Vandiemenella viatica; assembly: GCA_031002005.1. Lineage (NCBI taxonomy): Eukaryota > Metazoa > Arthropoda > Insecta > Orthoptera > Morabidae > Vandiemenella > Vandiemenella viatica. The sequence continues at coordinate 4,537,022 of CM061921.1, read as the reverse complement.
TTTAAAAAGTGTTTCCTGGATAGATTTTGGTCCACTCATATTCAGTTTGCTATTAAGAAGACCATTTCAACAGGTCCTTTTTATCGTCCAGATGGTAATGTCACTATGACTGATTTTTTTCTTACTGAAGTTGCAAAGGCTTGTCATCTAACCATCCCAATACCTGAAGAAGAGTTAGTGAAACATATTCTTGGCAGATTGCCTGAGGAGGTACAAAATTCCTTTGCGTTGCTAGGTATTAGCACCATTGATGTTGCTGAAAAAACACTACACAATTTAGATATGCAACAGGCTACGCGCAGTTACCATCCCTCAAACCAGCGCAGGTTTGCTAGCCATAATAATGAATATCAAAAAGGTTCACAAAACACACAGCAATATAAAAACAATAACTATAATAGATCACAACAACAAGGAGACAATAATAATTATAATAGTTCTTCTACAGACAACAAAATTACTCAACCTCAAACCAATGTCCAACCTCAAGTTTTTTCAAATTCCAATAGAGGGAGACCTAACATAAATGGTTTATTTAGAGGTAGAGGTCGAGGACGCAATCATAATAATAATCACAGGCCTCCACTGCAAGATGATTCAAACCAGATTGAACACAGGGAAACTACAGATGCTATCATTCACTGTGATGGGGACAGTAGGCAATCAAAAAAACTAGATTCTGCCAATGTCCTGGTCCAAACAAAGGCAAATGCAATTCTAGGACCACAACATTCACCCACAGTTTCCACAATTTTCCATAATAACCCTAGGGAAGATTTGTTACAAGAGGATGATTCTGAAAACGATGATTTGGTACAGGTACCAATTTTACCAATCTTGGTAAAGGGCCTTAACATTGAAGTCCTTCTTGATACAGGTGCTCAATTGTCTTGCATTTCTGAAGAACTGTTAACACATTAGATTCTATTACACCTGTCCCTTATTATGAAGTTCCACATATGACAGCCATAACGGCAACTGGAAAGAAGAGTAAACCCATCAAAGTTCAAGCTTTATTAGAAGGCACTATTATGGATACCCCTTTTGATTTAAAAGTGTATGTGATCCCAGGCCTTCAGCCTCAATGTATTTTTGGAATTGATTGGCTTCACCAAACAGCAGCTACTTTAGACTGTGCCAAAAATACTTTATCTTTTTCATTGAATAACAAACGGTTATCTATACCAGGGGTGGCCAACCTGTGGCTGACGAGCCACATGCGGCTCTTTGAAGGATTATTTGTGGCTCTCGATAAATGTTCCCTTTTCATTTTTGTGTTATTATATTTAAAAAAATTATTATCGTTCCGTATGTGTTTCAAAATGTCTTTTAAATTACTGATAACAAATATGAAAGACAAAGTGCAACGTTGTAACTAATTTCATTTCCGTCCAAGTTAAGAATGATATGACTCATCGAAAACTGTGCGAACGAACACAAACAGTGGCGTAATCGTTCGTAATCGACCTACTCCAGACCGATTTTGAATTTGTAAACTTTCATTGCAACGGGCTGTTGTCAATTGTGTTTAATTTTTAATATTTAAATTCGATACACATATTTTGTACTTTTATTCATATGTTTTCAATAAATATAATTTCTGTAAATAATAATTTAATACATTTTTTGCATACCTTTTAAATACGTATTTAATTGCGGCTCGCGAAAAATTTCAAATTTTGAAAAATGGCTCGGACTATCAAGGTGCTTGGCCACCCCTGATCTATACAATTACTTAAAGGATGGAAACATACAACATCACCTTCAGTGAAGTTTTTATTTAAGAATGTTGAGATAAATATGGATACAGAACCTTTATTCCATAGTAAGGTAGTTCAGTTTTGGGTTGATAAGTTGCACATCCAGGAGGGAGAAGATATACTTGTACAAGTTACTAAAAATGTTGACTCACAACATAAACAAAACTTAGTATATTTAATTGAGGAGTTTTCAGATGTCTTTAATGATCAACCAGGATTAATACAAAACTACCAATGTCATTTTCAGGTTTCTTGTACCCAACCATTCTTTATAAAACCATATCCTATTCCTATAGCCAAAAGGCAAATGGTGGAAGAAGAGATAAACCGTATGCTTCAATGGGGGATAATTGAAAGATCGCATAGCCCTTATAATAACCCTTTAGTTGTTGTTATCAAGTCTGATCAAACTGTAAGGTTGGTTTTAGATGCCAGGACATTGAATAAATACCTTCAGACTGAAAGGGATCATCCTTTGCCTATAGATGAAATCCTCCATAACTTTCATGGAAAGAAATATTTAACAAGTCTTGACTTGAGTTGCTCTTACTGGCAGGTACCTATTGCACCTGACTCCAGGCAATATACAGCATTTTTATATCAAGGTAGATCTTACCATTTTAAGGTGTTACCGTTTGGCTTAAACAATGCAGTTGCCAACTTCATTCGTGCCCTAGACCTAGTCTTAGGCCCTAAATTACTAAGTAAGGTACATATCTATGTGGATGATATTTTAATAGCAAGTGAAACCATTCAAGAACATTGGGACACTTTAAGGGAGGTATTAACAGCTCTAAGAAATGGGGGGATGACAGTCAAATTGAAAAAATGCATTTTTCTCACATCCAAAATAGAATTTTTAGGACATGTCATTACACCTCAAGGCATTAAACCTTCACCTGATAAACTGGCAGCAATTAAAAATTTCCCTAGGCCACAAAATAAAACTCAACTTAAGAGTTTCATTGGACTTTGTGGTTACTACAGAAAATTCATTCCAAATCAAGCTCTTAACAGCCCACATTTCCAATTACTATGTAAACAAAATTCCACTTGGAAATGGACTCAGGAATGTGAACAAGACTTTATTAAAGTAAAAGAATCTTTACTCCAAAACATTACCCTACACTCACCTAATTGGAATTTACCAATTTGTATAGCCACAGATTCTTCAGACTATGGCCTTGGTGTTGAGATTTTTCAGGAGATAGAAACGGAGGAGGGTACACAGAAACAAACCATTGCATTTGCTAGCAGATTATTAAATAAAGCTGAACGTAATTATTCCATCACACAGAAAGAAGCTCTTGCGGTAGTATGGACCTTTCAAAGGTTTAGATATTTGCTATTAGGAAGAAGGGTTATCATATATACTGACCATAAAGCCCTATCCTTTCTCCATAAGTGTACTTTATTACCAGGCAGACTTACTCGCTGGACTCTATTGTTACAAGAGTTTTCTTATGAAATTAAATATATTCCTGGCAAACAAAACATTATAGCAGATGCACTATCTCGACTACCAGAGGGTTTAGAACACACTTCAGATACCAAAATTGGTAATGAAGGACCTCACCTATACTATTTAAGAGGTATTCCTTTTGAAAAAGAAACTAGGAGTGCTTTAAAATCTATGAGTCATGAACAAACATTAGACCCCACTCTCAAAATGATAACTAACAGGTTACAGCAGGTAGAACACACAGATAAGCTTCACACTTATTATTGCATTAAAAATGGTGTTCTTTTTCAACGATCTAATGCATTAACAGATTGGTGGAAGTTGTGCATTCCAGAGCATTTGTTAGAACCTTTAATCCAATACCAGCACTTAAGTCATGGTCACTGTGGACCACAGAAGTGTTTTCACATTCTAAACCAATATGTATATTATCCAAACTTATTAAAGTGGATTAAGAGAATTTTGACACCTTGCAAATTATGCCAGTTAAACAAGATAGATACTGTACAAAGAGCAGGAGAGCTCCAACCTATTATTCCTACCAAGCCCCTACAACTAGTATCACTTGATTTGTTTGGACCGCTTCCTAGATCAAGGGGAGGAGTGATACATCTTTGTGTGATTATGGATGTTTTTTCTAAATTTGTTAAACTATATCCTATCAAAAGGGCTACAACAGAAGTCATTTTTGGAAAGATTTCACAACATTTCATACCCCAAGTAGGACACCCACTGGCTGTGATTACTGACAATGGACCTCAGTTTTCAAGTCAGAAATGGAATGATTATTTGCAATCTTTACAAATTAAACCACTAAAGACAGCATACTACCATCCCGAAGCTAATCCTGTTGAGCGTGTAATGCGTGAGCTAGGGAGATGGTTTCGCACTTATTGCAATGAAAACCATAAAAGTTGGGCCTTTCAAATACCACAGATTGAGGACGTTTTAAATTCTTTACCTCATTCCTCCACATCTTTGTCTCCATTTGAAATAATATTTGGTAGAAGACCACCACATTTTATACCAGAGTTAATTGACTTTCCAACAAAACATACTATCTCATATGAACAGTCTTTAAAGGTGGCATTACAACAATTAATGAAGAAAGCGGAGCAAAGAAAGGCACGACATGATCAAAAAATTAGACATACCTCATACAATATTGGGGATTTAGTACTTGTGCAAAAACATATGAAATCCTCAGCAATAAATGAAGAGACAAGAAAATTATTTCCACTGTATGAAGGTCCATTCAGAATTTCTGGGGTTCAGAATATCAACAATTATACATTAGTCCATCCTGATACTAATAGATTTAAAGGACAATATCATGTGTCAGCTCTGAAACCCTTTTACACAACTACTGACCAAACACCTGTAGAGCTAACTTAACACTACACCCTCAGGGGCACGTACAACTTGACGTGCGTGGGCTGGCATCCACGAGGTCCCCAGCTGTGATTGCCTTTACTTCCTTCCTTTTCCGGGGCAATCTCACCTTTATCCTTACACCTTTTTCTTTCCTCACCCCTCATATCCCTCAAACACCCTACCTTTTTCATCCTTCTTCTTTTTTTTCCCACTAAAATCACCGAGATACAAATTTTTCTTTGGCCTACACGTTTTTCCTCAATCATCTGACTCCCCCAACGTAATGCATCGGAGGAAGGCTTTCTCTCCACAATAGCCAACAACAATTACTACTGCACATGGTCAACACCTCTGGCGTTGGGAGTGAGTCAATGTTTTCAATTTGCCATTTTTATATCTTTCTGGTGGGATTTTTATAATATTTTATCTTTAAAAAGGCTACATGATATGATTATTTTCTACCTTTGTAGTCCTCCATATTTTTTCTGTTTTAATAATAGCAATATCCCTTTTTCAAGTGCCATGATTTCAATTTTTAGTATATGATGAACTTTACCATGAACTCCCCCCCCCCCTTACTAAGCTTTTGGAGGACCAGCCTATAATGAACTTCATATACCTGAATTAATTACCTACCCAAAAACACAGGTTATAGGTTTGAAGTCCTTCTCTTAGGGGAAGCATGGGTAGATAAACATATATATGTTCAGTAAAGTTCAATACACATTTGGGATGCATAGCGGAACATTATACTACAATATTGGAGGACACACATAAGAAAATTTCATCCCACACAATGTACTCTTAATATCCACCATTATAATAATATAAAAGCATAATACATTTATCATAACGTGTATCCAGGCCATTGATTTATTGTACCATTTAACTTGACATTAGGGAGAAGCACTTTTTGCTCCCATACCCTACATGAGGACATTCCTAGATTTGACACACTACTAAGAACTCTATTACACAAATAGAAGGTTCACCAATCTATAGAATAACTAAACTTGGACATAATATAAATACCATTTTGTTCAGCTAACAGCTGACAACCTTGTGAGTACACACACATTCCATGACAATCAACTTAGGGTGACCCTTGACACTTTTCCATGTAAATTTTACATGCGGTATTTATATTCCCTTTGATACTTTGTATATAGGTTAGCTACAGGCTTTCCTTCACATTATAATACTTTATTATACATTGACCTATTTTGATAAAACACCTGTACCAGTGTACTGGTACTTACACAACTGTGTTGTGTTACTTTTAACAGTTACACATTTTGTAAGCAGCAGTGTACTGCTGATTGGAAACAGAGTTTCCTTAACATTGATTCTCTACTTTTATTGTTACTTATTTATGTAATTTAGTTTAAGATACCCTTTCTGTAAACAGTGATTTACTTTTGTATTCTCAAATGCATATGTCAGATAATAGTGACAGAGACATTCTAAGAAATGACCTTTTAGTACACACATTATTTTGTGCCTAGTATTTAAGTTAGGATTACCCCCTATAAGATTTTTTCATGCTATTATATTCTACTATGTTTCCAATATTATGTATGACTAATAAACCAGTTAATACGTTTTCAAGCACTTCATGCTGTATTTAGGAATTTTGATGTTTCTCAACTTGATTTTGAAAGATATTTTTCTCTTAACATATTGTATTTAACTCTTGATTTTGTAATGAGTAAATAATCCATTCATATTCTTGTCGTTTTTCAATGATTATTATTTTTCTCAACTTTTGAAACTTTATTCTAATCACTCTTTCGTAATCATTTTGTATTACTATAATGTATACTCTTTGTATTATATTATTTGTATGTTATTTACTATTTCTTGTCAGTTATTATGTAGATATTTCATGATAGGTAACTCATGCACTTGTTTTTTTTGGTTTTTATGTTTCAGACCAGCTGACTGACCGAGGTCCTTTGGTGCATCTGCTGCGTCAGACGCCAGGGACTTGTGCACTCGGCAGACACAGCTTGGGGGCGTTGTTTTGTATTCGTTTTTGCCCCACACATATGGTCTACTCCCATGACAGGACATGGCTTTTAGCCCATTTAGGGAGTTGTTAATGAAACAGAACAAAACAGTTAAAATGGACACATTTATTGTGCAGTGAAAAAAGTGAATTTTTTGGAGTATTTTTGTAAAATAGAATAAGGAAACAAAGAACAGTTAAAAACTGAACATTTATGAAAACAAAATATTTCATTTTTATGTACACAAATGTAACAAATGTTGTAGAATTTAAGATTTTTGAAGATTTTGATGATTTCATATTTATGATTTTTGTGTAATTTTGAATTTTTGATAACATTTTGGTAAATTAATATGATAATTTTGATACAAGTATGAGTGAGAATGAATGAAAGGAAGTATGACTGGGCCGACCAACCCACGAAGTAGGTAGAATAAGGGGATTTTAGTCTTGCACCACCTAAGATTTTCAAGATTTCAGTCAGTTTTCTTTGGAAAATAACTTCAATCTTCGGGGGGCATGTAACACATCTTAGAATTTCGCATAACGAAATTAGTTGCTGAGATAGCAGGTTCAGTTGAAGTATATGGGAACACCCTTTTAAAGACATTTTTATAGTTAATTCTTGATAATATTTCTCAGTAATATGTCCTAAATAAGTATTTGTTCAAGTATAAGCAGTAAATTCAATAGTTAAATTCATTTAAACAGCTGATCAGAAACTTAACCTCAGATTTGTATAGGTAGTGTTTGACTTTCATTCAGTTTCTATAAACCAAGATATTTCGTTAGTTTAAAAGATGTTTAGGTAGATATATAGGCAGTAGATAATTAGTTTTGTTATTAAAAGATCTTACTTAGAGTCTGAATATGTTTGAAAGTGATTTGCCGGTTTTGAATTTTATCACGTAATTTTTCCACTCTAAACACGAAGCATTTAGCTATCAGGAAAACAGTTAAGAAGTCAAGTGATAGAGATAAAGTATCGTAATTTCGGTTTAGATAACATATTAAAGTTTTAGAAAGATTTAGGTAACCTAAAGATCGTTTTTGAATATAATTTGATATAGCCAGACATGTGATTTAGGTAAAAGTTCGATATTTCAGTCTTTTTCGGGGATTCATGAAAAGAAATTATATTCAGAGTAAAGTTTATTTAAAATTAAAGACTTCTGTAAAAGATTCATTTCAAAATATTAAAGCATTTTATAGTAATAAAATAAAATGGGTTTTGGCGCGAGTAAGCAATGATGCAATCGCTCGACATTCGCCGAGGGTGATATCTACAAAAATTCGTAATAAATCAGGGAATTAACTTAGAGGTTCCAAATTTTTACAGTAATAGTTTTTCAATAGGGAAATTTGTTTAGAGTTATTTTCAAGTCAATATTCGAAATATTTCAAGACATTAAATTTTATTTTCGAGTTTTAGACCATTTTAAAAAATAGGTAAAATTCTTTATTTGAAATCAGGTAATAGATGAGCAATAGGAGAATAGAATTAAATTTGTTTCAGCTCGATAGAAGCAATATTTCGGTAGTTATGGCAATCACATCTTTACGACTCTTTTCTGGCTAAACTATTAAAGTAACAAAATTTTTTATAATAACTTAATTCGACGTTTGTAATAATATCTTGCTACTATCAAAATTTCAGAGAGCTAGGATTAATTTTACTGTCATGATCAAATTGGATTTCGCAACAGTTGTCAGAAACTGATCAGCTATCGCATCAAATCCTTGGGAAAGTCGAAACAAGGAAGTTCACACGGTCCGATCCTATAAATATATCCCCTCCACAGTCTAAGCGGCCCATTCTAGAAGCAGCAGTGAGACGATGTAAACGCGTTATGTCGGGTGGCTAGCTCTTGGCTTGTGGCGTGGCAAACTTTTAGTTTGTTCAACATAAGTAGAAATTCTATCAGCTTAGGGAAGTTTTATTCTGAAGATTCATGTAATTGAGAAGTAATAGTAACGTGGGGTTTCGGTCATGCTCGAGTGGTCAGTCGAATCTGTAAAATTAAATTTGGAAAAGTTGTCTGAATGCCTATGCAGTACTTTAACTTTGTAATGTTTTGAAGAATATACTCATCATATCAGAAGTGAACTTTTATCATTGAACTTGAACCTTTTCCTTAGTTTCTGGTTAAAACTATGGTGGCGACTGTGTGAAGAACTTAGTACTGCAATTCATTAGGTTTGCACGATCAAAGTTAAGATGCAGTTTGTGTACCAACCCCAGCACAAGCAAGTTGTCTTACAGTGTGTCAATGGCTTTGCAAGCAAAACCATGCTTTTTTATCACACTGGAATACATGGCCTTATTAAAAGGTGGACCAAAACTGTTGAAATGGTTGGAGATTACATTGAAAAAAGACAAATTAATCATCAATGTTGTGGTTTTCAAGCTATGTAATTGCACTCGAATTTCTGGCAATCAACAGGAGAAAAAAATAGGAGGCATTAGTTTTTAACTGACTCTCATAGATACTGTGGATCAGTGTACATGAATAAAAAGATTTTCTACATTGTGGGGTCTACAGAAAGATACATGCAATGAACTGAATAACCTGTCAGGTAGGAAAAATTTCAGTTCAGGCCAGGAATGAAAGCAGACATAATCCCAATGAAGTATGGGAATAAAGGATATGAGGTATGATGTGATCTGAATGAAGAAAACTTTAGTGAGCTCTGGATGGGGTTGGACAAACATGAGGTGGAAAATACATCTAGCTACAACTATGAACCGCTAACGGAGGTAGGTCCATAGCTCACTTTCATCATACTATTGAGCTTGTACTTGCTTGAATTTGTAAGCCACTTAAGCTTGCCTAGCATATGTTTCTAGGTGGTAGCATATGCCCCTGTTAATAAAGATATTATCAAAAGTTTACGTGCAGATATCAACATTTGTTCACGACAAATACAAGCACCTTACAGCGTCATATGAGAATTAAAAACCGATTAGTATGAACTCAGTGATAGGTAGCTTGAGGGACTCTTTGATATCCAGACACTTCATGACTGTCTGCAAGGAAAGAAAATGGTCTGTAAATCAGCAGTTTATTAACGTGAATCCGTATGTTTGAGCTATATAACATAAAATGGACATGGGCCCAAACTGATAGTGTGACAAACTCACCAAGGCATAAGGTAGCATGAGCCATTGAATGACAGCCAATGTAGTTAAAACTATAGAGGTAAATCAAAATGTGTTCTGATGGGTGGAGGAATTGGTTAGAAAATGTGTTATCAGAAAAGGTGAAAGTGGGAACAGGAATGACATAAGGTAATGCATTGGGACCACTGTGATTCATTGGTCTGTTGTTTGTTTATAACCAGAAGTTAGGCTGTTTGCACGCAACATAATGCTGTTAGAACAGGATTTAAACCAGAGAGGAATGAACCGCTACAAAGAGATTTGGACAGGTTATTTGACATGGTAATTCAACATGAAATTAAGATAAATGCCTAAAATGCTTATTAAGTGCACAGATAGAAAAATATAGTCTTTGTACGATCATACAGTCAAGAAAGCAGGGCCGGCGTTAGGGGGGGAGGGGGGTAAGCGGGTCAAAAGTACCCGGACCCCGCCGGCTGATGGGGGGCCCGATCACCGACTATTGGGGCCCTCAGGCCATGAAGCCAAGAATACACCCATTGTCGCCTGGCCATTTTGTAGAGCTATAAAAAAAGGTCGCCCATTTTACCCCGGGCCCGAAATTCCTAGCGCCGGCCCTGCAAGAAGGAACTGCTTGTCAAAGGCATACAATATAAATATATAGGCATATCATCTGATCATATACTCGGTAGTGCAGCTCACATTGGGGAGGCAGTAGGGAATGATCTCAAAAGTTCTGCATCTATAGGAAAGAGCAATAAGGGTATTGAGGAAACTGGGATACAAAATCTTGATCAGATCCTTGAGTATGGTGAGGCAGCATGAGACCTGTATTATGGAATTGAATATGGGAGTTGGAGAGGGTGTAAAGGAGGGCAGTAACCATAGGTGTAGCCACAGGGGGCATGATGGGGCACTTAGTCAAGTGAAAAACATATGAAAATTAAAATATCCAAGTCTAATATTTAATTAACTTTTTTAAATTGGTGATGAATCAACCACATGCAAATTAAAATCACATCATATCGTTCTCTCCAGCTCTGTTAGGCATAATGATGTGATTTCATGGCTTAGGTGTTCATTTAGCATGAACTGATCTAAAAAAAAAAAAAAAAAAAAAAAGTTGGTTACCATCTCCAAGTTCTCACCTTGCTCTGGATTTTGTGCAATTAGTACCAATATTCAAATACATCATGCTGGCAGATTATGCTCATTTGCTGCCATGTTCCAAGGGATAGGCACATTTCTCTGTTCATTGTAAGTTGTTTCAACAAAAAAATGTGAAAGGTGTCTCAGGTTCATTCATGGTGATGCCCTTCACATTCTATAAGGATGCACAGATTTGCAAACATTCATACATCATCTCAATGGTACAAATAAGCAGTCACAGCACTAAAATGTAACATCAAAAATACGCCTGTTAAAATACAACAGCTGTCTGCCACCAAAAAGAAATATAAGACAACAAGAAAGTCACAGCACTAATAAATTCTACTATGTTGCTCTGTGATAAACATGGCTCTGCTTTGAGAGGCAAGGAACAACATGAAGATGTTCTTGAATAATTGATTAAACTCACAACTGAGGTTGGAGGATAAATTTTGAAATATCACATAGAAAAGGATGTAAAAAATTCCACAATGTCTCCACAAACTCAGAATGAAATTAATAGCCTATGTGCAGATGTCATTAGAGATGTATCTTGGCAGAAGAGAGCAGTGGTGTATCAGGGAAAGAGCAACTTCATTGGTGTTAGGTATTTTAACAAACAGAAGATGGTAACTTGAAAATAATTTTTAGGTTCTATAGAATTAACTGCTACTGACATAAAATCTATTGCCTCTGCAATTGGCGGTTTTGTAGAAATAGCAGGCCTTTATCCAGAAAAGTGTGTTGGACAAGGATTCAATGAGTGTTCATAAAAAAAAAAAATAGAAAAATACATGGGAATGTCCTAATTTGAAGTAAATCCTGACTACACCCATGGAAATAACTCATATGATCAAGGAGTTGGTTTGGATCAGTGGAAGAAAGGAAGGAGGATGGTGAAGAGAAAGCTGGGTTAAACATGTGATTTCAGGTATAGGGGAGTAAGTGAGCTAGGCAGGGAGGTGCTGCAAAATTTATTTAAAACAATATATGAGTTTGAAGTAAAAATTCAGGTAATACAATAGAAGGATTTAATTACAATTAATAATACATAATTTTAAAAATAACTTTTTTGAATCTTGATACATATGCAAACAATGGCACTATTATGACAAATTAAATTAACATTCCTCACCCAAATAGGCAGTAATTTTTATATTTGACTAATCTACAAATATATATTTAAAAACCAGAAAAGAAAAAGGAACCGTCACTTATTGCAAGTGATGGCAGGACAATGATGAAACAGAAAATAAATGAACAGGGAATAATTCTGAAATTTTCCAGCCTAAACCCTTTCTTCAGCTGCAGAACTTGAAGTACACAATGTGGGAGTCAGGGAGTGACCAATAAGTAATCACTCCTCCATTTCAGTTGTAATTACAATCTAAATACTTAATTCATATTAAAAAAACACACAAACAATAAATTACTAAATCAGATGTAAAATTAATTATGGGCCAGTTGGATGAACTGAAGGTTGTATTCTTGCAGTGGCATCAACTGTTTAGATGTACCATTGATTGACAAAAAATGGTTCTCTTTGATGAAGTATTAGTTTACATAAAGGGATTAGAGGGTCGTTTTGACAAAAAAAAAAGTTTACAACAGCATGAAACTGACACACACGATGGAAGTGTTAATAAAGTTTCAAGATACAGGCCATAACCTTAAATGCAGCAGTGTTCTCAATGAAGATAACCTTCTGAACATCAAAGGAATTTGGAAATTGGCCCAACAAAACCAATCTCCAAAGGTGAGATGGGGGATGTGGGTGCAGATATCAAGAAACAGTATCAGTGGACACATTCATTTACTACTACTAAAACAAGGTGACAACTGTGTATATAATGCTGGACAATCACTGACTCCCATTCAGAAATCTTTATTGGCCATGAGATTTCTATAGCTGTGTAGTCAAAATCTATGAAGTGGTGTGCAACACAACTAGAAAATGGGATGAGAGCAATTATTAAATAGCAGAGAATAGTACTGTACTACTATGTGTATGGTAACAGATTAAATAGTTAGACCAAGAATTTGCTTGGCAAGAAAGCAAAACTTACCAAAGAGTGTCTCTAGTAGGTATCACAGCATTAAGTGGTTTGGTTACAATTTTGTTTTCTTTATGCAATTATTCAAATGTTACAGGAAATGGTCTGGCTCTATAAAGAGTTGATGAGTGCCTGCCTTAACTGCTTGGCAAGCAGTAGAAATCAAATAGCTCTCCATGAGGTGTAAAGGAAAATTGAAGGAGCTGCCAACAGCTGAACAATCTAACCTGAAGAAGGCAAAACTGAGGAATGAATACCCTTAAAAGAAATATCACTTGATGGGAGAGAGGAGAATGAAATATTGTATTATGCCAGAACATTAACTCAATAAAACAGTCTCTGGTTTAAAAATGCAAATATGTATGTATAAAAATGCACATCTGTATGTATAAAATAATTTGTTTTAACTATAGTCAATGTGCTTATCCATAATGAGAAAGTGCTAGAAGTAAAGATCTGTTTGAGTATGAATTTTAAGACCATCCATTTGATTGTGAGATTAATTATCCAATGACAGACATGTTTACTAAAATGACAAGCCTGCCAACATATAAAGAATAATAAATTAATTAAATCATTCTTATGGTACTGACTGCAGTTTATAGAAAAGAAGCAAAGGGAGCGAAGAATTCATTTTGAATGTATTGTAAAAGAAGCAGTAATTGTATAAAGGAAACAAAGAAAATGCCGCGAGGCACTAAAAATAAGATAGGATATGGAAAATAAACAGTTACCCGTCACTTAACACAGATGAAGGCAGGAGAGCGAGACACGTAAAAACACAAGAACGAATTGCACAATATTTCGACTTTAGTCTTAGTCATGTGGAGCGAGACATATGGCAGGGGGAAAGATGTGGTCACATCCCAACCCGCCACATGAATGACGCACAGGCGGAAAACGCGTGGTAGTGGTAGAATTGCCGGGAAGGGGGGGGGGGGGAAATTGGCTGACCAGCGATAAAAGTGAAACAAATCAATATAATCTTTGTGTAGCTTAATTTAAAAAGTTGTAATTGAAAATAAAGGGAGAAGAATTTAAATATAGCCTATATATATATATATATTTTTAAAAAATAATAAATAAATAACAGACTGTAAAATGAAATGATGGACTCACCACTCAACAACTTTCCTACAGAATGAATGGCCACAGGCAAACAGTTTATACTTCCAACCCAGACCATCCCGTGGCAATTCATGCGAACTTCCATAATTCAAACAACCTCAACACCTGTTTCACAGTCAGAGCTATTAGAGTTTTTCTGAATACCACCACCCCTTCAGAACTCCGCAGACGGGAACTAGCCTATCAACATATTCTTGACACCAGACACACCCCTGGCCTAAACCTACGTTAAACCTGTCACTTGCCATCTCTCATTTCATTTTACAGTCTGTTATTTATTTTTTAATATATATATACGAACGAAGACTTTCCCGGCGTGTCGATGCAATGAACTCTACACAGGTTTGCTGCCGGATAGCGTTTGTGAACGACAAGCTTTCGGCGACCAACTCCGTCGCCATCTTCGGGTCAGACCCGAAGATGGTGACGGAGTTGGTCGCCGAAAGCTTGTCATTCACAAACGCTATCCGGCAGCAAACCTGTGAAGAGTTCATTGCAATATATATATATTTAAATTCTTCTATCTCCCTTTATTTTCAACTACAACTTTTTAAATTAAGCTACACAAAGATTATATTGATTTTTTTCACTTTTATCGCTGGTCAAGCCTATTCCCCCCCCCCCCCCCGGCAATTCTACCACTACCACGCGTTTTCCGCCTGTGCGTCATTCATGTGGCGGGTTGGGATGTGACCACATCTTTCCCCCTGCCATATGTCTCGCTCCACATGACTAAGACTAAAGTCGAAATATTGTGAAATTCGTTCCTGTGTTTTTACGTGTCTCGCCCTCCTGCCTTCATCTGTGGTAAGAAAAGAAGCAGTAATAAATATATGAGCTGTAAAAAATCAGTGTGAGAAAGTAGAAAGGATGGCAAATTTAACCGACTGTAACATCGTTCTCTTACTAAAAGTAATTGAAACACTGAGAAAATAAATTAGAGAAATCATAAATAAAAAAGAAACTGAAGCTATAAATAAATTAATATTAAGGAAAGTGTTCAAAGTAAACTGAAAGCATGTCAATTGGCTGTGCAAGAACAAAAGTAGTTCTGCAACTAACTATTAAAATTACTACACTTGAAAGAAAACTCTAATGGCATGTTTCTATTTGCAGCAACCTTGCAAATGCAGAAATAAATTCTAATAACCAATAATAAAGCATATGTATTGGTTTTGGAAACAATTACATTTTACAGAAACTGAAGTCATGTGGTAGTTCTGGATGCGCACACATCTTTCCCCTCGTTATATGTCTCAATTTCCACACGACTAAGGTGTTTTATCGAGATATTATAATGTGTGTTAGTGTTTTCGTGTTTGTCCTGGGTTTCCTGCCTTTATCTGTGGTAAGTGACAGGTTGTTTTTCCTATTCTTCCTTGTTTTTATTTCCTAACAGCAGTTTCACTGTCACCGTTATAGATATTGAAGTTCGCATTACTAAATCAAGTTATTTAAATAATCCACAACCATTTCCAGGAACTTTTGTTAAGTAAATACTCACTGGTGATTGCTTTTAAGAAATAATCCGTATATTTCAGTGACCGCAAAATTATTAAAGTAAAATCTAAATATTCAGTCCACAATTTATTTCAACCATACAATAAAAGTAAACAGCTACTTTCATAAAGTAGGCCAACAAATTTATCACTTGGGGAGGGGTGTCATGTCATGGAAAAGGGGATCAAAGCAGTAATATAATCATTGTACTAAGTGAGTAAAACAAAGCAGCAGTAGCCCAGGCACTATACAGACACCAACAGGGCTACATATTAGGAGGAGATAAAATTACAGTAATTAAAGTATTTACACATTTTTATCTTACATAATAGACGCCACAAAATCAGCATCTAGCTGAAAATACAACTGGATGCTGAATGCGGGAGTCAAAAGGCCAGTAATCATTAAGTAGAGCTAAAGCAGATGAAAAAATAGGTTACGAGATCTACGGAGACGCAATTCATTTCACCTTCTCGGCAGACGGCCTGGAGATCTCGCAACAGATTTTACGGACAAGAAGCAACAATCAAATTAGCTTGAATTTAAACTATATATTTTCAACTTTTACTTTCACTCATTGTTCAGTAATGTCACTTATATCAGAAAGGATTCTCAGCCAATTTTCTCACCAGGAGAACCCAATCACACCACTAACTGTACTCAATGTCTAAGGTTTTTGTTTTAAGAGGTACTTCTATCAAATATGCAACATTTTTTCATTGTTTTCACACCAAACTTAGTGTTGTGAACTGCTATTCCCTTAAAGTTCCTATTGGTAACTCATGTCTGGAATATAGTTGATTAGCTTGATTCCCCAGTGTTTTTGAGTAAAGATTTGACAGGAGAGAGAGGATAAAATATTATATTACACCAGACCACTAACTCAATAAAACAGTCTCTGGTTTAAAAACCACACAGACACAGGAGAGGATAACCCACATTCTATTCAACAACTGAAAGCTGCAATGAGGGTACACTTCAGATTCATAACGTATGAAGGATTAAACAAGTACAGCAATATCTAAATGCTCATCAAGGACATTCCCATCATCTTTTGCAACAACTGACGCAAAAATGTACATATAGCAAATAAAATTTATTACTTTGTCTAGATGCGGAGTTACTTTCAATATGCCCCATATAAGGAAGATCCATCTGTGAGAAGAATCTACCCACTACTAAGCTCTAGCTTTTCTGGAGAAGTATTATATAGTACTGCAATCAGTTATTATTAGGGGTAACAATAATATTTGAATTTTCTTCTTTACATTGATTTTTTTTTTTTTTTTTTTTTTTTTGTGGTGTTTATTTTGAATTCTATGGCAAAATTTACATTCATTTTAGCACTGTACATCAATGCTGATTATGTACAGACAGGAATAAAGTTTTTCTGTATTTGAAACAACCTCCAAAGTTAAGCAGATCTTTCTGAACAATTGTAGTGAAATATTTAAGTTCACAATAATATATTTGCTTCCAGTTGGATGAATGAGTGGTTAGTACTATGAAAATAGCAATATTTTGGGATGTGTAGAAAGTCCGAAAACTTGCAGTATATATTTTAATTTTTTACATCATATAACATTGTAACTATTATCATGTGTGTACAACATACTTGTAAATGACTAAGCACATTAGATCATTCTCCAGGAAAGCCCTGTAGGGTTGTTTGGCCACCAAGTGGCAGATTTTCAGTTGCATACACATTCCATCTCTGTCATGGACACAAATCTAATGGGGAACTTGTGTGTTGTCATATATTTGTGAAACGTAACCTATGTTCTGTACAATAAGTGTATATTTTGTTTGTGAAATGTGTAATTTATGAGACAGTAATTGGGGACTATTCCAGAACTTACCAAAGTGATTTCAGAAAACCACCTAAAAACTGTAATCAAGACAATCAGTAGATCGGGTCTGAGGTTTGAATCTAGGCCTGCTGTAACTTCCTGAGTCACACTATCCAACAATGCAATGCCCGCATACCTGCCTGATCTCACACTTCCTCCTCCCCCCCCCCCCCCACAAGTAACACACTTCATCCTTTATTTTCATTCGCTTCCTCTACCCTTGCAAGAATCACCATTTACCACCATCAATGACAACTTATAGGCTAGTTTCCTTTGCCCAAATTCAGTGGAACTGGTTCTGTCAGTGAGAACTCAGAGTATGATCAGAGAAGCCAAAATGGAAGTTATTGGTATTTAACTTGAATTAATTTTCCCATTTCATAAATAGTTCTGACTATTGACACATTTATCAGTCAGGATAAATGGTCACACATAAACAATATTCACCAAATTTCCTGACCATACTCCTGCTGCTAATGCCACTAGACATAATACAATAATAATCATAATGTATCACCCCTACCTGTTATCTACCTCCCACTGGTGCGCCAGTTATTTTAGGATTTTTGTAACTTCCAACATTTACCTAGTAGTTTGACTGATTGCATTACAATTTTTGAAATGAAAATGGGGAATCAAAATTTGTTTGAATAAAAAAAAAAAAAACATAGTTGGCTTCATATCAGCCATCCTGATTGCGTTTATTGGACTGGTAAAATGTCAAATATGTAAAAATAAGAAAATTCAGGCATAAGCAAAACAAATTACTACTGTGTAAATTAGTTTCTCATCAACAATATTACAGCCAATCAATCTTGTAACACATACCTCATCTACCTGGGCCATATTTGAACATCCAACATTGCATGCATAACGATCATTAATGGATGTATATGCTTCCAAACAAGCTGGAAAAAAAGTTGCACACGTTATTTTCTACTTAACTTGGATCATTTTGTTAAATGAAAATGTATTACTATTAAATATGAAGATCATCCAGTAAGTAAAGTTCCCAGTCTTTTCTCTAAAAAACAAACTTTCTGAACAGATGCTAACATTAGAAAATTTCAATGTGTTGGAGGTGCTTTGTTTGTTTTATCCCATTGTGAACTAAGGGCCAAAAAAAATTTTTTTACAGGCTTTATGGCCTGTCAATGTTGAGGTCATTAGAGGAGTAGGGATAAGGAACAGGAAGGAATTTTTTTTACAGGCTTTATGGCCTGTCAATGTTGAGGTCATTAGAGGAGTAGGGATAAGGAACAGGAAGGAATTCAGTCATGGTCTTTTGAAGGAACTATCCCAGTATTCACCTGAAGCTATTTCAAGGAAACCAGAGACAACTGAATGGCTTGATGGGTAATTGAATAAGCGTCCTCTATGGCAGGACTGAGTGTTACTGCACACCCACTAGGCTCAGTCCAATAAAGTAGCCATTTTGAATTAATCTCCATTATGGGGAAGGTTGAAAGAGAAAATTTCTGACACTGGCAATCATGTTCCACAAAGCCAGGGATTTGGGCGATGAGCAATAACTGTCAATAACACTACATACAATCTGGAACGATATCTAAAAAATGGTTGCTTCCTCAGCAAATGCTTTACAAAGTAATTCCTTCAAATATTCTTGAGGTTTGATGTTCACAGAAGAAATAAGGAAACTTACTTGCTGGATGATCTCGTAATCTTTAACAGGAAAACAAATACTTAGTACTGATATATTCTTTATATACAAAGGAACCATCATATACCACCAGTATGCAGGTAAGTTGACAAAAACTAATTTAAAAAATAAAAGCAATACTGAATAGGTTGTAAGATAGAGAAAGGAATATGTTAACAATACATCATAGGTGAGTGGACTATCAAATAAGCAGCTGAACTCATAATTGTTAATTTTAGTAGATATGTGATCTACTATGAGGATTACTGTACAATGTGTCATGGAAACTGACAGCTACTCTGATGATCAGGAAGGGAAACAAGTGTTTACTGCATTTTTTACAATACGGGAATGAAACTTGTTAAAGTTTCTATATATCCAAGGGCCACAATATTTTTCGATGGAATATTATTTTTAGCTGACTGTCTTTTGTCTACCAGCTTTTCAACACGAGTTTCACTGCAGTGAGAAAATGGAAATTATATTTATTACTAAGAATGAGCATAAAATCTATCATGGATTGCCTTAAAGAACTATATTAACAAATCAAAATTTTGGACATGTACAGTGCAAACCTAGGTCCAGCTAGGTGAGACCAGAGTACCAGTAAACTTGATGAGACTTCCAATGTAGGACGGCAGAATTTAGAATATAGGGCTCTCATTTACTACAAAATACCAATAGCCAAAATAGATGACTGAATATGACGTTTAGCTCAATGAGCAGAAAGTAGCTCGAGAAGATTGTCAAAATGTGAGTTCTTCATGGATGATATTACAAAGCTTAGTAAAAGATTTGACCAGATTTGCTTGCTTCAGTAATGTTCAGTGTGGATAGGGTATCAGCTTCTAACATGAAGCTATTGATAGCACAAGAACAGGAGAACCAATTAACATTAATCGGAGCATGTCCTTGAATGTAGGTGGTAGTCATTCTAGATGATGTTTAATAAATGTTATTTAAACAATGCATATGTTAGAAGAGTATTTTAACCATAGAGCTCCCCATTTCTATAAACTACTCTGTAAGTTTAACTGAAAATGAACACAAAAGGAAGCTGTCTACTAATAACATTTCTCTGTAACCCCGAAGTGAATGACTTTGATGAAGAGGTTCCTACTAAATTTAGCTGACAACATTAATCCATTTATTACTGTCTGAGATACATAAAAGAGTACCTAAAGTCTTTTATGGTCAGGAATCTTGATTAATGAACTGGAAATAAGCATGATTCTTGGTTTCTTAAATGAGTTGCAATAATGCTCAGTACATAAAAGCAAGGAACTGTGTTTAGTTATCAGTAGTATCAAGTAAATTTTTCATGTATATGAGTTAGGAAACATTCTTACCTCATGAACATGTATATGTGCAAACATTATGTAAACTGGATAACCTTTCATCATATGATTAGCTAAACTGCTCCGTAAATACCATGTAATTATAGATCTAGAAATTTTTTAATGAAGCCAAGGCATCCATGAATTTGAAATATCAGTTGATTCTATTTACCTCTACCATATGTGTGTTTAGCACTATCGCAAAAAAAGAAGGAACACAAGTGACAATTTTTAAGAACATTTAAATCTTATGATACTTTGACACACTTACCAATACTTTATACACATTATAACTCCATGAAACAGTCATGGAGATAGAATAACCTCACTTTCATCATTTACAAAATACAACAGTACAAAATCTTCAACACAAATATATTGTATAATACTGTGTTAGATGTAAATATCTATAGAAACTGAAATTATATGACAAAGAATAAAAGAAGAATTATCACACTGTTAAGACTCTAGTGTTGTAGTGATCTGGAAAGCCACTACATTTGAAATGTAATAGTAATATTAATTTTTGATGAGACATTGCATATCTCACACTTAAAGTAAGGCTTTGAAATGATGCATGTATTGGTGGAATACACTGTTTCCCCCCAAGTAATACACTCAATGTTCAAACAAGGGATGGGGCAAGTTACTCAGGTCACAGCATCAGCAGCAGACCTGAGTTGGAAGATAGAACAAAGGGTAGGGATGTTTATTTGGAATGTAGGCTCAGGACTCGGGGCCCCAACAATGACTGTGTGTTATATTACCAGGATGGGGGAGAGGAGCAGGTGGCTCTGTGCAAAATCCATACTCTATATATGCAAATAGGTTGGATGGGAAGTTTTTCTTTTTTTAAATGCCAATGTAGGAACATTTTTCCTGGCAATATATAACATTGAGCTAAGAAGTCACAAGATGTTTACCTGGTGGTTTGGAAACTCAGAAACCATGGAAATCTGGGGTGGGGTGGAAGAAAGATTGTTACAAACAACTGAGGAAGGAAATTCTAGCTGGTCAGCAGAAATGTTCTTGGAAAAGAGGCAGGACAAGCGTAACTGACAGCCAATAAAATCGCAGTGTGTATGATACAGAGTGAGTGAATGCGGCTTTAGCCAATTGAGTAAGTGTGAAAACAAAGTTGAATGTAGCTATTTTAGTAGCAAATATCAAACAACAGCTTTGGAATATAATTTGCCAATATGATCTGATTGGCGCTGATGTCCCTCTGGAGAGTAAGAGAGCAATGTTGGATTACAGCTGTGGAGGGGATGGAAAGAGAGTGGACCGAAGAAAGGCACTTGTTTTGCGGACTTGGAACAGACAAGATCTTGGCTGATGTAGGCAGGACATGTTCTTTGAGACTGATCATGAGATGCAGTTTGCACATTTATTTCAGTGTAGGAAGTTTCTGAGTTTGCAGATGTGAACATGCACTAGTTTGTTATGACAGTGTAAACAATGAAGTCAAGTACAGTGTTGCACATAGTGGCTGTCAGCTGCAGAATAGTGTAAGTCAAGAAGGAACTGGTAATATACCTAAAGATTTATTTCACTATACTTTGTGCATGGTTCTAGACTGTTACAACCCTAAAGAGCAATGTATCGAGATTAAAAGTGGATTTATACTAAAACTATGTGAGTATTCATTTGAACAGGTTGGAAGATGAACTATTTCCGTGTGCTAAAATTGTCAGTGTGTGTCCAAAATACAGGAAATATCTTCAAGTCTCATGCCAATGTTTGTGTTATTCTTTGTAAATTATAAATTCATGTTTGGTGGTGAAGTATACACTGCCATGTCCCATGAATTTGTTTTCATTTTCGTTTGGATACAATTTATGTGTGGTCTGGTGGTTCAATGGTAAAGGCATCTGACTTGAGATCAAAAGGTCTCAGGTTCCAATCACTGTCTTGGACGGGATTTTCATAGGCCTTTAACCTGACCTTCACCTATGGCACATATCTCTATGTAATGTGAAGTACGGCAGAAAGCTTCCATAATTTGGAATCTATGTTAAACTGTAGGTCCCCTTTACCTGGTAGGATTACTGTATTAATTTTTAAAAAAGGAGTGTATGCCATTATTGGCCAGGAGACCTTGAAGGGTAGTTTGGCCGCTGGTTGAAAGAGTTTTTGATTTGCCGTGCATTTGTCTCTGTCATCGCTATCATAACCTAACCTGATAATCCTATCAGGTATAGGAGACTTACAGTTTATGTGGAATCCGAAACACGGGGTGTGCTAGCATACTTCATGTGAAAAAGCAAAGCTTTGCCAGAGGTGAAGATTAGTTTTTAAAGCCGTAAAAATTCCAGCCGAGACCGGGATTCCCCAGTCATGCACCTTAAACAACTGAGCCACCAGACCATTCAGGGTTAGGTTTGATAAGGAGGAAAGGAACTGGTCACTCTACCTCCAATATCAGGCTAAGTATACCTCCTCCGGGAGAGTCAAACCAACCTTCGGATTGAATACCGAAATTAGCTTTTTACAATTTATTTAAATCATTGATTTGCTATCTTGGTTATGTTTGCTGAATAAGTGTTCAATTATCTTTGTAAACATGCACTCCATATTAACAATGCAAACACCCCAAATAACAATTAAGTTAAAAACTGTTTAGCACACCAAAACACACAACCCAAAACCAACCGTACTCCTGCCTGTCTCACACATTTTTCTCCTGGCCTGGAATTCCTGAACCAGATCATTCATCCTGGCTATGACTTTCTCAGATCCTTCACTTAAAAATGAGTCACATATTACCCACTATCCTTTCCACAACACCCCACATCACCTTCAGCATGTCACTAAACCTAACAAACATACTGGTGTAATACAAACCCTCTAATGTCCCTAAATCACCCTATGGATCCCGTGAAACAGGAGTTGTTGAAGTGTGCAATATGCATCCACCCACTGCAACCTATTGTAACCCTACACTGGCAAAACCTATCCTACCATAGGGCACATCACCAGTACCACATGCCACCTTATATATTGTATCTATTACTATTACTCCGCGATTCACTAAAAGTGTTTGGCGGAGGGTGCATTGCACCTATCAGGAAAGGTAATGGTTTGGAAGGGATATGGCAGGTGGCGCCCATGGGCTATTGTGAGGAACCATCCCAGCATTCGCCTGGAGCGATCTAGGGAAACCATGGAAAACCCAGATCAGGATGGCCGGAGTGCTTTATCGGAAGCTACTCCTGTCCGATTTTGTGTTTACTCGCCCGGTAAATCCTTTCTATTCCACTCCCTAATCGCTCGTGGAAAAAATGAGTAGAGAAATGAATCACTTCTGGCCCTGATTTCTCTTAACTTATTTTCGCGGTCATTCAGAGATATGAATGTTGCTGGTAGCAATATTTGTTTGCTGTCATTCCGAAATACATCAGTCGAGAATTTTTCAATTAGCCTCCATCGAGAGCAACGCCTTCAGTGTTCCAGGTCTTCCCAACCTAACGCCTTTAACTCCCTCCAACTATATATACCTGTCATGAATCGGGCGGCTCTTCTTTGGACCATATCTAATGCCTCCATTAATCCCTTTTGATGCGGACCTCATACAGAGCAACAATATTCTAAGTGAGGCCTCACTAGAGACTTGTATGCAATCGATTTAACTTCCGGAGTGCATTGTTTTAAATTACGACCTAGAAATCTAAGCATATGATTTGCTTTCCCAATTACATTCTCGATATGCTCATTCCACGACAAATTATTACGAATTGTTATCCCTAGGTATTTAGCGGAATCTACCGTTCTAAGGACAGTACGATTAACTGTATATCCAGAGCTAAATGGTGTCACCTTTTTACTTACACGCATGACTTGGCACTTTTTAGCGTTTAATTCCAACTGCCAATCTTTACACCACGCAATTATTTTCATAATATCGTCTTGTAACTAAGCGCAGTCGTCCTGGGTTGTGATTTCACGATAAATAATAGCATCATCAGCAAATAATCTTTTCATCCCCCTTATTATGTCGCACAAATCATTAATGTATATGAGAAACAACAGAGGCCCTATCACGCTTCCCTGGGGAACCCCGGACCTCACTTCGGCAAGTGATGAACGCTCACCGTCGAGAACTACACACTGTGTTCTGTCCTTCAAAAAGTCTGCAACCCAATCGCATATTTGTCTAGATATACCGTAACTGCGAAGTTTCCTAAGTAACCTAGTGTGAGGCACAGTGTCGAAAGCTTTTTTGAAGTCTAATAAAACTAAATCAACCTGGGATTGCTCATCTATAATACGGCTCAAGTCGTGAATTAAGAGGGCAAGTTGTGTTTCGCATCGGCCTTTTCTGAATCCATGTTGATTTAGATTTAAAAGCTCATCTTCATCCAAAAACCGCATGACATTTGAATAGATGATGTGTTCTAAAATCCAGCAAACTATTGAGGTTAACGAGATCGGCCTATAATTTTGAGGATCATTAACATTCCCACTTTTGAACACTGGACTTACATTGGCAGTCTTCCATTCGGCTGGTATTTTTCCTTGATCCAAGGAGGCGGTATATAATTTCATTAAATACGGCACAATTTCCTTTGCGTACCTTGAGTAGAATCTTGTAGGAATACCGTCTGGTCCGGAAGCCTTATTGGGATTCACATTCATAAGCAGTTTAGTTATTCCCTTGACACTGAGAATGAGATCTTTCATAGTTTTGTTGGTACGATTGTTAAATATCGGAATCTCCTCCGAGTTTTCTGTCGTGAAAGCTTTTTTAAACACATTATTCAAAATTTCTGCTTTCTCTACACTTGTTTCTGATAATTCCCCAATTTCCCTAATCAACGATGGCATGACCTTACGAGAGTCTCTTACTAATTTGACACATGACCAGAACTTTTTTGGATTAGTAATCAGATCTTCAGATAAATTTCTGGCTTGGAATCAGCTCACCTGCCTCCATTGTGAGAATTCTTACATCGGTCTCACCACAAAACAGTTTTCAGTCAGAATGAATGGTCACAGACAAACAATTTATTCCTAAACTCTATACCGCCTTGTTGCTAACCATGCCACACCACTCTTATGACCACAATAACTGTTTTAAAGTTACAATCATCAGAGTAACTCCTGAAACTGCATCCGCATCTGAACTCTGGAGGTGGGAATTGGCATACCGATACATTCTGGATACCCGACACCCTCCGGGCCTCACTCTCAGCTAATACTTATCTTCCACCTTCCTCACCCTGGTATACCCTATATATATATGAAGCAATGTCTAATTCCGGGCATAGGCAGTTACCACGGAGATAGTAACTCTCTAGGGAAGATGAAGTGGTTGCCTTCCCCAGAGTGTGTGTTCACATCTTTTACTGCAAGTGTGGACGATTTTAACACTTTTGCGACCGAGCATAGGTCGGGCAACAAGACTGTTTTGAAAAGACCGCGCCCAAGCATAGGTCGGGCGACTGTTTCTCGGAACTCGCATGCCTGTTTCCTACCCGGAAGCGGGTCACTACTGTACTAGAGCTGCGTGTAACATCTGTCTATATTCTCCTTGACTGGTGCTGCCATCTCTGATGTGCTTATGGAATTACTTGAAAAGAAACAGCAAGCAGTGCCGGACAGCTTCAGCTGAGCTATTGTGTATTTGTGTCTGAGCAAGATTTTAGTTTCTCTCAAATATGTTGCGCTTTTTAAGCAAGAACTTTTTAAAGCTCTAGATGAAGAACTGAATGATTCTGGGTCAGTGGGGAAATTTCTCTGCATGCCAGAATGCTTCAAAATCTTCCACACTGAAGCCAGTGAAATAATACAAAAACTGAAAACGCAATTTTATTGTGAAACAAAAATTATACCTTTTGTGTTTGTCATTAACATTGTTGTTACCAACTAAAAGAACTAAAATAAATATTTAAAATAAACCTTGAAGATTCTTCTTTCATTATATGAGTTTCTCTTTAAAATATGTCAAATACAAACATGTCAGTGACATTTTAAAGAATACCATAAATGGCTGGTTTTCTGGGCCAAGAATGTACCTAAGCTGCTCGTCCTTAAAGTGTTAATAGTGCATGTGTTAATTATAGAGTGTTATTTGTGTTGCATGAAATGAGAGGTGAAGAATGGAGAGGGTGAAACACGGTGCCTGTTCATTCAAGCCCACTCTTCTGAAAAGATCAAAGGGGCTACCAGGCTTAACTTCCCCATCCTCGACAGTGCCACATGCTCTCATTCTGCAAGCACTGAGGTGCACAATCTAGTGATTAGGAATTGCACATCACCACCTCTCCTAACCTGCCAGCCAATTCCTGATGATGAAAATTTCTTCTACCTCAAGTACTTGATCAGCTAACCCCATGTCAGCATGGGACACCATCATGAACCCACAACCAACTGAGACAATGGGGCAAGCTATACATATATTTTTTTTTAAATTTAGTTTTTCAAAATAATTTTGTGCCTCATTTACATGGCCCGTTTTGATTTATTTTGATTAAATTCTTTCCGAAATTAACATTTTCACAGATACTGATGTTGCCCCCTCCCTTCTCCAACCATCTCCAGTCCAACTGTAACAGTCAAAACCACCAATCATACAGCGGTGTTGTCTGTGGGTGCCCGAGTAACTTCAGTCACATGATTCATTTTCTTGAAGAAGACCATATCCCAAAATATTGTGTATTTTGTGGAGATTTTTTTGTTGCTGCTGCCCTCCTCCCTTCAACTCTGGTAAGTAAGTGGTGGGTCTATTTTACCTTCCCATTCCATATAAATATCACCTCAAGGGATTTCTTCCTAATAAATCGTTGCAAAAATTTATGTGAATAACCAATAATAATGGTAAAACTGAATCCTTACCAAAAGTAAGGGGGTCAGTAGCCAGTAACATATGTGTGTCTAGCTGGCAAATTAAGAAAGCAAAAAAAAAAGACAATCTAGAGTACAGAAACTATATGGTTTGGCTAAGAAGAATCTGGTCAAATTTGTTTAAAATTAGGAAGTCCTTTCCCATGTGATAGAATGGAGACTAAACACATAAAGATGTGTTGAGTACATCGCCATTACAATAGTTTAAAATAAGAGACACACCATCAGCTAAAGAAAAATATGCAGATAAAAGGCCTTGATTAGTTAAAATATAATGTACCGTCCAATATATGTCACAAGCTTCACAGTCCACTAATGTCATCTACTTGACTGAACAAGGTGTACATGTTAAAATGGGCAGTGTAATACACAAATCTCTCTTCAAATAGAAGGAGTTGCATCAAGGGTGCATGCCCAGTTTTGGTGAGTAGTATGTTATGTTTGACTAGTAACCATTTCAAAAGTTGTAATCTTGCTGCAAGTAGTGTCAGCCATTTCATTTCCAGACTACTAATGGATGAAAAATGTAGTAGAACACAACCACTTTCCTGCAGGACTGACTGAAGGGCATCATGGATATTACAAATTAGATTAACTGCTCTATGTATGTTACCCACTGCCTGTATAGTATGCAGAGAATCACAGCAAACTACAAATATGGCCCAACAATGTATAACAAGAATATCAAACTATTTTCTTATATGTTATTCCTGTATATCACGGATCAACAGAATATCTCCAAAATGTTAGAAATTTCATTCTGGTAGAGATGGTCTATTTATCCAATAAAGCAGTAAAAAAAATTACAACTATTTTTCGACATACGAGGTTTGATCAAAACGTAAGGTGACTTTGAATTTCGCCAGATATGTACAGCCGATTTTCGTTTTTTTTTTTTTTTAACTTTGGCGCACTCGTCCCACACATATCTTCACAGTTTCAACTATATAGCATTCCTTGCATTGTTTGTGAGAATCATAATTGTTAGAAGTGTTTTGTGTGCTTGGCAATTTTCTGCTGTTGAAAAATAATTGATCAAAGAGTTTGCATAAAATTTTGAGTAAATAAATGGAATTAAATGCTCCAAAACACTTGATATGCTGACAGTGGCATATGGCAAATCTCCTCTGAGTAAAAAAAAAAAGAAGTGGTACAAGCTCTTCCAAGATGGCTGGGAAGATGTCAATGACGAGCCTTGCTCTGGACGCCCCAGCATGTCAACAACTGATGTAAACT
Organism: Vandiemenella viatica; assembly: GCA_031002005.1. Taxonomy (NCBI): domain Eukaryota; kingdom Metazoa; phylum Arthropoda; class Insecta; order Orthoptera; family Morabidae; genus Vandiemenella; species Vandiemenella viatica. The sequence goes on along the minus strand of CM061921.1, from coordinate 4,508,540 downwards.
CTGAAGAAGTGAACAAAAAGGCATTGCAGAATCATCAAATCACCATTAGAGAAGTTGCTGATGAAGTCCGCATCTCGGTTGGCTCATTCCATGCAACTTTTTTTGGATGTTTTGAGCATGAGACATGTGTCAGCAAAGTTTGTTCCAAAACTGCTGAACTTTGACCAGAAGAACTGTGACATGAGCATCGCTCAGGAGCTGTTGAATGACGTCAAAGACAATCCTGATTTGCTCAAAAAGGTCTTAACTGGTAACGAGTCTTGGGTATATGATTATGACATTGAAACCAAGGCCAAATCTTCCCAATGGAAGAGCCCAGAAGATCCAAGACCGAAAAAGTCACGCCAAGTTCGATCCAGTGTCAAGATTTTCATCACTTTTTTCTTCGATTACTGCGGTGTAGTGCATCAGGAGTTTTTACCATAGGGTCGTATGGTCAATATGGAGTATTACCTTGAAGTTACGTGCCGTTTGTGTGAAAAGAATTCATGGCTTTTGCATCATGACAAAGCACCTGCACACCCATCGTTGCTTGCGAGTGATTTTTTAGCTAAAAACACCACAATCATGCCTCAGCCACCATATTCACCGGATTTAGCCCTCTGTAACTTTTTCCTGTTCCAAAAACAGAAGAGACCAATGAAAGGACAAAGATTTGCAAGGACTGAGGTGATAAAGACTGCATCGCTGAAAGAGCTCAAGGCTATACCAAAAAGTGCTTATCAGACGTTGGCAGAAGTGTATTATATCTGAGGGCAGTAGCGGATCTAGGATTTTGATTTGGGAGGAGCTTGAGCAGATTTTGATTTGGGGGGGAGAGGGCTTGAGTGGATTTCGTTGGGGGGGGGGGGTGCTTGAGTGGGTTTTGGTTTGGGGAGGTCTTGAGTGGATTTTTCATTTGGGGGGGGGGGGGGAGGCTTGTGTCGGGTAAGGGTAAGCTTTATAGTAACGCCACCATTAAAAGATCAGTAGAACTAAAAAAAAATGTCTCCAAGTCTAAAAAATTACGATATCAGGATTGTACCTAAATACTTTAGGGGAAAGTTTGAGCCCCCTAACCCCCAGCCGCCCCCCCTGGATCTGCTACTGTCTGAGGGGGATTACTTTGAAGGGGAAACATAAATATTGATGAATAAATAAAAACTTTTTGATAAAATAAAAAGTCACTTTACCTTTTGAACAAACCTTGTATCTGTTTATTTACAAAAAAAATGTTAGGCTATTTTTCTCCTCAACTACACTGAAGAGCCAAAGAAACTGGTATGGGCATGAGTATGCAAACACAGAAAGATATGTAAACACCCAGAGTACGGCGCTGCAGTTGGCAACACCTATATAAGACAACAGGTGTCCAGCGCAGACATTAGATCAGTTACTACTGCTACAATGGCAGGTTATCACAATTTAAGTGAGTTTGAATGTGGTGTTATAGTTGGCGCACAAAAGATGGGATACAGCATCTCCGAGGTAGCGATGAGGTGGGGGATTTTCCCGTATGACCATTTCATGAGTGCACCATGAATATTGGAAATCCGGTAAAACATCAAATCTCTGACATCGTGGCCGGAAAAAGATCCTGCAAGAACGGGACGAATGACAACTGAAGAGAATCGTTCAACGTGACAGAAGTGCAACCCTTCCGCAAATTGCTGCGGATTTCAATGCTGGGCCATCAACAAGTGTCAGTGTGCGAACCATTCAACGAAACATCATCGATATGTGCTTTCGGAGCCGAAGGCCCACTCGTGTACGCATGCTGAGTGCACGACCCAAAGCTTTACGCCGCATCTGGGCCCGTCAACACCGACATTGAACTGTTGATGATTGGAAACATGTTGCATTTCCAATTGTATCGAGCGGATGGACGTGTACGAGTATGGAGACAACATCATGAATTCATGGATCCTGCATATCAGCAGGGGACTGTTCAAGCTGGTGGAGGCTCTGTAATGATGTGGAGCGTGTGCAGTTGGAGTGACATGGGACCACTGATATGTCTAGATATGACTCTTACAGGTGACATGTACGTACGCATCTTGGCTTATTACCTGCATCCATTCATGTCCATTGTACATTTCGAAAGACTTGGGCAATTCCAGCAGGACAATGCGACACCCCACACATCCTGATTTGCTACAGATTGGCTCCAGGAACACTCTTCTGAATTTAAACACCTCCGCTGGCCACCAAACTCCCCAGACATGTACATTATTGAGCATATCTGAGATGCCTTGCAATGTGCCGTTCAGAAGAGATCTCCACCCTCTCATACTCTTGCAGATTTATGAACAGCCCTGCAGGATACATGGGGTCAATTCCCTCCAGCACTGCTTCAGACATTAGTCGAGCCCATGCCACGCCGTGTTGCGGCACTTCTGCATGCTCGCTGGGGCCCTGCACGATATTAGGCAGGTGTACCAGTTTCTTTCTCTCTTCAGTGTATTAGGTCAGTGAGTGTTTTTCCTTGGGAAATTTAGACAGGAGTGGTGTCCCCTCACCTTTTCCAGTGATGGAAGTGTATTTGCATGTGTTTATTACTTTAAGTAGACAACTGATGTGCATATGTACAGCATGGTGTGTTGTGAATGAATGATAGATGGAAGAAGGGAAAGGGTAAAACTGGTGCTTGCCCATCATGCCTACTCTTTTGTATGTCACCAAGGAGGCTGACAGGAATAACATCCGCATCCATCAGATGAATCAACATCATTGTATGCCCTCATTCCACACGCACAGTGGAGAGGTTTAGGATTTAAACAAGGACTCTGGTGCTCAATATGGCAAATAGGAATTGTGCACCACCACTTCTCCTTTAACCACCAGGAGTCGAACCCTCTAACACCCTTGGGAAATTTAGACAGGAGTGGTGTCCCCTCACCTTTTCCAGTGATGGAAGTGTATTTGCATGTGTTTATTACTTTAAGTAGACAACTGATGTGCATATGTACAGCATGGTGTGTTGTGAATGAATGATAGATGGAAGAAGGGAAAGGGTAAAACTGGTGCTTGCCCATCATGCCTACTCTTTTGTATGTCACCAAGGAGGCTGACAGGAATAACATCCGCATCCATCAGATGAATCAACATCATTGTATGCCCTCATTCCACACGCACAGTGGAGAGGTTTAGGATTTAAACAAGGACTCTGGTGCTCAATATGGCAAATAGGAATTGTGCACCACCACTTCTCCTTTAACCACCAGGAGTCGAACCCTCTAACCCCCTGCCAGGTGCCAGGCACCATAACAGTGTCACGACCAACTGAGCCAATGGTGCAGATCAACAACATTCTTAAACTCTAAAAAATCAATGATAAGAAAGCTGCTGCTGCATGCTTGAAACAAGTGAGGAGAAAAAAAGGTTTAGTTGTACTTAATTTAAGCACTAATTTGAGTCAAGATTATGCAAACTGTGAAATGTATTCACCATATCAGAAAATCCAATTTTACATGCATGGCTGTAAGTGGAATTAAAAACAATGATGCTTTTCTGGACAGTAACAGTTATTCAATTTTGACCATTATTCAAAATTTATCTAACTCTAATTTTCTAAAATCCATTTAAAATCCTCCATCACAAGATGGTTCTATCAAACGCACCTTTTTGTTATTAGTTAAGGTTCCAGAAATGGTATCAAAACTTAATGAGTTTGTTAACCATTAGAATAAAAATAGTGCCCTTGAAAATATTCGAAAATATTCTCTAAAAGTTTCTACAAGCATATGGAAATGGCATTTTATGCTATTGCCAAAATAATCTTTTACTTGAATTTCATGTTCTGTCACACAATTTTCCATTTGAAACAGATTAATTATCATTTGATTTTTTTGTTGATTTTTTTTTGTCGATAAATGCCTTTATTTTGTTGTTTACCACACACTAACTTCTTGTTTCATCTCCACTGTTCGTCTGACATTCACCATCAGGAAAGACTACACTGCAGATTGTAGCACAAATATCCTGATTAACATTTTCCATGGAGAAAACCATCTCATCTCTGTGTGTGCAGTAGCAAGTAAGTATGGTCAAGGCCTGTTTCAGAACAGTTTTGGAATGAAATTAATAATTTCGAGCCTGAGATTTAATAAAATTGACCACCTTGAAGGCCTCTTCTGGAATATGTTTAAATTGTTAAGGCATATGTTTTACTGCAAATGCTTTTCTGTGAATGCTGCAATGCATGAAAGTGCAACTTTTTCCCTGCCAATTGTACTTTCCTGTCGTAGCACCAGGCCATCAAAAGATAAGCCAAAGCTATGCTGTCAGTACAGCCTATTTTCTATGAAAATAAAATCATTCAGCTTCTTGAACATTTCACAGGTAGTATTTTGTACTGATATCATCATCTTCTTTTGGGCGCTTACACTTTTGCAGATCATTCGGCATGTCCTCTTCCAGAGGCTGTGTTTATTTTGAAAGCAAAGTTTGACCTATAAATGGTTTATTAGGCGTGTAATAGTTTTAAAGAGGCGAGGATGTGTTGCCATCTGCCTATGAAAAATGTAATCCGAGTTTTGTGAGGAAGGGGGGGGGGGGGGGAATCGCTATTACTGATCATGGCTATAAAGTTTTCTTTGTCATTTAATACAACAGTTTCAAACCCGCAGTGCACAATATCATTTGATACCTGAACATTTACCAAACATAAATGTCACCATATTTCTTTACTGCAGGTGACAACAGCTCTTCACTGAATGTGTGATCTTTTCCTTCCACTTTCATATAGTTAAGCTCACTAAAAAAAATGCCACCGCTGCATTTTGAGTAATGCTGGTAAATGATGACACAATTTTCTTTGTGCACTTAATATCAATCATTTTTTAAAAAATAATCTTTATGTTTCTTTTATAATATTGAATGTTTTATATTAAAGTGATGTTCCAATAATGATGGTTTCGATCACTGGTTTTGAAATAATTTAAAAGCAGATTACACATTGAGGCCACAGTTCATTTTTTACATCCATGACTATGAATCCAATATTAATGTACTCAGGAGCACATTTTCTTGCAATTCTTTGTATTTTGGAAGGAATTTTCTCTTCTCGATTCACAGTACATTCTGTTCAGAAGTAGAGCTTCATGGTACAGGTTTTCCAGCAAAAGATTATTTGTCAGATCTTGGTTTATTAAGCCTTGCATCAATGTTGTTTTATACTTTTGTGCCAACTAAACCAAATTAATTCAAGTGAAGTACATAGGATCAAAGGCCCTCTCGAGGAAAATGGCACTCCAATTTTAGTAAATAAAAAAGTAACATTATAATAATGTCAACAAATCAGATTGTTGGTGAATACATAAACAATTTATCCATGTGACATCAGACACTAGATATTCATGATACGACAGCCAAGTCACATCTGATTAACGGAGTAAATATGGCAAACCTTTTCAGAGCATATGTTAGAAAACATGTTTATATTTGTGTAGTTTCAGCTTGTTACGTGTGTGTGTAACAACCTGTCAGTTTGAGGCAATCATTCTTGCAGGTAAAGAGTACAGGCTGCTGATCAGTACATGGTAATAATGCGAGAAAACAATACTTTATCTTAAACATAAGTGAAAAGAAAATGTACAACAAAATGTCGGCATTTCCATATCTGCTTGAGTAACACCATGAGAATCTTTGCATACCACTAATGTTGGAGACCATCTGCTATAGAGTATACATGCTGCACATTCCATGAAGCTAATAGCTCAAAGTATCTAGGAGGAAACCTAAGGAGAGGCAACCTAATTAAACTACTTACAGGCATTCATCAATGCCCAAGTTACAGTAACAAAAATAATTCTAAAACACTATCAAAGTTACTGAGCCAGGAATATCAGGTCATTTCAAATACTGCCATGGACCTCTTTTAAAGACAAAGTGGAGATTTCAATAGTTAGAGAATAGAGAATCACTGGAAATAAGGCTGAGCTGTAATAACATGAACAGGGTGGTATTGTTTTGAGTAAGTGTGGTAGCCCATTAGCCATGATATGCAACAGCAACACATAAGACATGCATGTCAGAATAGCTCTAGAGAGAGGGTCGAGATGCAGTGACCCACAAGAGTAGGTTCTGCAGTGAGCCTCACTTGCATCCCCTTGCCGCCGTCAGTGTTTATTTGATGTTGTTGTCGTTGTGGCTTTAGGGTACATCGACAGCGAGGTCATTAGCATTCTATATTTATTCGAGTCAGAATCACTAGGCAACCAAAGTTGGTGAAGTGTTGTCACAGTAACTACTTTCACCTACCATTTCACATGACAAAGACAGTGAAGGTAGTTGTCAAAACATCCTGCATGGCAGAACTTACCTGGCTGAACACACGAGAAGAATTTTTAGCAGAGGACATACTGGTTACAGCAGTAAAATAAGTTTTTTGATCGTGTGAGACACAATGAATTATTGTTCCACGAGATTATATATCGATCAAAAGCAGTTTCTTTTTTACCTTCAGCTTTACGCGTTGTCAGTGCCTGTGTCATTAGAACAGGGAGGGGATAGGGGGCAAAGAATGGGGAGGAATTCAGCCGTGGCCTTTTTAAGAAGGCATCCTGGCATTCGCCTGGTGTGATTTAAAGGAACCATGGAAAACCAGTTTCTGGATGGCCAAACGGAGGCTTTGAACCCGTGTCCTCTCAAATGCAGTACCGAGCATTACCGTTCACTTGTCAGGCTTGATCACAAAATTTGGAGCACAAGTGAAGCCCCACTGTGTATTCTAAAAACTAAAATATACAAGCAGTTGAAACTGTTGCAGGAAAAAACCTGATAACTTCTGTAATATTTCAGGCTTGAGAGTTGCATGTGTGGTAACATTAACAACTGCACCCTTCACTCTATTGTCAACATTACTATCCTACCTGCGGCAGTTGTACACTCTCTGCATAATGCCTATATATATATATTAAAAAAGAAACCCTCCTCATTCTTACTGTAACATATTTGTTAAGGAGGTGAGAACTTCATAGATAAAATATTTAAAGATATCCACCTGTGAAAATAGTCGAACGCGTACTTTTAATGGTCCAAATGGCATCTGTTTTACTCCTCCAGCTGTTGCTAATGCTATTGCTTCCACTCATATCGTTGTTGTGACTATTACCAAGGCAGTGGTTGAAGCGATAGACATGCTGGTGAAGACAGCAGTGTTATTAGCTGATGTCACCATTCTGCTGGATGAAATAAGTTTACCACCACATCTGTCATGGCAGTTGCAATGGTGTTCGTGCCCACATCAGTGACTGGTGTCTGTGTCTCAGTTCTTAACTTGCAGATTAACAGATTTAAAATTCACCGTAAAAGGTGGTAGCAATAACTATTGGATCTGGCAGCTAAACTGTTTCTTGGCAAGTAGTCTTTTCTTTTTGGTTTATCTCTCTTTCTTGCACTCCTCAAGATACAAGTAACACTTCTTACTTGCAGTTGGATGTAAACCAGGGCAGTTGAGGCACACCAGAAGCAATGTGCATTCACAGTCTGGTTTGTGTTGCAATGCCACAATTGTTTCAAGAAAGGCGCCTTCCAAACAGTGATTTTGTATGAACAGATTGCTTTCTTTGATGCAGTGCATTGGACCTGGCACATAAAAGCAAATGAGTAGGTTTATAAAGCTATTTTGGCAGCGCAGAAGTGTTAAAGGTTTTAATCTTTGTCAATCTCCATTTTTCTTCAGGCGATGTGTCTCAATTTATGAACTTTTCCAGGTTTCCACACCAATAGAAATTTCTAAATATCCTGATCAATCAAATCTCAGCCCATTCTATGGTTAGAAAGTCCTTACATTTGCATGTAACTACAAACTCCACACTTCTTACATATAGAGGGAGCTGCCTGCTGATCGATTTCAAAGAGACAACCTTTCAGTTTTTAAGAAATACAGAAAAGAGGTACATTTCTCCACAAAAATATGTTGTTTTAAATGTTTCCACTTTTGAGGGTACCTGGCAAATCCTCTTCCTGAGGCTGTGCTTAATTTGAAAGCAAGGTTTGGTCCAGCACTGGTTTGCTAGGCCTGCTATAGTTTCTGTGGAGGAGCAGAGTGTTGCCCTCTAGTTTATGAGATGGAGGGAAAAAAAACCCATAAAAAAACACAGTCAGGACATGGGGTCCACAACCCAAACCTGGTCCCCTTTTTTTCTTATAGACTTATGCCTCCTCAACATTGAGGTCATTAGAGAGGCGAAAGGACTGGGAGCAAATAACAGGAAGGAATTCAACCATAGCCTTTGTTTAAGAAACCAACCTGGCAAATGGGAGTGATTTGGGGAAACCATGGAAACCTCAAATCTGGAAGTCTGGATGGGGAGTCAAACCTCCCGAATGCGAGGCCAAAGCATTATCCCCCACCTACCCTGCTCAGTCAAACCTGGTCCCATTGTATCTCCCCGATCCATTGTGGCGGTGCCTTACATATTCAGACACACTGGTGGGTCCGTTCTTCACAAAACACATTGAATATATACAAAAGATATCCAGAAAGTAAATTACATGGAGAGGGTGGTAATAAAGCTCCAATATTGGCATCAAAACGTTTTTACATTCAGTGCGCAGCAAGCTATCGTAGCATGTGGACTGTGATTTTTCTACTTTGTTCAATGTGACCTCAATAGAAAATCCCACGAGTTGTGTTCAATAATTAGGTTTTTACACACAAAAATCCTCAGACCTACTGAAATCCATTAGTAACTCTGTTAGGTGTACAGGGATGGAATAATGAGTGAAGGTGGAGTGAGGCAGTGGTGCATTCATCTTAAAAATGGTTGCACCAGTGTTCATGATGAGGACCACAGTGGTTGGCCTAGCCTGATGAAAATCAGTGATAAAATTCATGAAAATTGCTGCTTTACGGAACTCTTGCTTCATTTACCCCAAATTTCAAAAAGTTTAGTGAACGAAATTGTATTATTGTTCAAGATGGATGCCAAAAATCTTGACGGAAGACCACAAAAAACAGAGTCTTGCTGCATCACTGAATTTCCTTGAAGCCTGCGAAAAGGTTGGTAATGCACTTCTAGTTCATCTCATAATGGAAGTGAGTCATAGGTCAAGCCTGTCAACTGCAAGACAAAAAGACAGTCCATGCAATGAGGGCACATGAGTTATTCCAGAAAACCAATACAATGTTTGAAAATTTTATCAGCCACAAAGATTGTGGAAACTGTCTTTTGGGACACTGAGGGAGTGCTTCAGGTTGATTTTCTTGAACGTGGTACAACAATTAACACAGAAAGGGATACTGAAATATTGAAAAAACTAAGGAAAGTGGCAAAAAACAGGTGTTGGGGAAAACCAAGCTCAAAAGTGTTGTTTTTTTCCACAGAACAACGCACGTCCACATACGGCTAATCATAGCCGACAGCTCTTGGATGGTTTTGGGTAGGAGGCATTTGTTCACCCACCATACAGTCCGGATCTAGCACTGAGCAGTAATGAAGACCTGGCTCGCAACACAATGCTTTGACAGTGACACAGAACTTTATGCCAATGTAAACCAGTGTTGAACTCTTAAGTGGCAAATTTCTACAGAGCCTGAACTGAAAATCTTGTGCATTATTCTGATAAGTGCCTCAATGTAAATGGTTACTATGTAGAAAAATAGTTTAATAGTTATATATAATCAAATTTCTTTTTAATATTTGGTCATACATGAGGTGCCCTTATTTTACAGTTTTCCATACTGGGTGTGGGTAAGCTGTAAACTCTTGCTACTTGTTGGTAGTTTGGATATCTCCTGCAGTCCATACAATCCTTGGCATTATTAAATTTTAGTTTTATTGTTTGTAATGATTTAGAATCATCCTAGGCCCCACAAAACAGATTTATACAGTGAATTAAGTGGAACCACTAATTCAAACCATCAAAATGAGTATAATCTGAATATAGCTGATGCTTCCCTAAGGTTTTACACCAGTGACTGGTTTGCCTCACTGCCATACATTTGATCATTATGTGACCTGAGTTTTGGCCCCATCACAATGGAGTAATCAGTTTTACAGAACGAAAGAACTGGATTTCACAATTGAGATATTACAACGAAGTGTCGAGTTTTATAATAAAGGGTTAGATTGTACATTTACAAAGGCACATATTATATCAGTAAAGTACAGAGGTAGGATATGGGAGCTGTTTGGCTAGAGGAAAAGAGAATACAGATTTCATTACAAAGATGATACTACAATAAGAATAAATGAAACATAAATGTAGCAAAAAGGAACTGGAATCACGAGGGAAATAATAACCAAGCGTGGTGGTGTAACGGCTAGCGTTCTGGCCTCGCATTCGGGAGGACGGCGGTTCGAATCCCCGTCCGGGCATCCAGATTTGGGTTTTCCATGGTTTCCCCAAATCACTCCAGGTGAATGCCGGGATGCTTCCTTCAAAAGGCCATGGCCGAATTCCTTCCCATTCCTTGCCCCCCATCCTTTCCCGTCTCTAAAGACCTAGTTGTTATAGGAGACGTTAAGCAGTTAAAAAAAAAAGGAAATAATATATGATTTTAGTTAGTTATGAGTAGGGTTCGGATCTTTATGACCACAAAAATAGAGAAATATGCAGGCAAATATGACCTTAAAAATGGGTAAATATGACCTAAAAATTACAAAATATGACCAAACATTTAAATTTACTATATCAAAACATTCTCAATTACACACCATTTATTTTATCTAGTTGTGTCGCTTTCACGTAGACAGCATAATTTGCTTCCGTCCACTAACGGCATCATTGGGAAATTAAATTTTAAATCATTTTATTGAAGTCACTTTAATTTTACATAATTTACAGAAAAGAACTCTTATCTGTACTAAAATACTCCTCTCCAAATTCCCTTATGTAACTCTGTAACTTTCGCACTTTCAGAAAAGTTTGTTTTTGGCATGTCAGTACTACCTGATCCGCTGCAGAGTTAACACTGACTGAGGATTATTTTCCAAAGTATTTCATTGAGACATTGATTGATGTGGATCAACACAGGCATGCTGCTGCTGCAATGTCAGGATTAAAAAGCAAAAATGAAAATAACATAAAATTCAATTCTTGACAGGTGAAAGCCGACCAATTCAGTGACAATTAGTTTGGTTTTTCCTCCAATGTATAATAGGAGTACAATTGTGTGAATAATTATCCTAATTTCTTCTCATCAATATCTAGTGAATTCCCGGTACTATTAAAAAAATTACCAGATTTTTCCTCAAACTATGACCATAAATATTATTGTAATATGACCAAAACTAGGAAAATGGCCTAAAAATGCATTTATATGCTAAATAAAATACATTTAAATACAATCAGTGTTTAATTCAGTATTACAGCTCAAAAACAAGGCAGGGAAAAAATATGACTTGTCCTAAAGATGCGAATCCTAGCTATGAGTCATAAAGAGATAATGAGAGAAAAGTTTAGTAATTTAGAAGCCTTGAAAAGTAAAATGATATTAGATTGATGAGGTAAAAGTGGAATATACAATTTAAAATACATTGGTAAAATGCAAGCAGAATAGCATGATAACAAAACACTTGATTTTAGTCATTTAAAAGCTCAAAATGGGGAAAATATTGGAGATATTAGCAAATGAGAAGTCACAAGGAAGATTAATCAGATATTGTTTGTGTGTGGTAGAGTAAAAGAAAAGTTGAATTGCATTTTAACAAATGAATTAATGGCAGTATAACACATGAAGCATCAAAAATAAATTTCCAGGAGACAGCAACTGGTTAAACTAATTATACCGGGGTAGAAAGAAGTATTTATTGTCTACGAGGATAAAATTGTATGCAAGTTTAAATGATTGCAAGAAGTTGTAAATTGATTCAAGCAGTACTGTAAACAAATTAACAGGACAGTCTGCCAAACATTTGAATTGAAACTAGGGGTTGTCATTGGATATGACATGTTTTGTGACTACTGAGCGGGGTTGAGAAAGCATTTCAAAAAATAATTAGCACGGCCGAGACTGATCACTAGCCGGGACGTATCGCTAGAAAGAGGTCATGTCAGATTGGTTTTGCAAAGTACTATAATAGTCAAATTTACAGTGGCATGCATGAATTTTGGCACTTACATTGGGTTTGTGAGGAATACGAGGAGACAAAAAGAAATGTAACAGTTCAACTTTAAACTTTCTTAGAGCAACTGAACAATTGTTTTGAAACTGATTGGGGGATGTTTACCTAATTAAGAACTCTTCAGAGTGAAATGAGTATTTGTGAAGCTGTAGGGCAGAATTCTCAGCAATCTATAACCATCTTAACTTTATCCATAACAAAATGGATTAGTGAAAGTCTGCAACTGTTTCAAATTGAGGGTAAACAAATGAAAATCTGCGACACAGTTACTTTTGTTGCTTTAATTTATTTTGTGCATGACGCGTTTCGGGAATTTATTCCCATTTTCAAACGCACTATAAGTAGGTTTACATGTTTTTCGTTATAGAAATATGAGGAGTCGTTGTGTTTGTTTCTGCTGGACGTTTTTGGTGGTGTTTCTGAGTTGTGATTGAAATAAAACAGTGACTCTCAGAATTTACATTCTTTCACTTCAGTAATTAGTGAACAAGTATTCATTTCTCAACATCCAGATCACTAGTACATCTCATATCGTGAAATCGTTAATTTTGCACCAGTAGTAAATGAAGAAATTCATTAGTGACGAGGTTTTGATGCAGCCTGGACCACACTGAAACGTAACTATCGAACACCTGATTGCAGATTGTAAGCTATCTGTTAAATTTTGTAACTGCGTGACAAAATTTTGTTCTCAGAACCATGAGTTAGATTGGATAGAATAATATTGCATTTCATTTTTATAGTAATTTTTTTATGTTTGTTCGAGTTAGAAAGCAGTTTTACAGTTTTTAAGATAGTATTTTCAATTTCAACATTCTTCGGCATTTGCCTGGAGGGAAAGTTCATACTTAAAGTATTTATTTTCGGCTAAACGATTAAAGTTAGGATATTTTTCATGATAACTAAAGTTAATGTTTATTTAAAGATCTAGCGATTGGTAAAATTTCAGAAAGATAGAATTATTTTTATTGTCAAGGTCAAATTAGCTAATGTAAGGACTTCAGACGTGCGATTTGATATCTGATGAGCTCGCAGCAGCCATCCCTGTGAATGAGGAAAAGATTTTGTTCCCACGGTTCGCGTGAGAAAGCAGTTGCTAGGAATCTTTGAGAAGCACTATGTGATATAGACGCGTGCGTGCAGTTGTTCGGTCTCAGTCTGCCAGGATCCGCAAACGCGATAACATGTAGCTCAGTAGACCGGAAAGTTTTATATCAAGCACTGCTGTGCAAGTTTTATTTTGGGAGTAATGCTTCTTCTTCTTCTAGTCAAGTTGAACATAATGTCGCGTTAAAGTAATTTTCCACAATGTGGAGCCTCAGGATTGTTTGATTTTACTAAACTGGAACAATGGGAGCGTGTGATTCTCTTTCATTTAATTATTACAACTAAAAGTTTGAACTATTGGGGTGTGGTCTGGCTTGAGCGGTTAATTGAACTTGTAAAACATTACTTTGGAGAAGTCGTCTGATTGCCTGTACAGTGTTTGTGAAATTTTGAAGAATATAGTTATCTTACCAGAATGGACTAGTTATCATTGAACTTTTACCTTTTCATAGTTTTGGGCTAAAACTATGTGGCGACTGAATCATCAAATAAGTCAGAACTGTAACATCCTAGGCTACACACGGTCAGAGTTAAGATTCAAGTTTAGGCACCAACCCCAGTGTACAGCTTGCTCTTACAAGATACCTAATTTATATGCCATATCTATCTCTCTTACTGTCGTTTTTGTCTTAATGCATCCTGGACCATAGAGAAACATAACCGTCGCACATGATATGGCTGATATCTAACTTCCAAATCGTATCTATCTCTGTTAGTATAGCCCAGGTTGCGTTACAACCTAAACACAAATGGTTATTGACAAAATCTTTATTTATAAATACTTTATTCTGCATAAATGATTTTAATAGCTATTTCAGCCACACGAGGAAATATAGAAGAATGGAATCAAATAAAAATCAATGGAATTGTGATTAATAACGTTAAAGTCACAGGAACCAATGTTATGGAACGTTACTAATGATGATATGAATTACCAGTTTGGAATGTTGTTGGTATTTTAATGATATTAATTGCACAAGTAATAATTTTTCAATCCAAATTTATTATTACTATTGGTTACGTTCTATGGCCTAACGTGTATTCACAAATCGATCAAAGGCTGAACATGTAACACATGGAAACTCTGTGACGTCATACTCTCTCCATCCAGAAGTGTTTACATCGCGAGGCGGTAAGTGGTTGCAGTGGTATCCCAATCTAGATATTACCCATCTATTATCCTTCCTTCACATCCGAAATCTGCTACATAAATTATTAAGAATGTGTTTTATTTGCTTAAAGCCACAGGCAACCACAAGAAACTAGCTGTAAAACAAAGTCAGAACAATTTTTGTACTATTATGAAGAAAAGATTGAAAAATAATGATACAATAAATTTCTTATCAAGTAAAGGGCAAAAAATTCATTCCCAATATGTCAACAACTACAAACATAATTAGCATGGGAGCTGTCCTCGCCCACAGTGGACCTCTAGTTTAAGCTGTTCTCAGTATTAATGTATTACGCTCAACATTGTCCACAAAGTGTCCACTGTCAAGACAGACTCAGCAGATAATTACTCTATCTTGACAGAAACATTGCCTTCAGAAATTCCAAGAATCTTTTAAACTTTTCTATCATCATTGAACTTTTAACACCAGTAGTGTTAAATTTACTGAACACTGTTCCAAATAAAAACAATTATACACATACAGTGAATATTGTTGAATTAAATGCACATTCCTTCAACAGCAGTTGAAGTAAACCTAAAACTCTGTTCATAGATAAGTCTTTAATGAGAATGGGAAGTGGAAAAAATGTGTTACCTAACTAGAAGCCAGAGAAACATAAAATAATAAAAGCTGCTTCAATTATCACTTGAAAGCAGGCTATTGGCACATAATTTAGCAGTTGTATGCATCAATTTAAAATTGTGTAGATTTAATTGGGGCTAGTTAATTTTGTCGTACCAAACATATTTTAGTTTCCAAAAGTCGAAATAATTTTTAATGAAATGTAATATGGCAGAAGTTTTACCAGCTGTTTTTTCCCCTTATCCGTTTACACCTAATTGACATCAAGGTCATTAGACATGGTAAAGGACTGGGGGGCAAGAAACAGGAAGGAATTCGGTAATGGCCTTTTGAAGGAACCATTCCAGCATTCGCCTGGAGCGATTTCAGGAAATCGTAGAAAACCAAAATCGTGATATCCAGACGGAGATTTGAACCTGTATCCTCCCAAATGTGCGGCCAGAGCATTACTGCTCACCCACCATGCTCAATTGTGAGCTGTTGAGCTGGTATTGTTTAAATCATCATCACATATACCTAACATCATTTTTTCAGTTGCTTTCAGTGATTGTTTTTTTCTCTCAAAACCCATTTCTTTTAGAATAAATTAAATACCCTGGGTCTTTCCCATATGCAAAATATTAATTTATCAGCCATTAGTTAAATATTTCTTAATACCATTAGCTATGTCCCATACATTAAAAATGCTTAAAGTTTTAACTATCGTCCAAAATGAGTGGGATATAACTTAATTAAACCAACATTAACTTAAAATTCTTCGTAAACACAGTCTACTTCTCACTTTATTGGTATGTATAAAACAGAGCTTGGAATGGTCATTGGTTCCAGAAAATGTTATGCTTGCCAAATTCAAAAGTTTTAGTTAAGATTACTATAAGCATACTTTCTTCATTAACATCTGATAATTATGATAATCATCAACATTTGACATTTCGACTTTTTTGGTGTCATTCAGCACATCTAAAGCTGAAAAATAGCAGTCAACTGAGATGGTTTATGTGAAACTAGGTTAAGAATTAATGCATCATTGCATTATTTTGTAAACATGCTTTTATTTCTTTGAACATTATTTTTTGAAATACTTTTGACTACAGAGACAAAAATGATAATTGACAAAGGATTTCAACATGTTCTCTACTGTTTTATTTTTTTTATTATTTTTTTTTATGGCAACTGATGATACTGGATTATTACTCCACTTTATCAATACAATTTTTTTAGTTTACTACAACTATTAAAAGATTTGGGATTTCCTCCCTTTAGGTAATATTCCAAATAGCCTATATTATTATCTGAGCTATCAATTAGCTTATCACACATTTTACTTCTTTATTTTAGTTTAGCAAGTAGTTTATGATGGATGTAAAATTCTATTGAGAATAAAACCTTCACCTACCAGAACGGAACACTAAAATCAAGAAAACCCCCACAAGCTCTAGATGAAGCTACAACAAAGGTAACTTGAAACTCTGTCACCAGGATTTTACAATCACACAAAATAAATTTATTTACACAAAAAAATGTACATTAAAAAAAAAAAATGCATGCGCATACTACTCACCAAGAAAATAAAAATATATAAAATCAGGTTATGTAGGATTTATTTTCTTTCTTTTTTTGCTTCTAGTTTTACACCTTATCGACATCAAGGTCATTAGAGGTGGGAAGGGACTGGAGGCAAGGAACGGGAAGGAATTTGGCCATGGACTTTTGAAGGAACCATCCTGATATTTGCCTGGAGTTATTTAGAGAAACCATGGAAAACCCAAATTTGGATGTCCGGAGGGGGATTCGAACCTGTCACCTCCTGAATGTGAGGCCAGAGCATTACCGCTCACTCATGGTGATGCGTTGCTGCGGTTTCAACTTCAACCTACCATTTCACCTGATGAAGATGATGTATGGCAGAACTTTTCCAGCAGAACACCCAAGAAGAATTTTTATAGACATTTACATCATTATTAATAAAATTGTGGCAGGAGGGGGGGGGGGTCAGTGGAAAGTTTTCATTTGATGGTGGGGAGGGGGAGGGGGTGGTAAGAAAAAGTTTGGGAACCCCTATGCTAGATTGTAATACATGTTGCATCACTTGCTGTTTAGTTAGGAAGACACTATCACATGATCAAGGCAATTATTAGATTATTATGTGCACTTGATACAAAGCAACAAATAAGTATATGGGTACAGAAGAGAACTAGAAACAGAATACTATCTCTTAGTCCCATACCATCAAAATTCACAGGTGTAATTGTTTTTTTTTTTATGATGAAGAGACCACAGCTAAGGTACATATCATGGCATTGAACAATGAAAAAAATACTGGTCTTACAATAAGCTCAAAGAATTAAGATGAAATTACTTGTCACATGAAATGGCATCAGTAAAAATTGTCAACCATAAATACTTCAAATAGACTATACTGTGCAGCATCTCGTATTGAAATAATATTTTGATCTGGGACAAATTAAGCATTGATTGTATGCAGAAAGACATGGAATGATCTTGCACCAGAGTGCTAAAAGTTAGATTATGATCCCTGTCAGTCCTGACATTGCTGCCCAGCAACAAATTTAATAATACCAGAAATGTTACTCTACATCTACAAGAACACAAACATCACTGAACAATGTGTGAACGAAGATCATGCCGGCATGTCACGCCACAGCTCCAGTTGTCACAATGTGGGCATTAGCCTGAAGATGGCCATAGAGTATGCCGTTGAAAGATCATCTTTCATCAACATCATCCTACAGTGAATCCACGAAGATTATATTTTATCATTGAACAAGACAGTGATGGTGTGATGAACATAATAATTAAAATTACTATTCTTGAATTCTTAAATCTTTTTTTGTACATTTCTGTCCAGGTTTCTCTCCAACTTAAACCCCTTACCACTTTCAGCAGTGATAATCGCAATTGCTTTCACGTTTGTGACATATTTTTCCAGTGTAACAATTAGGGTAAAGAGCCAATGAAACTCAAAATTTAGGTCTTGTTTTACACTTAGTCCTTGATAAAGAGTGTTTTATCATCTATAACAGCTTTGTATTCTACCTTGCCCCACTGTACCTCCTTGATCCAATGTGTAGCACATTAACACCCTGAGCAACAATTTATAAGGCCACCAGCAGTCCCCATGAAAGACAGGTATAATCACTGCAATTTTATTTGTAGTGCATTTAACATTGATAGAACAGTTGTTTTGGTTCAGGGACGCTTCTGTGCTAACTATATGATGTATGTAACAAGTCTGTTAAATGTACATTCCAGATATTCTTCCAGACAGCAATGACTACTAAGGAAGTGGAATGAGCTGGAATAATAATTTTCCCAAGCATACGTCCAATTCTGAGAGCTACCGTATCTTTCAAGACAAAATTATATTTTCATTTATAGAATGGGAGAAGTTATTAAGCTATAATTCTTTTAATTTGGCTTAAGAAGTTTGTTAGAGTTAGGAAAGGACTGGCTGCAAGGGGCAGGAAGGAATACTGCCATGACATTTTGAAGGATCCATCCTGGCATTTGTCTGGTGTAATTTTTGGAAACCACAGAGAGTGAAAATCTTGATGGTCGGAAAATGGTTTGAACCCATGTCCTCCCGAATGCCAGGCTAAGCATCACCAATACTTTTTTGCAGTTTTAAGACATAACCACTAAAAAAATCATCACATGATCCACACTATGAAAGTCTTTGCATTGTTGCCTTTTGTTCTCTATATCTGGTAAGTTTATCTGTCGTAAGCAAGTGTCCATAAACTACGTGGCTCAGTCTAGGGGGCAAGAGTTTTGTAGATAGCCATGCTGCACTACATGGGAGAGGGGGAGGGGTCACATAGCTTTTCATTCATATTTTCTGTAACAGTTAAAATAAGGTACACAATAAACAACAGCGCTGTGTATATTTATTTCCATCATTTAACCATCATCGTATGTAATTTAGATACCCTATACACTGACAGTAACGCGCATGCATCTGAATTGAATTCGTAGTGCTGGACTGCACGCAGCCGGCGCATTTGAAATAAATGAGACACAACGGTGCATTACTATTTGAAAAACATTAGACATGCCAGACCCAGACGCGATTATAGCTGTCAAGGCAATGACAGTTCGTAATCTTTCAATGGTTTGAAATAAAACTGTTCGGATTAGGACTGCCCACGTATGACCACACTGCTTACTGATAAAATAATTCTAATTTTGTTCTGTCAAGTGAATTTCAGTGCAATTTTAAGTATAGTGTATGCTGAAAGTTCAAAAGTGTGGTGTGAAGTGGCACTGTACAATAAACTCCAATGAGTTATAAAAAAAACTTTTAAGCAGATAAAAGAATCATTCCCTAGTAATGTAGAAAGAAACATGACAGAATTGCAGCAAAAGAAAACAAAAATGCAGCTCTTCTTAATTTTTATGTGGCAGTATTTGTTTGTTCTATTTTATCAATTAATGAACAATGATAAATGAGACAATGAGTTTTGTAGTAGCACTTCAAGAAGAAAAGTATCCCTGACTGTACCTGAGAAAGAGGGTTTACCCAATAATTGATCATTTGCAGGAGTGGCTAGTGCCAACATTTTGTTCAGAATATTTATGATTAGGGAGAGTGCATAAACCACATAGCACTACATGGCTTTTGCCCATAAACCCCCCCCCCCCCCCACGTAGCTTTTTCCCTTTTGATTCCAGAAGACATTTTGTACTATTTTCTCTTTTCAGACTATTGTAAATTACATACGGAGATAATTAAATGACGGAAATAAATATTCACATGCTGTTGTGTGTTCTGTACCTCATTTTAATTGTGAAAAGTGTTATGAAAGGAAATCTATGTGGCCTGGCTCGGAACCCCCCCCCCCTCCTCTCCCCAGGGGCATACCAAACGGAAATGGCGCCTAGGGCAAGCATCAAAGTTGCGCCAAATCGTAAATTATCTCAATACAAAATAAAACAAACATAAATATTAATAAACACTTTTATTTTCTGTTTTAGAATATAATTCTTTCATAACCTTAAATTTAATATTGCAACTTTCTTGCCTTCTGCGAGGCAAATAGATTAATAACATTTTCGAAATCTATTTCTTCTCGCTCTATACTGAGCAAAGCCTTTCCTGACCAATTGTAGCCCTCAAATACGTAAGTATTAGTTTTAGCTTAGGGGAGAGTGGGGGAAATACATGCACCTAAGGAAAAATCGATTTAAATTGAGTATTATATCATTAAATTTTTCCAAAACAAAAGTAAACCTTACTATGGACATTTCTTGACATATTCCAAATGATGGAATGTAATTACAGTAGGTGGCCAAATTATTATACTCGTTTGAAAAAAAAAACATTGTTTCGTGTGTTATTATACATTTAATCTACTAATAGACCTATGATATCGTTTTTATTGTTATCTTTATAGGTTTAATGAATTAAGGAAAAATAAATAAAACATAATTTAGCATAGGAATTATGTTATATTAATAGAAAAAAATATTAATCAATATTTAGTGAATCCTCCCTTTTGAGCAATCACGTTTTGTAGATGCTGCGGCATGCTGGCAATGCACTTTTTGGAAATTTCTTGTAATTCAGGTGTTCTGTGCCATGCTGTAATAATATTTTCTATTAATTCTTTTTTATTAGTAATAATTTTATCCTTGCAAATTTCTTTTTTTTAGCGCCGCCCAGACATTCTCAATAGGGTTAAGGTCTGGCGAATTTCCAGGCCAATCCAAGAGGGTTATTTTTTCGTCTTTTAAAAACTTCATGACTTTTTTTGCTTTATGACCTATTGAGTATAATAATTTGGCCACCCACTGTATGAACATTACCTTAATTTTTATGATTAAAATAAAAAAAAGTGCAAATGTGTGGTATTCCCCACCCCATAGGGTAATGACATGCATGATATGGGGTAATAACATGCAATACAAACAATGCTTAAAAATGTACAATACATGCTATTTTTATTTCCTGTTAGTTTATTTTATTAATTAGATGTACTAAACAGTATATTATTGAAGAAAATGATGTTTTGAAAACTTTTCTTTATATATAGGCGTGTAAATAGTGCATTTTCTTGTATAGCAAACATCACACTTGTAATGTTTTGAAATGTTACAGCCATTACATTCTTCATGGATCTACCTAATACCAAAAACACATTGGTACCCTAGTTCTCCATCTTTCCCTTGGTATTTTTTGTTTTCATTCTTGTACGCAAAGTAGCTTCGACAATCCCATATTTCTCTTATTTTTCTTCCTGATTTTGTGGCATCAAGACCCTTATGATGCTCCTCTTGGGTCTATTTTACTTTCTGGTTTTTTCTTTTACAATATCTAGTAATCTGAACTATAAAAAAACTCGGAATTGAAAATATAACCAACTAGTTTTATTATGAAGGGGGAATACCACACACTTGAAGAGCCGCGTGCCAATACACCAAAGTGAGTTCGAGGACTAACCTAAGCAGACCTCGGGTCTTAGTTCAAATACCTAGACAGATCTACAATGAAAGGTTACATCTAGGGCTAGTAGTTGACATGCAAAAAATTGCATTAAAGCAACTTATGGTAGCACTTACTTTGCAAAATATAGCTGACAAAAATTAAATCAAACACAATAAAAATAAACCTCACTTTACTACCGCCACAACGCAATCAGAAAATGTCTGGAGTGGGTGGCACTGTAGTTTTTACGCCTGCCAGAAGGGTTTAGCACCAACTGGGCAAAGCCCGCGCCATACAAAATTCGTAATTCAGCCTGCGTGTGATTACCTGCATGCGTGTATTTCCCCCGCTCTCCCCTACTGAAAGATCGCTCGCAACTTGCGATGCATATTGCAATCGTAAGCATAACCTATATTGAAACGCGCAGATTCTGAAAGATGCTGTCATCTCCGAACTCAACAATGAATTCAAGAAGCTCTTCAGATCTTTTTATGTTTATGTTTTTTCTTGTGGATAATAGAATTCGAACATCTAGACCAAATATGTCTTTGTATCTGTTCTCCGTTAACATCACAACCATAGAAGTCTCAAAATTCTATAGATTTCTTTTTTAAACTGTCACAATCGCCAGTGCCATACACAGTTCTTTAATATCTAGGAAAAATCCCAGTCTGGTGTTGGTTTCATGCAGACGACTGAACCTTTCATTCATTTCACACACAACACGATCAAGCAATCCCTTCATAACTCGTTCTATTCCTTACTTAGCACTCAACCCAGCGTCCATCGCATTCTCTCCAACCAAACTTTTTTTTTTTTTCACCTTCGGCATCTTTCAATCAGATCCCATTCCTGGCAATGATTGAAACCTTTCTCTAGTGCATCATTAACCAACCTCTCTCTTTCGTTGGTAAAATAGTCTCGGAGGAAGCATCATGAAAATTCATGCTAGGATCCTGGAGCAGCTTTTGAACACGACCAATACAACAAAGTCAGAAAATTGTAGGACAATATGCGATTATATATAAGTCTTGCCTCACTTCTTGTTTCACTAGTTGGATTGCCATCGTCTGTCGTGTCTTGAAGATGTTTGTTAACTGGCTTAACTGCTTCAAACCTTGCATTCCATTTTGTTTTAGACTCTGATTTTATAACTACAGGCACGCAGTTCTTGAGATTTTCCCAGTGCAGAGTGGAACGAGAAAACAATACATAAATAATTCCGAAAAGCATTTCCATTATAGATTTACAGTATCATGCTTGGCTGCATTTACACCAAACAAATTGAGTAAATGATTATCGCATTTCACAAATGTCGGCTGAATATTATTTTCGCTTATTCTTTCGTGAACACTAGTTCGGTATCCAGTCATCACAGCAGCGTTGACAATCCTGTTTATCTATACCACCATTCTCTAGCTGTTTAAAGATTTCATCAACTAAGCTTCCAGTGTCCATTTGACTCATCTGAATGTAACCGAGAAAGGACTCTCTAATGCGGACTAATTTCCTCTCAAAATCAACTTCTACATATCTAACTACTTCTGACATCTGCTCACGATGTGGATGATCAAGAGTAGAGTCAAACATGAGACTACAGTACTTTGATTTGCGAATGTTTCACAATAAACTTTGGCGAACAGTGGTAGCCATCAGATGAATGAACACATTTTGCAACATGAGGTTAAAAGTAAGCTGTGATGCCAGGATGATTTTTAACTTGAGCAAGATGGTTATTCATGATGAGGTCAAATATTCCCCGGAGCTTTATTAATTCAAGGGAAATTCCGAACATTATTGGATTAGGGTCCATCGCATATGCTAAGCGACTCTCTGTGTCCTCGTAATGCAAGAATTTGAGTGACAAGGAATTTTATGCAATAAAAGAGTCTCTTTAATACATTATGCATTTTTGTTTATCTTGATCTGGGTTTGAATTTCAGCGTAAATAATTAAACCCTTTAGCTGCAGCAAAGTTTCTTTCCAATGGACGAAGCACTCATGATGATTCTTTGCATTTTCAGGTGTTTTCTAAGAGTAAATCCAGCTTCGCGCTCTAGTGATGACAGATAATCTAATTTTTCAAAGATAAGATGACAGATGCAAAAAGCAGACTTCTTAAACGGGGAATAGAGTAACCATGAGCAAGTCACCATCACGTTCCCGAGTTTCTTCTTAAACCAGCTTTTGTCATACAACGGTTACTGGTAGGTAGTAAAGGATCATCAGCATTTTGAACATGTATTTAACCCATTTTAATTATTTCTGTTTAAAAACAATCTGACAGAAGTGTTTTCTTAATTAGAGTGTAGAAGCCCAATATCATACTGCTTAATTACTTCTGGTATGACAGTAATTGGGTTTCCTACATCATCCACCATATAACCTCCATCAACTTTTTCTCCTGCTAAAATACTAATGTTTTCTACAAATTATTAGTAGCCTTAGAACTCGTAGCCTCACTGGACTTAATATCGTCACACTCAGAATTATCTGATGTTATATCGTCCTCGCCTTGTGCTAAATTAGTGTTGGATACTTTGCATTTTATTGTACATGTCGATGTAGGCAATTCCTTAGAACATGTCGTACTTCCAGTAGCGGACTATTCAAGAAAAGGTATCTATACTTCTTCAAGTACTTGCTGATTTTTTTTGTTCTACTTCATCCTGCAATTTTCGTTTTTTCCATCCCTCAGCACCTTTCTCTTTTTTCTTTGAAAACAATTGTTTCACATTGTGTTGGTATTATTGCAAAATAAAAATGCTTCAAGCTAGCTCTCAATGCACATATTTTATTTTAACTGCTTTACGTCACTCAACAGCGAGGTCATTAGAGAAGGGAAAGGATGGGGGCAAGGAATGGGAAGGAATTCGGCAATGGCCTTTTGAAAGAAGCATCCCGGCTTTTGACTGGGGTGATTTGGGAAACCATGGAAAACCCAAATCTGGATGCCCGGACGGGGATTCGAACCGCCGTTCTCCCGAATGCGAGGCGAGAATGCTAACCGTTACACCGCCACGCTTGGTCCAATGCAAATAAAATACACAACTGTGCTATGTCAATCACCTCATCAGCAATCAAACAATTAAGAAAGTATCGCTTGTCTTATATCCTTCAAACAAAATTTGCAGGTGCGGGCCCGTAGAGGCCGCTACAATTGGTCCATTCAAAGACATTTCGACTGAGCACACAATATACCTTCCGATTTGCTGTTTACACATTTCATCTCGCTTGTTCGCGAAAGCTCAGCAGCCACGCACTGGTATCGCGGGATTATTTGCATATGAATTATATTGTTGGTTTATTTTGATTTTTAAATTTAATAATTTACGAATTTTGCGCCCCCCTTTTAATGGCGCCCAGGGCACGCGCCCTACCTGCCCCACCCTAGGTATGCCACTGCCTGTCCCTCCACAAAGCCCAGCATAGCCTTCCAGCACCCCCCCCCGCCCCCCCCGGTTGGACCGAGCCACGTAGTTTGTGCAAGTTCCCTTACATAAAAGTTCAAGATGCATTTGTGTTCATTACATATGCAATAATTTTAATGATAGTTGTTAAGAGAAAACAGTACATAATGTCTTCCAAAATTAATATGGAAAAAAGCCACGTGCTACCTGCGGGAGGAGGGGAGGGGGCTAAGTGGGGTGAGGGTGAGTTCAAGGGAGGCCAAAATAGAGCCACCTATTTTATGGACGCTTCCTAATCAATATCTCATGACTAGGGTTCGGATCTTAAGGGCAAGTCATATTTTTTTCCTGCCTTCTTTTTTTAGCTGAATTGCTCAATTAAACACTGATTCAATGTTTCTGATTGTATCTAAATGTATTTTATATAGCATATAAATGCATATTCAGATCATTTTCCTTGTTTTGGTCATATTTCGATAATATTTATGGTCATACTTTAAGGAAAAATCTGATAGTTTTTTAATAGTACCGGGAATTCACTAGATATAGATGAGAAGAAATTAATATAATTATTCACCGAACTAGTCTGTAGAAAAGGCTGCTTGGTGTTGAATCACACAGATGAAAAGACACTACAAACATGGTGATATTATTATTCCCATTAATTACTTCATAATACGAGGGTGAATCAAATATAAACAAGACTTTCGGCCGTTCGGGCGCAATAGTGGTGGGAGAACGTTCCCGCTTCGTTTGGCGATAGGTAGGTTTGTCAGGAGTGGGGGAAGACCATTAGCCCCCCCCCCTCGACTCGCTCAGTGCCAACCGTCACGATGTCGGAGCAAGAGGTACACTCGTCGATTGCGCAACGTGTTATAATCAAGTTTCTCGCTGCAGAAGGCGTAAAACCGGCAGAAATCTTGAGGAGATTGACTGCCCAGTTCGGGAAAGAGACACTGTCGCGAGCCAGAGTGTTTGCATGGCATAAACAGTTTGTGGATGGTTGTCATCATGTTGAAAATGAGAGCCATAATCGCAGACCCCGCACCAGCATTACAGAGAACAACATCAGCTGTGTTAGACGGCTTATTGAAGATGACAAGCGTCTTACCACTTCTGAAATTGCAAGTAAGGTCGGAATAAGTTATGGGAGCACTTACTCCATACTCACAGAGGAGCTTGGGTACCGTAAGGTGTGCGCCAGGTGGGTTCCTCGCCTTCTCACAGCAGAACAGAAATTGAATCGACTTCAGGTGTGTGAGCGTCTTCTGGCACGATTTCGGGAAGAAGGGGACCCATTTCTGACTCACATCATCACCTGTGATGAAACTTGGGTGCACCACTACACCCCTGAATCCAAACAAGCGAGTATGGAGTGGAGAAAAAAAAAGGAGAACCTGGACCAGTGAAAGCCAAGTCACGACTATCGGCTGGCAAGGTTTTGGCTACGGTTTGTTTTTACCAGCGTGGTTTGCTGCACCTCGATTTTTTGCATGAGCGCAGGACAATCAATGCGGCCTACTACTGCGACATTTTGAGTGAGGTCCGACTTGCATATCGCCGCAAAAGACGAGACCTACCGATGAGGAAAGTGTTTATTCTCCATGACAATGCTCGCCCCCACACAGCAGCCTTAACCAGGGAAAAATTGGAGAAACTGGGGTGGGAGACACTGGACCACCCTCCTTACAGTCCAGACCTGTCACCCTGTGACTTTCATGTGTTTGGTCCTCTCAAGAAAGCTTTGGGAGGCCAAAAATTCAACAGTGATGCTGAGGTGGAAGCCTACGTGCGCAATTGGCTGCAGACACGACCTGCATCTTTCTACATGGAAGGAACTGGGAAGCTGCCTATCCGCTGGGAAAAATGTGTTTCTAAAGCAGGAGATTACGTAGAAAAATAAGATATGTACTTTTTTGCACTTAAAATAAAAATAATATTTTTAAAAATAAAGTCTTGTTTATATTTGATTCACCCTCGTAATTATTGGTTCAAGGATAATATGAACCTACATCGACTGATTAATGTACCTATTCATATGATTTTTAATCTTTTCAATTTAATTCGAAAAACTAAGATAACCACATGACTTTCAAATAAAAACACCTATTATTCTTCCTCCTTCTTTAGCCCGTTCTTTCGCTGAACACTTAATTAAGTTCAGCCAAAAGAGTATATAAGCAATTATACTTAAGTTATAAACTTAATTTAGTTGGGTCTGCCAGAGATTGTAATTCCATTACAACAACATTCCTCTGCGTGGATTAATGATGTCATCACTCTGCGATAGTCTTTCATGAGGAATTGGCATTATAATACCATAATAGTAAAACGCAAGACACTGCTAGAAATACTTTCCGAAGTAGTTTTGGTGCTGTAGTACTTGTCCAAGGTATATTGGAACCTAATTACTGCTTGAAAACAATGGTCCAGGGTGTATTATAACCTAATTACTGCTTGAAAATAATATGTCCTGCGATTGACTACCATAGTATTATGACATCATTAGTCAGCGGGGAGCTATGTTACTGTTGCGGAATGCTGATCTCTGATAGATCCTTACCTTCAAGTATTAATTACATTTTAATACATCCTGCACCATTATTTTCAAGCAGTAATTAGGCTGCAATACACCCTGAACCAGCACGATTCCATTAGAACTACTTCAGAAAGTATTTCCTACAATGTCTTGCGATTGGCTACTGCAGTAATATGATGTAAATTAATTACACAATGGTGTAGCGGAATTGAGGTCTCCAATTATTCCCACTAAGTCCAACCTAAAATTTCATGGGAGAACCTTATTTAGCCTACTTTCCTTACTTAATTTCCCATTATTGTCTCCATACTGGAACTGCTCCTCTACACAGTTCTCATAAAGAGTCCTTAACTGACTAATTAACAGCAGAAAACATTGGCATGTAGCAGAAACATGAACACTTTATAACGAAGCAGTTCATCTAAATTTCAAGAGATCATATTTTGTTTGGTGGCAGAAGTCACACAGTTTTCACCCTAATTATCAAAATCAGAAAAATTACTAATACAGGTAAAATAAATTTATAACAATTTGATTAAAAATTGGATATATTCCCAAGATGGATAACTGGTCTTTTATTTATTTATCTATCTTGTTTCAATTTGATCTATATACAAATCCTGTGACAAAAAATTTGTTTAAATCTAAATAGCAATACTGATACAACACTGTAAACACTTACCGTCAATTTCATTGTCGGTACAAGGATCAACCTAAACTTTTGTTCTCATCCTAACAGTTGTGGTTAGGTTGAAATCCTGCTTGGACCATGGGGAGGAGAATGGGGGAGGTACCATCTAAGGCAGAGAAGTATGGTGTGTGTGTGTGTGTGTGTATATATATATATATGAGTAAACTGAAAACTCTCTAATCCTAGTGAAAAATACTTTGTTACAGTAAAGTCTTGTGGCTTCATGTAACTGAGCAAAGCTCGAATGTCAAGAACATATTACAACAAAGGAATTAACGAATATTTCAAGAGATTTGTATTAATTTTGTACCCCTGCTGGCAGATCGGTATCGCGATATAAAAATTACACCGAAAAATTTTGTTATTCACACCAGTGGAGATTTTTGTGCTAAGGCGTTGGCACGACTGCTAGTGCCTCAGAAAAGTACTCAGTTAAGGTTAACTTTAACCCAAAACATTGTTTTAAACATAAAATGCCAACAACCCGCGATGAATACAAACATTCACATCTATAAAAACAAAAACGACAATTAAAATACTTACATTCTTCACACATATCTTTAGTTGTATTATGTTCTTGTTCCTCAGTTCTGCCAACTGATTGAACTAAATTGAAGAATCTACATCCACGGGAGCAGCTAGCTATCCTCTCCATCTATCGAATGTAAAATAAAAATGTTAATATCGTCCTAAAGCAACAGGGAAAGAATTACATCCTCAGATCGGTTAAACTCACATTTGGTAACGATCCGGTTGAGTAGGTTTTCATGCACAGCTGTTCGCAACGAACTGTAACTCTAATCACATTATAAAATATGCCAGATTCAGCAAATCCATGGCAAATTACAAATAGGAATGTCAAAAGATGTTTATATGTCAACATAATTTCTCTCTTCACACTTCACAGTGATGTTGTGTGAAGCTAAGAGCCAGAGGTAACAACGTATACTTTTTCAGTGACAATATGACGATAATTATAAACATCTTTGGCAGACAAATGCACAAGATCAAAATACTATTTGCTTTGGTTTCATGAGTTTATGTATTTTTCCTTACATTCTATAACCACGGAATATATTACTAAACTTTATAGAAAAAAAATGTCCGCTGTGGTAGGCTTAAACATTTGTACAATAATTTATTTTCGATATATCCCAATATAAGAGAATGGCTCCTGTGGGATGTGGAAAGTTGTCAATTTGCAGTTAAACAATTGAATAACAAAATAATACATAAACCAGAAGATCGACAGTCATAGCATACATGGTACATTAATTAAGTCAACTAAATTTATACAATCTACTGGCAATTTTTTTTGAGATATCTTAGAAAATAAATTCTTCGACAGAGTAGAAGGAGTTGTCAGTTAAAAATTCTTCTAATCTTTATGTGGATTTAATCTTCTGCTAGACGTTTAAGATATATTAGGAGCTTATTTAAAATATGTGTCCCTGAATATCGAACCACTTTTTGAACAAATTACGACTTGTAATCTTTGTGAAGATCATTTTTACTTCTAGTTCAATAATTGTATATTTTAATATTTGTTTCAAACAGAGTATAATTTGTGACTACAAAGTACATTAATGTGTATATACGAGGCCTGTTCCAAAAGTATCTAACCATCCTTCATATCATAGCTCCTGACAATTTTAACGTCATGTGACAGGTATGAGTATCAACAGTAAAGCTTCAGGAACTTCCTAGATGACGCAGTTGTCACCGTAACGCCTTAGTTCACATGTAGCGTGCGTTTGCTTACAAAGTAATTTGTACGTTCATTGCATTTTACTACCGTAAAAAATGACGGGAAGATCGGTGCAACGAATTTGAATTAAATTTTGCTTTAAACTCAAAAAGTGCGGAGACCATCGAAATTATGAAGACAGCATTTGGGGACGAGTATACGAGCAAAACACAAATAAAAGAGTAATATAAACGGTTCAAACATGGCCGCACATCTGTTGATAATCCACGCTCTGACTGCCTTCGACGACAAAAACACCTGATAATATCGAATGTGTGCAACTTGCGATCAATGAAGACCGTCGATTGACTGTGAGAGAATTAGAGATCTTGGAATATCGAAAACTAGTGTTTTGAAGATTTTAACTGAAAATTTTCAAATGGTTAACGTGTGTGAAAAATTAATTCCGAAATTGTTAACGGTGGAGCAGAAAAATCTTCGCTTTGAAACCGCTCAAGACAATTATGAAATAGTTAACAATGATGAAAATCTGCTTAAAAAGATTATAATTGATGATGAATCGTGAGTTTATGGTTACGATCCCAAAACAAAACAACAGTCTTTGCTTTGGAAGCTGTCGTCGAAGCTACGACAGAAAAAAGCGCGACAAAGTTGGTGCATGTCAAGACGTTGCTGACTTTTTATTATTATTATTATTATTATTATGAGGGTGTTGTGAACCACGAATATGCTCCTAAAGGTCAGACGATCAACACAGAATATTATCTTAAGTTATGAAAAGATTGCGTGACGCAATTAGAAGAAAACGGCATCAGCTTTGCTCAAGTGGTGGCTGGCTTCTTCATCACGATAACGCGCCAGCGCATGCATCGAAACTCGTGCAGCAATATTTGACAAAGCACAATGTCGGACAGCTCCGTCAGCGTCCGTACAGTCCTTCGTAGCTCCCTGCGACTTTTGGCTGTTCCCAAGATTAAAAATGTCGCTCAAAGGCACAGATTCGACAACAAAAATAAAAATAGAAACTAATACGACGAACGCTCTTAGGGCGATACCAAAAAACCAGTTCCAGGACGGAAAGGCCATTGGGAGAGTATTATTCTATCAAATGGGGATTACTTCGAGGGAAATCACGAGCCCGATGATGCAGAATAACAACAGTGGGGAAATATGAAGGAAGGCCTCGTATACTCAGCCACCAATGTTAAAATCCTAACTTCTTGAACATCTCTCTGCATGAAGTTCTATTGCTAACCCCATACATAATTCTTATTATTCGCTTTTGGGCTCTGAACACTTTGTCTCTCTGAGTAGAATTGCCTCATATTGCATATGACATTATGGAATGAAAACAAGCAAA
The DNA here is from genome assembly GCA_031002005.1 of Vandiemenella viatica. Taxonomy (NCBI): domain Eukaryota; kingdom Metazoa; phylum Arthropoda; class Insecta; order Orthoptera; family Morabidae; genus Vandiemenella; species Vandiemenella viatica. The sequence continues at coordinate 4,477,473 of CM061921.1, read as the reverse complement.
ATAAACAAGTTTTTACATACAGAGATCATCTATCGCTGAAATTGTAGGAATTGCAAATGTGGCTGCTCCAAATTGCTGCAGTAAGTAAGAAACATGTACCTACCAATTTAAATTATGATGAGTATTTGGACTGAATATAAAACAAAGTAAGACAAAAGTGATGAAATGTAGCAGAAATGATACCAATCCTAGCAGATTTAATATAAAAATAGGATCGGATGCAATAGGAGAAGTGAGTGAGTTCTGTTACTTGGGAAGCAAAATTACAACCGATTGTCGAAGCAGGAATGATGTTAAAAGCAGAATAACACTAGCAAAAAGAGCCTTCATGAAAAAGAGAAACCTTTTAGTTTCAAATATTGATCTAGGACTTAGAAATAACTTTTTAAATCTCTTTGTGTGGAGCACAGCACTTTATGGTAGTGAAACTTGGACTTTAGGAATACCGTAAAGAAAGAAACTTGAAGCATTTGAAATGTGGTGCTACAGAAGAATGCTGAAAATTAGGTGGACAGACAAAGTAAGAAATGAGCGAGTTTTGGAAATGATGGGTGAGAAAAGAAGTTTATGGAAGAAGCTTACAGAAAGAAGAGACAGGCTGGTAGGTCATATTTTGAGACATGCTGAATTGGTTAATATGTTAGTGGAGGGAACAGTGGAAGGTAAGAACTGTAGAGGTAGACAGAGATTAGAATATGTGAAGCAGATAATTGAGGACGTGGGTTGTAAGGGGTATGTAGAAATGAAAAGGTTGGCACAGGATAGGAAGGGATGGAGGATTGCATCAAACCAGTCTAAAGACTGACGACAGCAAAAAAAAAAAAAATAATAATAATAATAATGCAAACCTAGAAATTTCACACATACTACCTCCTGAATGGACTGGCCTGCAAATTTTATGTCTATGTCTGGTGTTGAGTGATGTACTGAATTGCATATACTGAGTTTTTATCAAAGTTTAATGACAAGCCATTAGCTGTAAACCGTCTATTAATAAGGTCAAAGGCATTATTGGAAATATGTTCTGTAGATAAATCTGGAGTATTTTTAATTCCTATGTTTGTGTCATCTGCAAATTTTGAGTTGTTAGATGCAATACAGGGTAGATGATTTATATATAGTGGCCCCAACATAGAACCCTGATGTACTGCACATCTGATAAATTCCTACTCAGAAAACAGTGTGCCACATAACGCAGTCTTGAAATGTTTCAGTGACGCTTTCGGTTTTCTATTCGAAGGTAAGAACTAAGCCATTTATTAACAATGCAATCTGTGCTATAATACTTTAATTTCTGTTTAGAATTTCATGATCTACACAGTCAAAGGCCTTAGATAAGTCACAGAAAATTCCCACAGGAATTAATTTATCATTTATTCCTTCTTAAATATTGTCAGTGAATGCAAATATAGCTTGTTCTGTTGAATCGCCCTTTTGAAAACCAAATTGTGATTTAGTTAGAATATTATTACTTTTAAGGTGTTGGCAAAGTCAATTGTACATTGGTTTCTCAAAAACTTTTGTAGAAAGCTATCAGAAATGAAATAGAATGGTTATTCGATACAATGATATAACGTTTTATTATTTATGTTTCATTGATTTTATCGTTTAGCACAGTAAGGATCGCGTGGAACAACTAATTCCAATGTCCTTCTTATCCTTTTTGCTGTTCTTCTTATGTTTCCAGAACCTACTCATCCTTTCGATCTGAGTTTGACGTCTTTCTTGTGTCCATCATTTCTGAGTTTCAGATTTTTTGCTGTTGGAATCTCAAATTTATGTGAAGTGATTAATTGTCTATATATACCGTGTGTAGATGTCAGTGGGTCTTGGTTGACTTCTGCATGCGTGCTTTGGTTTGTTGGGGTCTGTTGATGATGTGGAAAATTTTCTTGGTTAGTTGTGACTCGTCCATTCGTGCTATATATCCGCAAAATTTCATTCGTCTTTTCCGTGCGAGTGAAGTGAATCGTTCAATCAGTGAATATAATTCTTCTGAGCTTTTGCGCATCCAGATTCTGTCTTGAATCTTCGGACCGAATATTTTTCTCAGTATCTGACTTTTTATTTTTTCGATTCCTTTAACATTTACAGTTAATGTCGATGTTTCCGTCGCATACAGTGCTCCTTGAAGAACGACGGTGTGGTAGTGACGGAGTTTGGCTTTGGTGGAAAGTGATTTCTTATTATAGGTATTCCAAGTAATTGTATATGCTCTTCGCAGTTTTTCTGCGCGGGCTTTGTGGACCTTGCAAGCTTAATGGCTAATTATGGATTTTGATTATTAAAAGTCACTTATTCGACACACACATATTCATTGATTAAACAAAAGGTTCTTTATGCCGCGGTCGCCAGGCTTAGGTATTAACGTTTGTCGGGTTACTAAATGATAAGCTGACATACTTTAGAATGGACAGATATACCAAACTTTATTGAGTTCATAAGCTTATACTTTCACATCGACGGAAAATACCACCACCAAATCAATATTTAAATAAGGAATCAGACTCCTTTTCCGAGAATTGCAGACTCGTGGGACAAGAGGAATTAAATTGCCCAAACTCCCACACTCTCCACAGTACTCATAAAATGTTCACAGTCACTTGAGATCGCTGCACTCCATGCAAAACCGTTAATATAACACATTACTAGTTTCCACGTTACACTCCGCCAAATCTTCTCGTCTTTTCACAATTTCTATAATTACGTCCGAAATGTTGTCGCATCCACCACTTAACTCTACGGCGGTCAACGATGCACACCAAACTGGCTTACTGCGCCGGCCACAGATACTCTTGCATGGCTCTGACGTATGTTATGTTACAACCTCTTTCTCAGTTCAAGTATTCCCAATAATTTCCACTAAGTACTTAAAGTGTTTAACTTGTTTGATAGTGCCATATTTGATCACGAGTGACTTCAGGTTTGTGCTTCTGGAGTCCATATATTGTGCTTTCTCATAAGAGATTTGGAGGCCGGTTTTGATGGCTATCTCATGAAGCTTCTCCACAGCATATCTGGCTTCCCCAGGAGTTCGTGTTATTACTGTTAGATCATCCGCAAAAGCAAGGCATTTTATATTGATTCGTATATCCTTAGTGTATTCCAGATATTTCTTTATTCCATACGCTAAAGATCTCGTCTAGTATCAGGTTGAACAGGATTGGTGATAACCCATCCCCTTGTTTTACACCAGTTTTAATTTCAAATGATTCAGAGATTTCGCCTATAAATTTCACTTTTGAAATTGTATTTGTCAAAGTTTTTGAATTAAAATAATGGGTTTATTATCTACTCCATATTCACGAAGTATATTGAACAGCGTGGTGCGGTCATTCGAATCGTATGTTTTCCTAAAGTCTACAAAAGTTACCACTGTGTGGTTTGACTGACGATGTACGAGTATCATCTTGAGCTTCCAGATCTGTTCTATGCACGATCGGTGTGGTCGGAATCCTGCTTGGTATTCACCAATCTAATATTCTGGACAGGAATTCTTCACGGGTCTTCTGCCGGATAAGATCTTTTAAACACGACGTTTCGGCAGTCACCTCCGCTGCCTTCATCTGGTGAGCTGTCATCGGTGCCGAACCGTCACGGCAGCTACTTCGCGATGACAGCTCACCAGATGAAGGCAGCGGAGGTGACTGCCGAACGTCGTGTTTAAAAGATCTTATCTGGCAGAAGACTCGTGAAGAATTCCTGTCCACCATACGCCGGGAAAAACTTAATTGTCACAATCTAATATTCTGTTTCTCCAACCTTAGCCGCTGGGCACAAGAAAGTACTTTGTAGGCGATTGGCAGGAATTAATTCCCTCGGAAATTATTTAATCTGTCCTGTCTCCTTGTTTAGGTAGTGGGTGAATGAAAGAAATTTTTCAGTCTGCAGATATAACTTTGGTCTTCCATATATTTGAAATGACAGCGTGCAGCCAGTCAGTCAGTATTTCACCCCAGATAACATCTCGCCTAATACTCCGTCTTTCCCTGGTACTTTGTTATTTTCCAACTGAAGTATGATGTTTCGGATCTCACTTAGTGTTGGTAGAGCTGTGTTGTGGTTTGGGGAGGGTATCTGGAAATGTAGTTTCTCTGTAGGTGGTGTACAGTTATGCAGCTTCTCGAAGAATTGCTTCAGAACGCAATTTGCCTTGAAAATCTTTGTGTGTGTTGTTTCTTTTGAAGTTATTTTCGATTTTCTGTAATGTTTTGATGTGGCACATGCGTTTGACTCGTCTGATTATTTTTGATGCTCTCTTCTGTGTTTCTAAAAAAAATCTGCCAATTATCTGGTGTTCGGTGGCTATGCCAATACTTCAAGGCTTTGATACGTGAATCAAGGGTTTTATCGCACTCTGTCTCTGTGGAGGCTGGCCAATATTCCTTGCTGGCTCTTGAATGCTATCCAGAAGTTCGTCCCATGTCTGTAGCGATTGTGCGAATTCTTGTGCATGTTTTTGTAAGTATATAGGATCAATGCGTAGGTTTTTGGGCTTTCGATATAGTTTCCGATTGCGTCTGAAACAAACTTTGATTTGTGAAAGGTAGTGGTCGGACTCTAGATAACCCTTTCGTACTCTCACATTCATAATTTCTGGAGAGAAGGTTCTGGTAATCGCTGCATGATCGATCTGGTATTTATCTATATGGTTGATTAATGATTTCCAAGTGGCCATCTTCCGAAGAGGCTTCTTAAAGTGTGTGATCATTAAGTGGAGGTATAAAGTTTTATTAGCTTATTTATTATTCTTGATGCATCTACTGCTGAAAAAGGACCCTTGGGGTGTAAAACATGTCATATATATATATATATATATATATGGTGAAATATATATATATATATGGTGAATAATAATCATACTGAAAAATTATTACATAAAAAAACGAAACATTAAGATTTACAACTGAATTTTTCTGATGGCATCTCAGATATATTTAGTTCTTTTCTACAAATTCTTGGATGGGGTAGAAGTAATTGCCAATACGAAAATCTCTCAGTTTTTATTTAAATACATTTTCATTATTTACAAACTGTTTTATACGAATTCATTGGATAGGAATAGTATGCTGTCTATGTTATGAGTATCACGACAGCATTTGATGTTTTAGCATCGTTATGACTGAGTTGATATGAATTAATTGTAGTTCAATATTCCTGTTTTTAATTGAAAAATAGGGAAAATATTTTTCCTTCATTAGTGAAATGTTTTACCTCTCAGGTTTGATATTTACTCTAAATATTAAAAGTTATTTCAGTACCAGATGTTTTTTGGCAGTTTGGTATCTGCCGGACTTTTTTCCGAATTTATTCATGGTGATTGAAATATAATACTGTTATGTTTCAAATAAACAGTTACTTAACACATAAATGACAGTAACAACTCATTGCAGGACTTTAATTGACTTGAATCATGGAAAGGTCAACGATGTGGGCGAGTATAACCTCATTTCCACGAGTCATATTTCCGATTATTCTGAATTACTCCACTTATGTTATTGTTACGGTGATAATACTGATGTAAACTGTTTGTTAAAGCCTATAGTGATTGCAGTAAGGTTAAAACGCGGCCTGTCCAAGGAGAAAAAAGTGAATTTGAAATAGTGAAATCCAGCCAGTGTACCTTTCTTCTTAGCTCTATGTTCACAGTCAGAAAATGTAATCGAAATTTATATTTTGAAATACAAAGTTATTTCCCTTTGCCCTTCCTACAATTCTATGTAATTCACAGGCCCGGTAACATTTCTTAATATCTTCAGTCAAAGTTATATAAGTGATTCAAATGCTTGCAGTTAAACAATCGAATCAGCATTTACGTTACTCTAGCAAACAGATATTAGTTAATATTACGTCGGCGATGAACATAACTGTGACATTAGAAAGTAAATGACAGAACAAAATGTTTATTTTTAAGAAAGATGGGTTCAGTTCGCTCTGAAAGTTAAAGTGGAATATGCGCCTCCAAAACGCACATAATTTCAGATGCTAATGGCTATCTTTTGTACATAAATCCCAATGAATTATTCACCTTATCACTTGCTGTAAGCAGTTTTACACTACCTTCGCCATGAAACACAAATTACTTTCACAGTTCTCTTTAGTCCAAGATAACAAATCTTTTTACAGAATAAAATTGGTTAGGAAACCACACCTAATTCAGTCTAGACTCAAGGCCACCAGGACATCTTAAAGAAAACTCTGTCTGTCGTAGGACCTCGAATGTATAGGCTTCTCCCTCTTTCTCCAACTGACAATGACTCGGGTTTACTGCTCGTGGTAGATGAGTGGTTAACACATAGGCCTGTCGTTTGGAGGACACAGGCTCGATTCCTGGTCCGTCCATCCAGATTTCGGTTTTCTATGGTAACCCCAAATCACTACAGGTGAATGCTAGGATGATTTCTTCACAAAATCATGACCACCTCCCGTTTCGTGTCCGCAGTTCCCTGGCTGCACCAATTATCTCTACATCAACGAGCCGTAAATGCCTAAAAGACCCGATATCTTTGTGGAGGTTGTAATAATACCTGGTAATGTGAGTATGTAACTCGGCTCTAAGCTGTTAAGGAGTTTCTGGTTCATAACACAATTGGGACTAGCCTTAATCAGATCTTTGTTTGGTCCACCACAAAAAAATCTTAAACCTCGCTTTTTGTTACTTAAATATCTTCTGTGCTTTAGGGAGTTAGAAATTCTTCTGTGCAAAATATTACAGCTTGTTTTCGTCTCAGCTATTGTACAAATTATTCCTACTGGGAATGTTATCGAATACTTTGCTTCCAGCTTTTCTATCCATGTATACACCCAGTAACTTGTTGCAAATAATCTTATTGGTTATTGTCCCAACAAATCTACTATTTCAGCTATCCTTTGTCTTATGTTTTTGATAAATTGAATTAGATATGTATTTTCTACACTAAGTATCGATTTATAAACACTAAATATCCTGTTTTTCGTACTTCAGAAGATCACGCCCTATGTCTTAAAATATTTGTAGCGATAGGCATTTGAGAAAAACGCTTGTGGTGAATCACTCTATGACAGTATGATCGATTTAATTACAATCAATTATTTGCACCTGTGAAAGTCGCTATCGTACGAGCTGCATATTTCTATTCATAAAGAATAGTCGGACGCCATGGAAATATTATCCAGTATCACTATACAAACGCTTAAATGACCCCATTACAAGAACAATTCTACAAAGTTATATGACGGGAAAATGGGAGCCAACACATTAAATGAAACAGGGCATCTGAAGTTAATATAATACTTAACGCGTTTATTGACATTTATTATAAAAGGAAATCATATGGATTTATTCAGAGCTAATAACATTAAAATGAAAAATCTGTTTAATTTGAATCTCTGATACAAGGAATTCAGCAGATCATTTGCAATATTCGTCTTAAGTCCTTTCAAATGAAGTACAGAGCACATGAGAATCTCATCTATAATGATGTTAATCATAGGAACGTTTTTTAGTTAGGCAACAATTCGACTTTGGGCCTCAACAAAGGATCATTATTGCGTTTGGGGCGGGGAAAGTTCGCAGAATTTACCATATAGATGTGACAGTTGTCCTCATGACGATAAGTGACCACTGGGTCCCTTGTGCACTGATCATGTTAATGTACGGTTACTTAAGAAACATTTCCTTCCTTCATATTCGCTGTAGTAATTGTTGATCGGTACAATCTTACAGAGTGATACAGGTATGGTACCTTCGATGAAACACGTCACATGTATGTATATTAGACCAAAACCTACTAGTGCATAATAACAACGCAAGCTCGGGCAATTACAAGTCAGAACATAGATGGATAAGTTACAGACTTTCATTTCACGTCTCACAGTCGAGACCACACGTAGCACTTTTCTATAAACCAACCAGCAATTGTCACCTCTTTGACTGAACACAGAAAATAGTGTTATCTTGTCATCTCCGCGACTTTGCCCAAAATAGTCGTTTGTAACTGCTCACAGCTACTACGATAATTCGGTTTGTGTGTTTTCTTGAATGTCAGCTCCTGCTGCCCAATCCCAGCAAGGCGGGAACGTAGCTTTATTATGGTTCATTGTTTGAATTTTTTTGCTGTCATCTGTCTCTCTACTGGTTTGACGATATCCTCCATTCCTCCCTATTTTGCGCTAACCTCTTCATCTTACCACCCACTTCCTCAGTTATCTGCTTCACATAATCTAATCTCTGTCTTCTACAGTTCTCCCTTCCGCCATTCCTTCCGCTAAAAAATTAACCAATCCCACATGTCTCAAAAATATGACCCACCGTCCTCTTCTTTCTATTAGACTCTTCTACTAACTTATTTCCTCGCTGATTATTTCCAAAACACGTTCATTTCGTACTTTATCTGTCCATTTAATTTTCAGCACCCATCTATAGCACCATATTACAAATGCTTCATTTTTCCTTCTTTCTGGTATTCCTAAAGACCAGGCTTCACTAGTGTCGCGAAATAATCGCGGGAACACTTAGTTATGTTAAGTGGTGCAAGAAGCAGCAAGTCAACATAAGAGTGTAGGCGTAGGAAAACGCCGTAGCGATACGAAACCGGAGAAACACAGGATGCTTTTAGGAGAGCAATATGTAGTCAACAAGAGGCAACGCGATAACATTAACAGTGGGGAAAGCAGAAGGTCGGAGCGAGGGTGATAGGGCTGAGTGTTGACAGCAGCGGAGGATTCCATTAACACGACCCGACCCGGAAGCCTACGTGACGGGAAACACGGAAGGACAGATAGGACTGATGCAAGAACGTAAACAAGCGACCAACGCCACAGAATGTTCTAGAAGGTCGAGAAGACACAAGCAATGTCGTCACCGGACGATATAAAAGAGGTGGCCGGGCCACCGGGAGCCAGAGTAGGGCGGAGCAGTGACAGCGCAGGACTGTTAGAGTAGGACCGACCGCCAGAGTGTGGGGTCGGAGCTGACCCGTGCGGGGCATGGCAGCTACTAGAGAGTAGGGCGGAGCAGTAACAGAGCAGGACTGCTAGATTAGGGCATCAGTAGGACGGAGAGACAGACTAGTGCAGGGCACAGTAGTCGCCGTCGGTAGCAAATTTCGATGCTGGTTTAGGACTTAGTGCCTCTGAAGTCCCATGGACGATAGTCGTAGGGAAACTAGACTGGTTAATCCCTATGGGAGATACTTTTCTTACCGAGTTTATTTAAAGTTGATGTGGAGGATCCAGTACCTGCTGAAGGAATTCCCTGAGTTGGAAATGTTGGAGGAGTAGTACCTTGTAGTCACGCAACTCCCTGGGATTTAGGTCTAAAATAGATGTCAGTCGGTCTTCGTGAGCTGCAAGCTTGGTCTTTGTAATTTCAGCTTGTATGTGTTTTTATTTCTATCAGTACCCTTCCACACCGAGTTCCCTTGTCTGAAAACCAAAATCCACTTATTTCTGAGACTTCTAAAAGGTAACCTTAGACAGTCTCACCTGAGCTCCTATCTTCCGAACCGCTCGCGGAAGTAAAAGCCAACCAGGACGCAACATACTAATCATTTTTGGTGTCAATAGTGTGGGGTTTTGGCCAGGATAGCCACTGTTAGATACTGCTTGACCAAAAGTTAGCCAGGGTTGGCCAAAGGTCAGCATATCGGCGATATAAGGCCACAGACTTGAGGAATAGGTGTTTGAAAACTTCTAAGAAAGATCAGCCCAAAGTCATAGCCAGACTGACGGCTTGAAAAGCGAAGCCGACTAGGGGAGGTGACGCAGTAGGTAGGCGAAAAGAAGAAACAAGAGGATCTATTGGTCGAGTACAAGAGGGGCCACTCAACAAGCGGAAGAAACCTGCCAGCAGCATCCACAAGACAACGAGACGGGTAGCAGCCGCAACGCAGTCGAGGTCATCGAGGGTTGACAACAGCAGCCGCAACGCAGTCGAGGTCAACGAGGGTTGACAACAGCAGCCGCAACGCAGTCGAGGTCAACGAGGGTTGACAACAGCAGCCGCAACGCAGTCGAGGTCAACAAGGGCCGCCGTTAGCAGCACGACGCAGCCCCGCAGCCAGCAGCCAAGCGAGCGCAGCTAGCAGCCAAGCGAGCGACGCACGACGCAGTCCCACAGCCAGCAGCCGGACGGGCGACGTACACAGCATCACACAGGAGTCAACGCCAGCAGGTGAGAAAGAAAAAGCAGCAGCATGCCTAACGAAGCAGTGTCAGGTAGTCAGAGTGCGCAGTCATCATCTCAGAGGCAGTATATTAGTTTAAATGAAGTCATTAAATTAATTCCTCATTCTTTTGATGGCGATAAGGCACAGTTAAATGAATTTTTGGACAACTGTGATAGTGCTTTTTAACTGGTGGCGCCAGAACAGCATGAGATCTTGTTAAAATTTGTTAAAGCCAGAATAGTAGGGACAGCTAGAAGTAAATTGCTCGTCAGAGATTTGACCACAACTTGGCCGGCAGTTCGTGGGATATTGGTTGAAAAACTATGGCTGCAAAAGAACGTTAGACTACTATGCATGTAAAATGTTTGCTAGTAGGCAAGAATCATGGGAGAGTATTGCGCAATGAGGTTCGCGCATAGATGCACTCCAGCATCAGTTTAGGGAAGCCATAAGGGGCGTTATGGCAGAAACGGAATTGGCAGGCAGCATAGCTCTTGTATTAAAATTAGGAAGAGCAGTCTTCATTCAGGGGTTGTATGATGACCGTGTGAAAACAATTGTACGGGCTAGGGGAGAGACCATAACCCTATCTGAAGCAGTAGAAATTGCAGCGACTGAAGAAAGTGCGATAGCTTCAGCAAAAGAAAAACCGGTGTCGCGATATTCCTTCAGGCTCCAAAGGTAGAGAGAAAAACGTTCCATCCTGTTCAGTTGCGGAAAATCCGGGCATACAGCCAAGGATTGTCGGGCGCAAAGGCGTGTAAGAATGGTCGACAAAGAGGACGAACTGGATAAGAAAGCGATAAATTTGCTAGCCCAGATAAACAAATTAGAGAAAGAAAACGCCGTCAGAACGATGGAAACACGGCGAGAGACGAGAAGTAGCGCTAGGCAAGCGGCCCAAACAGCACCCTTTAAGAAAAAGTCACCGTACACAAATGAAATTACATGTTATAAATGTAATAAAAAGGGCACTATGCTCGGGAGTGCCGTGAAAATACGGGGTAGTGAGAAAAAGGGATAATAGACGGTAAACTGTTAAGTGGCGTAATGAGGCAGTCACATTGCGCCAGGCCCCCAAAAGTATATAAAGTAGACTGCACAAACAAGAATGAATTTGTAGTGATGCAATGTGATGGAGCAAAGAATAATCGGATGAAATTCCTGGTAGATAGTGGGGCACAGATCAGCTTAATAAAAAAGGATAGTATACCTAAGGGAGCAAAAAGGGATACTAGTGAAAAAATTAGAATCAAAGGGATTAGTAACAATATAGTGAATACAGAAGCTTCCGTAATAATTGAGTTCCAAGCCGAAAAGGGTTTGGTACTAAGGCAAAAGTTCTATGTGATAGGTCGGACATAGATTTGCCATTTGAAGGCTTGTTAGGAAGGGATTTCCTGGCACAAAATAGGGCCATAATAGATTATGGTGGGAGGACCATTGAGATTCGCGGGAAGCGAATTAGCTTGGAAACCGCGCAAGAAGGGCACAACGTGAGATGCGTTGTGGTGGTTCTTGTAGATCGGTAAGGCAAACCGACGGCTACAAGAATGTTGTGGGTGTCGTAAGGGTTACGTCACCAATCATGCTCGTCCGTCCACTAACGGAACTGTGCGACGGGACGGGAGAAGTGTCGTAGGGATTACGACGCGAAATGGTGTCTGTCCGTCCACTAACGGATCTGTGCGACGCGACAGGGAAGATGTCGTGAGGATTGCGACATCAGGTGAAATGTGTCCGCTCACTAAAGGAACTGTGAGGCGTGACAGAAGGATTCCGAGGGCACTGGGTGCTGACTCGAAGACGGTAGGCCCCGTGAAAAGGCGAGATTGTCCGTCGACTAACGGAATTGTGCGACGTGACGGAAGGTTTTCGAGGGCAGTAGGTACTGCATCGAAGACAGTAAGCCCCGTGAAAGGGCGTAGTAGTTTAACGAATGCGGAAAAGTCCGACTCGTTAGCAGTAAGATCTGCGTGGCATAAGGATGCGATGGAACGCACCTATGCGGAGGTGGCTAAGACCACGAAGTCAAAGGCGATTCCAATCGCGAAAAACGGGAGTAAGTGTAGTACTCAACTGAGAGTGAAGCCGGGAAGGCTCGAAACTCAGAAATAAGAATAGGCCCGCGCGAGGAAAAAATAGTGAGAGTAAGAGTTACGCTGAAGGATGTATCGGAGGCGATAATCCCGAAGCAAGAAGTAAAACCAGGTCTATTTGTGCCAGAGGCACTGGTATCCGTGAGAAACGGAGTGTGCATCACAAGTTTGTTAAACACTACGGAAGAGGAAGTTAAACTAGAAAATCCCATAGTAGAAGCTGAGAAAGTGCCAGAAGTAAAAGAAACCCACGTAAGGCAAGTTAGAGTAGAGCGACCGGAGGGCAGATCGCGGTTAAGCAAGCTAAAGGAAAATCTCCGGGTCGATCATTTGAACAAAGAAGAGCAGGAAGCCCTATTGGAGATTTGTGCGGCGTATAATGACATATTCCATTTGCCGGGGGATAGATTAGGTTATACAGAGGCCGTCAAGCATGAAATTAAACTCCTTCCGGAGGCAGAAGGAAAGATAGTTCGGTTGAGGCCATACCGAATACCGGAGGCGCAAAAAGAAATTTTGCAAGCGAAATAGATAAACTACTACAGGATGACATAGTAGTACCTAGTGAGAGTGCTTGGAATTCGCCGGTACTGATAATTCCGAAGAAAATGGATGCAAGCGGTAAACAGAAATGGCGTGTGTAATAGACTACAGAAAGCTTAATGATCTGACAGTAAATAATGTGTTCCCATTGCCGCGAATTGATGAGATATTAGATGGGCTAGGAAAGGCAAAATATTTCTCGACTCTGGACTTAGCGAAAGGATATTATCAGGTCTTATTGGACGAAAAAGATCGGGAAAAGACAGCGTTTAGCACTTCTTATGGACATTATGAATTCAAAAGGATGCCTATGGGATTAAAGACGGCACCAAATACCTTCCAAAAATTGATGAACTCTGTGTTAACAGGACTGCAGGTGAGAAAGTGTTCATTTATTTGGATGATGTCATTATTTTTGGATCGTCATTAGAAGAACATAATGCAGGTTAGAAGATGTTTTCGAAAGACTGAGAAAGTACAACCTCAAGTTACAAGTAGACAAATGTGAATTTCTACGGAAAGAGGTTACATTTTTGGGACACGTACTCACCGAGGAGGGATTGAAACCTGATCCAAAAAAGGTAGAAGCCGTGAAACAATACCCACAACCGAGTAATACCAGTCAGTTAAAGGCATTCTTGGGTTTGAGTGGATACTATCGACGGTTTATTAGTAATTATAGTAAAATTGCTAAGCCGTTGTATGAGTTGCTAAAGAAAGGAGTTACATATATATGGGGAACGAAACAGGAAGAGGCTTTTCAACAATTGAAGGAAAAATTGTTGAATCCTCCCATTTTACAGTATCCCGATTTCACAAAAAGTTTCGTAGTAACCACAGACGCAAGTCAAGACGCATAGGAGCCGTATTAAGTCAAGGTACAATTGGTAAGGACTTACCTGTAGCATATGTATCGAGGACCTTAAACAAGGCGGAAAGAAACTACAGCACTATTGAAAGGGAAATGTTAGCTATCTGTTGGGCTGTGAAGCAGTTCAGACCATATTTGTTTGGGAGGAAATTTACCATTTGCACAGACCATAAACCGTTGACGTGGATTAATAGTGTATCAGACCCGTCATCCAGATTAATGAAGTTTCGGTTGAAACTCGAGGAGTATGATTATGAGATCGTGTATAAGAGCGGCAAAAGAAATCAGGTTGCAGACGCTCTTTCGCGAATCCGAAACATTAGAGAGACCGATGACGAAATAAGTGATAATGATGAAGAGAAAACTGAAAGTAAAGAAATAGTGGCAGAAAGTGGTACCTCAACTGCTGATAATGAGAAGGGAACATTATCACCGAGGCAAATAATAGGGAAGAACTTACTCAGGAAGAGAAGACGAAGATACTAAAGCAGTATCATGAATCGCCAATTGGTGGACATCAGGGAATAGGTAGGACCTATGAGAGAATTAGGAAATATTGTAGCTGGGAAGGCATGAAAGCCGACATTGAGCAGTACATTCGCCAGTGCGAAAGCTGCCAAAAGAAAAGATTACCCAGAGTAAGACAAAGATGCCAATGGAGATAACAAGAACTCCAGAGCATGTATTTGAAAGATGCGACATAGACATCGTAGGTCCACTACAACAATCAGAAAAGGAAATAAGTATATACTGACATTTCAGGATGCTTTGACAAAGTTTTTAGTAGCCGAGCCCATAGAGCAGCAAGATGCTGACACGGTAGCAAGAGTGCTAGTAGAACGGATAATTCTAAGGTTTGGAATACCGTCTATTTTATTAAGTGACATGGGAAGCAATTTTATGGGTGACCTAATGAGAAGAATATGTAGGTTGTTACGTATCGAGAAGATACACACTACAAGTTATCACCCACAAGCGAATGGAGCGTTAGAGAGAACGCATCGTACACTGACAGAAATGCTACGGCATTACATAAATAGAGGTCAAACAGATTGGGATACCTGGATCCCATATGCAGTGTTTGTTTTTAATACAACACCACACAGTACCACAGGATATACGCCTCACGAATTATTCTTCGGAAGAATATGTAATATACCGGGAATATTGCAGAAGAAACCGGCAGAAGTAATATACAACTACGACGATTATGTAATCGAATTGAAAGAACGGTTAAGGGCAATGCACCAAGAAGCGCGAGAGGCGACAGCACAGGCGAAAATAAAAAGCAAAGAAAATTATGACAAGACGCAAAATCCGGTAGCATTCCGTCCAGGTGATAAAGTTTTGCTATTCGATGAGAGTGTAAGACGGGGACGTTCAAAAAAATTGGACAGTCAATGGAGAGGTCCATATATGGTGGTTGAAACAAAAGGACCGAATGTCGTTATACAATTAAAGAAAAATAAATTTACGAAGGTGCATGCAAACCGGCTAAAAGAATTTTTTTAAATTGCAGGGACAATGACAGCAACCCGAGTGATAGTAGTGACGCTCATGATAGCAAGTATTACGGCAACAATTCAGCAACAAGATCTGCAGCTAGCTAAATTTCAGTCATCGCCGGGATTGTACTACGACAACAGAGGGACAGTAAGTTTGTACACTACTACTTGGAGGATCGTGAGTTATTTTAACTTAGGAGATTTAAGGCAGAAATTTGAGGCAACTCAGGATGCAGCATTAAAGGCCGTGGATTATTGTCAGCAGAGACTCAAACAGGTAAACACAAGTGTAGAGGGGTGTACTAGTATAAAGCAGGTGGTAGAATACCACGAAAGTAAAATAGAAACATCCCAAAGCCTAATTGGGCAACTAGCCAGACATGAACAAAACAGAAGAAAACGAGGGATACTTAATTTTGTGGGAGAAATTAGTAAGGTCCTATTCGGAACCCTAGACGAAGATGACGCTTCCTATTTTAAGTCAAAGATCAAATTATTGGAGCAAGAGCAAAAACAGCTATTGAAACTCTCTAAAGAACAAGTTACAATAGTAAGAACGACATTGGCTAGCTTTAACAATACAGTTAACTCAATAGAACGTAATGAAAGAATGATCACCGCGGGAATATTAAAACTAAATGAGCACATATATAAATATGAAGCTAGCACAGATAAAAGAATAAACCAACTTGGTATATTGGTAACAATAAATGAGCAAATAATACAGCTGACGTCAATATTTGAGGAACTAGAAAAAGAATACGATTTGATCATAACGGCCATCGTAAATGCGCAAAAAGGTATTCTAGAGCCACATTTAATCAACCCAGTGCAAGTAGTTAAATACTTACAATTAATTAAAGATGAAATAAAAGATAAACAATTTCCGATAGAATTGTCTGAAGCCAAGGGGTACCAACTGATGAGAGTAATTGACTTAGATGTCTTTATTTCGGGAAGTATACTAAGTTATGTACTAAACATTCCGCTAGTAGATACTGAAATATTTAATATCTATAAGCTATGGCCCCTGCCAGTCGAAGTGAATCACAGTAAAAGATTATTTACGTATATAGCGCCTGAAAAAGAATTTTTGTTAATTGACGATGCAAAACGGCAATATGTCAAGTTAGATAACGATCAGTTAATATGTAAAAAGTTAGAGCCCACTCACAGCGTCTGTAAACAGACCTTTGTATTGCTTTCAACTTACGATCATGAGGTATGTGAAGCTCGGATGCTTCAACCTATAGTAAAAATCCCAGTGATTGTATTCAGAAGTATATTGTTTAAATGGAAGTGTATGGACACAAATCAGAGGTAATGAGTGGCTTTTTGTAGCACCAAAGACGAAGGGCTCACAGTATTGTGTAACAGTAATAAGCCCACAGATGTAATTATTAGAGGAAGCTAGTTTTATTGCGGGAGACAGCTTAGGGAAACAAATTAATGGCATGTTATCTGTGGCTCGGCCTCATTAGTTATCCAGGCATCCAGGCATATCTCTGGCGCTGTAGTGTCAGTTGGTAGGCTGCATCATGCAGTAAATACTTTATAGTTTAGTATATTATCGGTGTATCATCTAAATGTTTCAGTTTTGTTGAAAAATGTTTCTAGAATTAATTGTAGGTAAGTATTAACATGATTTTTATGTATAATTGTTATGTATTATTGTTTTTATCTTTTTATTTTTCTTGTTTTGGCTGGCACCGACTCCAAAAATAACTAATTAATGTAAAAATATCAATGACAGTAATGTAAAATATTGTCCATTTAGATTTACTTTCTTCTAAGCATTGTATAAAGTTATTTTAAAATTTTTAGTACCATTTTTTGAAGGCGGTTTTTATGTTTTTTAAACAATTATTTTATTATTCAATTACCGAAAACATTATGACACCATTCTAAACATTTCACTACATCCGAATTAATATGCAGAAAGTGAAATGCGATAAGTTAAGATATTCTGGAGCTACCGTTAAACAGCAAGTGCCAACATATAGTCAGGTATACACACCAACATTTTGCAGGGAAAGTCAACAAAGTTATAAGAGTCAAAATTTGCATAGTTATAATACTTGCAGTGTGACAAATACCTAATAAAGAAGGTGGATGATACCATTTCTCCAGCTCCTTCTCCTAAAGTGTGTGAATAGCAGAGATGGAGTTCTTTCTTTTCAGCCTCCACGTAAACGTAAGATAGATCGGTCAACCGTACGTTTTGACAAAATTACCTCGTTACTAATTTCATACAATGTTCAGTGTGTCTTCGCCAGTGTTCCGGAAGTTTGCATTTATGAAAAAAAAATCATCAGCTTGAAGATTTAAACACTGACGATCGAATTTGTAGTTCATCGTTCTAATAACTGAGGTAGGAGATTTACCATAGCATTACTGGAAAATGAAATAATAATTTCCGAAAGCCGACGATCGATTAAATATGGCACCAGATTTGTCGCATTTATAAGCAAAGAATGTTACTCTCACAGTATGAAATAATGTAACTTTTGGATTGATTTATGTGCTTGTTTACTAATTTTTTGATAAAGTGTTTAAATGACTTTAAATAGCGATTGTTGTAGTTATTTCACAAGCTCTGTTCATTCTCGGCACAATCTGCGCTTACCTTCCTTACCCTCACCCACAGTGTTTGCATCGACCGCCGTAACACGAGCCTTAAGTCACACCCACCCGCCCATCAGCTCCGCTCTTGATGGTTGGCAATTTTCGCTTGTTAGGCAGCAAGCACCCGGATCGACTCAGCCTGCTAGTTATAGCAGCCCCACACGTTGCCAGCAGAATTGCCTGCTAATTATGCAGCCTGGTGGTACAGCGCTTTTTTGATGTGCGTTGATCTGGAGAGTGCTCAGCGTCCTGGTACCGGATGTTAACTTGGCTGTTACACGGTTTCAGTGCTCCGTGACTCCACGCTAAAGGTTACGGTTACTGTCCTTAATATAAATGACGAAGCCTCCTCCACGTTAATGAGATTTAGGAAAAAGTTAAACGAGCGCATATGTCGTTTTATTTTTATTTTTTCATTTATCTTAAAACATAAATAGTAAAGGAGCAACTAATGTTTCGGCAAAACTAACATTTTTGAAGTTAAATTAATGGCATATACTGTCGGCAGCCCTGTAAATTATTTGCGATGAAATTCAAACAAGTCGTGCAAGTATTGTTTCAAGGCTGGACTGTTAGTGCACAACGATACTAGGCTCTTTCATCAGTTTGAGTTCTCCCTGTTGAGCTTTTTTCTTTTTTATAATCAATAAATTGTCAAAAATACTCACGGGAATAGAGAACATGTAATTAGAATTTCCAAGCCCTAAAAATATTACAACATCCGAGCGTTATCATTGGCCATATTTATCCTGATGAAGCTCGATGACAGGCTCAGTAATTCTAGATCGTACGACAAAGAACGAATAAAGTCAGTGAATGGTTAGCGTCGTCAGAGTTGGAGTGTAGTGGGCAGCTTTAATATTTTACATACGTGGGACTACAATTAACTTAATTCCTCCCAAAATTTTAATCTGTTGTGGGAGGTGGTGAAGGGATTTTCGTGATTCTAATAAAGAATTTTAAGTTGGTTATTGCTCTTAATTATTTCAAGACCTCTAATAATTAATTAAAACTAATTATCAACCATTCTGTGTTGTTATAACAACAGTCATCGTTTAAATAATAAGCACAAAAGTCCTATGTCCTTCCTTCCTTGCATTTTCTGATAATCATATGAGGATTATCTTGCCATGTAGCATATACATTAAAAACTGAGCATATTTGCTGGTAATGTATAAAGACTGAAGTGAATCACCAGTCGAGATACCATGTGAATAATTTTTTTTTTTTAACTGCTTAACGTCTCTTAACAGCGACGTCTTTAGAGACGGAAAGGATGGGGGGAGGGGGAGCAAGGAATGGGAAGAAATTCGGCCATGGCCTCTTTGAAGGAAGCATCCCGGAATTTGCCTGGAGTGATTTGGTAAACCATGGTAACCCCAATCTGGATGCCCGGACGGGGATTCGAACCGGTGTCATCCCGAATGCGAGAATTCTTTGTTAAGAAAGTTTGTTAAATTAGTACTGTGGTCATATATTGTTGTATGCCTAGTGGCTAAGAAATGGTCTACTTTGTAGGGTAGGTTGGGTTTTAACCTTAATAAGACTTTGTGGACTATCCCAGCAGATTTTTAAATGAGTCTTGAATGTTTAGCGAGCATTTGCTGTATGTCTCACTCAGTAAGTGCATGTTGCAACAGTCCCATTGTTTCCGTGTCACCAACTGTAATATTATGATGTGTTCACAGACTTCTAACTATATATGCATGAGGCAATTAGGAATAACATTTGTATATCATTTTTATTGATTATAATTATTACTAGTCTATAGCAATCTTCTTTTTATATATAACTTCTTCACCGCAGATCAACTATATTCTTTCATTCCTATAACCATTAATGAAAGACTGCGTTTACACCAGCAGGAAAAGACAAAAATAAATGTTTAAATTCATATAAACA
>CM061921.1:4267786-4456780 GCA_031002005.1 Vandiemenella viatica | reverse complement strand
ATACCAATAATAGTAGGTTAAACATAAAAATAAAATCAGATGTGATAGGAGAAGTAAGAGAATTCTGCTTCTTAGGAAATAAAATTACAACTGATGGCCGAAGCAGGAATGATGTTAAAAAGCAGAATAGCACTAGCAAAAAGAACCTCCATGAAAAAGAGAAATCTCTTAGTTTCAAATATTGGGCTAGGACCCAGAAATAACTTTTTAAAAGTCTATGTGTGGAGCAAATAACTTTACAGTAGTGAAGCATGGACTTTAGGAATACCAGAAAGAAGGAAAATTGAAGCATTTCAAATGTGGTGCCATAGAAGTATGCTGAAAATTAAGTGGACAGTTAAAGTACGAAATGAACGAGTTTTGGAAATGATGGGAGAGGAAATAAGTCTTACAGAAAGAAGAGATAGGATGGTATGTGATATTTTTGAGACATATAGGATTGGTTAATTTGTTAGTGGAGGGAACAGACGAAGGTAAGAACTGTAGACGAAGACAGAGATTACAAATATAAATGCTTACGGGATTATTGCTGCATTGTTATATTCTTAATTCTTCTTTTCCCGACGTTTTGACCTAGTCTTCGGTCTTCTTCAGGGGTCTTGTGCCGAATCTGCTAAAGATTGTGCAGATAATTGAGAATGTGGGTTCTAATGGATATATTGATTTTTTTACTTATGGCTTTACGCCTCGTCGACATCATGGTCATTAAAGGTGGGATGGGACTGGGGACAAGGAACGGGAAGGAATTCGGCCATGGCCTTTTAAAGGATGCATCCCGGCATTCGCCTGGAGTGATTTGGGGAAACCATGGGGTTTGTTGAGATGAAGAAGTTAGCGTAAGATAGGAAGCAATGGAGGACTGCATCAAACCAGTGAAGAGACAGAAAAAAAAATTCCTATTTCTAAATAGCTGGTAAACAGTGGCAAATGTAGTAATTTTCTGAACAGGGGCAAAGACTGTGAGATTGCCTCCCCCATTGTCTCCATTGCCCCTATTATTGCCCAATGCTAAAGTCACCACTCAGGGCAGTGTGGAGCTAAAAACAAGGTCACCACAATATAAATTTGTCTCCTGGACAAGTGCCCCAGTTTGCACCCTCCCCTCCACCCTAGATCTGGTGCTGCTGATAAACTATTGAACACATCAGTTTCAAAAATTTTGGAGAAGAGTCTTAGAAATGAAATAGAGAAATAATTTGACACAACTGACTAATCCCACTTTTTGCTAGGATTGTTTAACGAAAGCACAAATAACCCTATCCAAGAAGGTTCCCAGAAATTCAGATATATTATACAGATAATGCAGCTTATTGCATAATTAAGTAAGCACAGTTTAATTGATCTCCCATGATAACTTTGCTGATTACTTCTAGGATAGCTAAAATGGTTCTATTGAAGTTAATGATACCAGTAGTGTATACTTATATAGTAAGATTTGGTCCTAAAAGGGGAATTACTAAAACACCAAAACTTCAATAATATGAAGTCTTCACGGGTTCTCCGCAGTATGGTGTTGAAGAAAAACAACAACGAGCTTTCGGCGACTGGCTCTGCCGCCATCTTCAGGTCTGATGTTATGCAGGGAGCACCAGACCTGAAGATGGCAGCAGAGCCAGCCAATGAAAGCTCATTGTTGTTTTTCTTCAACACCACATGGTGGTGAACCCGTGAAGACTTCATATCATCGATATGCCGTGAAAGCCTTTGTTCTCACATCAAAACTTCAATATTTAATAAAAAAGTGGATAAGTTGAGGCCTATAGGTCAGTTATACAGTACTGTTAAACAACTAGCAATGTCATTCATAGTTCTAGAACCTGACATGATTTATTTTTCTAGACTATTACTTGCACTTATTTCACTAATTGACATTGTATTGTTACCTTTACTGGTTCATGAGCAATTTGAAAGACTAGATTCCACTGAACTTACCAACTTTATTATTATTTATTTTTGTTTTTTTCTTTTTGGCTGTATCTTATGTTGTTTTAATTTTAATTCCAGAATTATTAATCTTTAGATTGTAGTATATATTCCTAGAGTCTTTAATAACATCATTAAGTGCTTTACAACTGACTGTTCATAGATGTAATACATTTGAGAAATGCATAATGTAGTAGTGCCCACAGTTGGGTTTTACTCTTGTTTAGAGACATGATACTACTTGTTATAGAAGCTACTTTCAAAGTAATTCACAATCATTTTCATTGTGTTTAGAACACTTTCACTTTCACAGGGAGATTTCATTTATTAGCTTGCTGGGCCTGCCATAGTTTTGATAAAGGGGAGAGGTGGGGGTGGAGGGAAAGTGGATTTGTTGCCATCTGTCTGTGACACATATACCTAATTTGTGTTCTAGGTGATAAAGAGTATTTTTGTTTGTGAAATGTATAGGGCTAGTTTATGAGGCGGGGATGGGGGACCATCCCAGATTTTGCGTAGATAATTGAGGAAAACAGCTTAAAAACCACAATCAGGACAGCTGATCACTGGATCTGGGATTTGAACCTAGGGCCTCTGTATCTCCAATGGCAAGTAAAGTAATTAGTAACAATAACGTTGAAATGAAGTCTTTACGGGTGTACCGCCGGATAGTGTTTTGAAAACACGATATTTTGACGACTAGCTCCGTCGTCTTCATCAGGTGTCGAGACATCTGCACAGGTCGGTTGACCATCGGAGCTAGTCGTCGAAATATCGTGTTTTCAAAACACTATCCGGCAGTACACCCGTGAAGACTTCATACCAGCATATGCCGGGAAAGTCTCCGTTCTTACAATAATAATGTTGTTAAAATGTAGTAACTTTCATTCATAGCTTGTGCACCGTAAACCTGATTCCAGTTTGTGATATTTATATAATTTATAAATTTAATGATTGATTCATTATTTATTAATTGCTGTACTTTAAAAATTGTTACTCTCGTAAATAGTACCTATACACATATCGACAGTAAGTAATTAGGCATCATGAACAGAAAATACAGTTATATCTGGCTAGATTGTATAACAGAATTGTTGATGCATTTAGAAAAATATTATTGATTGCTGAATAACTATTATTCATTGTGCTGGTGCAAAAATTAAGCACACCAGTTAGAGTGTAATGATTTTGACAATACACAATAAGCATTATGGAAAATCCGCATTAGTAAGTTGTGGGAAGGAATTTTCGGGAGGTAACGAGCAGTGGCGTAGCTATCTGGAGGCTAGGCAGTGCTGTGCACCGGAGGACCCCAAGTACAGAGGGCCCCTAAGCTCAGCTCAGGAGGGCCCCCAAAGCTGAGGGAGACCCTGCCAGCTAACCTCATAATACTTGGTACAGCTTTTTTTATAAAATAATAATAATAATAAAAATTCGACCATCTGGCCTGAGAGCCCTAATATTGTTGTTCTATATATCTATAAAGCATGGGTTGGCAATTAAACATGGGCGAATGACAGGATTTAAGAGCAGTGTGTGAAGGGAAGACAGGGCCACAACATACAATAATATAATACAATACCTTCAATTTCCATTGATCCCAATATAAGATACTGGCTCTGTGAGATGTGGAAAGTTGTCATTTTCAGGGTCGCATTTAAGCATAGGCTACATAGGCTGTAGCCTAGGGGCCCGCACCACAAAGGGGGAAAGGGGGGCCCGCACCACAACCCTCGCCTGGGCAGGGCAGGGCAGGTAGTAGAGCTTTTTTTAAAAAAAAAAAAAAAAAAAAAAAAAAAAAAAAAATGTCGCCCATAAATTTTTTTAGGTCGAATTTAGAATATTTCGAAATTTAAGAATCCAGCCACTGCCGACAGGGGGCCCGCACCACATGTATAGCCTAGGGGCCCACATAGCCTAAATGCGGCCCTGGTCATTTTACAGATAAACAACTGCATAACAAAGTAATACATACACCAGGAGATGTACAGTCATAGCACACATGGTACTTTAAACAATTGCATAGCAAAATAATACATACACCAGATGATGTAGTCATAGCATACATTGCATAGCAAAATAATACAGACATCAGATGATGTAGTCATAGTATACATGGTACATTAATTTTGTTTACTTCTAATGCCATAATTGTGTATTTTACTATTTGTTTGAAAGTATAATTTGTGACTACTAAGGACATTACTCGCTTCTGGGCTCTGAACACTTTATCTCTGTGGGTAGAATGGCCCCAGAATATTATTCCATATGACAGTAAGGAGTGAAAATAAGCAAAATAAACTAGCTGCCTCATACCGAAATCACCTATAGCTGAAATTATAGGAATTGCAAATGTGCCTACGCCCAATCGCTTTAGTAAGTTAGAAACATGTACCTTCCAATTTAAATGATGATCAATATGCAAACCTATAAATTTCACACACTCTACTTCTTCAATGAACTGGCCTGCAATTTTTATGACTATATCTGGTGTTAATCTGTGTGATGTACTGAATTGCATAAAATTAGTTCTCGATTTCCGGCTTGAGGGAGTGAGAGAATTTTTATTTGCAGGTTGTGGAGTTAGGACTGTAATTATAAGTTTTTGTTTAACAGTATGCCTTCAGCGGCATGGTAGCTTCAAGTAAAAATGCCTATAAATCACAAGCAGGTGTACAGAGAAACTGTCGCCGGGACGCAAGTTCCCCAGAAATTAATTATTAAATGATTCAATTGGCAAGACACTAAGAACTTATAATGCGATGGTAAGCTATGATAGTTTAAGAGAAGTACCTAGTATTTGATAAACATCTCCATTTTCACAATTAAATGCTAGACCATTATTTTTTTATGTCCGTTTTCGACAATTTTCCCACAAAGTGTTTTTTCACACCGAACATGGAAAGAATTTCTTGAATTACTGTATGATCCTAACAAAACTCCAGAATTAATTCGTAAAAAAAGCGGCAAATAATGTTATAGAATCTTTGGTGTGGGATAGAAACATAAATAATATAATAATTATGGTTTCCAAAACTCTCTTCGTCGGACAATGGTGAATTAAATATTAAATACTGAAATATATATATATATATATATATATATATATATATATATATATATTGGCAAAGTTGCATTATAGGTACATTTAATCTCAGGACATTCAGTGTTTTGTGGATCGAATTTTTTTGTTGTTACGTTTCCTGCATTGATAGAATGACTTCAAGTTTTTCATTTTACTCTTCAGTCTTCACCTTCAGATATATTACTTGGTTGGCGAAGAGAAGAGTTAGTGTATAAGGCGTAGCTTGCATACATCACGTGTTGAATAAATTTCTGGTTTTATTCTTCTCTATATCGCTGTCGAAATGGCTGATCAAAAGTTATTTCGCATGGCAGATGTGGCCAAAAGTAATAATAGCAGACAAGCATATATCGTGATTCACAACTCCGTTTATGATGTTACTGGATTCCTGGATGAGGTGAGAAATGCTTTGTATCAAAACCCTGCAAATTCCTATTAATATAGTACTATATAATTTTACATTTTCTGCTTATTTATTATATGTTGCATATATGGCAGGACACTTTCGTGTAACTTTTTGTAAGGATTAAGCTGCGGTACAGATATCTCAATTTTTGTGTCGTTAGTGAAAGTGCATTTAAAAAAAAATGATTTTAGAATTCTTAAAATACGTTGGATGACATTTTGTTTTTAGATAGAAACAACATTATGAGTACCTGAAACTCTTGTCTTTTATTTAAGGGTACACAATACACTATAGTTCCAAATTAACTCATCCCGCCGCCCCCCCCCCACCCCCCAAACATATCTGCCAATAACTGCTATGTTACTTAAAAATTAATTTTGATGAGCAGGATTTGCATATTATGAGAATTGTTGCAGTCGGAATATAAGAATTTATCATCCAAAATATAACTTCTGTCAGCTAACCATGGATTTCTCGAAATAGTTCTAGATTGAACACAATGAGCAGCAAAAAAAGTAGAGGAAACTAATTAGCTGGGGGAATGGGGGGACTAATATTACAATGATTGTTTCATACAAAATCTAAGCAGTTGATTACATTTTTATAATGTTTGTTAAATATCAAGTAGGAATTTACAATTTTAGAACTGAGTATGCAATTTCTTATGTTTATTATACCATATTATATGTGTATCGAATGTTATATAGAGCAATCCAGACTTTCACTTCTGGTGTTGCTGGTTCCACTCGGAATTTGGCTCTGATGCAGTTACATGAATTGTGAATTTGGTACACATATTTCTTAGGCAGTGTAAATAAAATCTGCATATTGAAGCAATAAAATATATTCTAGTGATGTATAGTAGCTGGAAAGGTGGGTAGTAGTTGCATACAAATTACTAAACAAGCTATTCACTTAATTATCTCTTGATGTTTTCGGTTTCCATATGGCACATATGGATAATGTAATACTTTATGGATCACTGTATGAGATGTAGGACTTCTCTGTGTATGGCTGACACAGTATTTCCTGGTATGCTGACATATTTCTAATAACAACTTTCTATAATGAATGTTGGTTTATGTAGGGAGTTTTGGATACTGTTTCTAAATAACCACAGCTGGATGTGGATCTGTTGATTTGCAACTTGGACCAGAATAAAAAATTCCACACTTTCTATTTTCATTGATAACTTGAGCTTGCTTGGTTTTCAGGAGGCAATATACTTGCGGAAGTTGTGGTTAGGCTGAAATGCAGCCTTGACCAGAATAAAAAAGCAAGCATTTTTTTACATGAACATTGAAATTCTGGTTTCACTGGAACAATCTTTATGTGGGACACTACCTACAGTTTTTCATTTAACGTTCATAGCTATCATCATTCTGAAGTATGTTTGGATTTATGAAACCTTGCATTAAATTCACTGTAATGATATACGACTACATTCATATGGTATCGTGAAAACATGTCAGCGATTTTACATGCATTGCTCCAGATGCTATCATTGACGTCAAAGAAAATTTTAGAAATGGCCTTGCATTTGGGAGGACGCAGGTGTGACTCTCTATTCGGGCATCCAGATTTGTTTTCCTTGGTTTCCCCAAATCTCTCCAGGGGAATGCCTGGATGTGTCCTTCAAAAGGCCATTACCAAATTCCTTTCCATTCGTTGTCCCCCCCCCCTCCTATTCTTTCCCACCTCTCATGACCTCAATGTCAACAAGGTGTGTGTGTAAAAAAAAAAAAAAAAGAGAGAGAGAGAAGAAATGGTCACTGATTGTACTGCCGATGGTATCACGTGGTGTTATATTCAAGGTATGTTTATTTTTGCTTTAATATTAACTTTTTTTTCAGTAGGTATTTCCTCGGGATCATTTGTACCAAATTTTAGACCAAAGGATCAACTGCTCCTCGGTGTATCCCTTTACCAGTTACCCCGAATTTTCATATGCATTTAGCCTTTGCTTAAATTTTCGTTATATGTGTGAAGTATGTAATGATCAGTCCTAGAATTAGGTATCACATCGAACTGTAAAGCCTTGAGGAGAGGAAATGATGTTCCTACTATTGATGCTAATGTTGTGGTATAAGTTTATTAGGCATATAATTTAATTTTAGTTTAGATTAAGAGACATTAAATCATTTACAAAACTGATTCATTACAGTATTTGCTATGATATTAACTGAAATTAGTGCTACTATTTTTAGTTTTTCTTGAATACTGTGGACAATTATTACACATATGTAACAAAGTTAGGGTTGCGATTCTGTTGCAACATTTCTTCCATGCCAACTATTGATGTCATAATACTGTGGCAGTCAATAGCAAGACGTTTCATTTTCAAGCGGTAACTAGGATGTAATATGCCCTGGACCAGCATGCATCACTAAAATTACTTCGGTACGTTTTTCTAGCAGTGTCTTGCATTCAACTACTGCTGCAATATGATGCCCCTTCCTTGCGGAATCGCAATATGCAGTTATTCCAAAAGTTAAACCCGTAATGGAATGTTTCTTCACTAAATTGTCATGCGAATCTATTTTAGGGCCACTGCCAGCCATACGGCCGGCAGTTAAATGCCCGTATGGACTGAAAATATCCTAAACACATTCCTTAGCCTTCACTGTTCAAGAAAATGTGTACACAAAACATTTAGGCAGAAGTAATAAAATACAAATTTTCAAGTAACATATGGTATTGGCCAATGTTTAACAGCCATCATGATAGTTCTGTTGTATCCACAGTGTTGGATATTTACACAAATGAGGCACTATCATTAACAAAAGAAAATGTAAGCAATATCACATGTGATGTATTCTTAATATTGAAATAAACCTTTTAGAATGTTTTTGTGTAAGGAGCATATCAATTTATGCATAGGTTGACATGATGCCTGGAGGAATTGAAGTAACTATAGTACATTGGGACATTAAATTACATTGTAGATTTTTTGCGTTTTTCTGGTAAAAGGTTGGTCATTGTGTTCCGAGCATCACAGTTGTTACATCTGTATTGTCGATTGGCTGGATTATGTATGGAGCCAAAGAGTGCTGTTATCAAATGTATACAGTTTTAACAAAATGCATAAAATGGTTGTAGCCATTACTTGATATGGCAATCATCTACACAATCGTTTTGACAATTAGTAGATTGGTGTGATAAAAACATTTGCAATTTCAACCGATTGATTTCTGAAACCACCTCCAATTGTGTTTCTCTGCAGCTTTCCAATAGAACTCAGAAACACAATTGACTACAGCTAGCCACTGACATATGCAACTAACATTACATGACGCCGCATAAGAGAACAGGATTTTAGTATTTGTTTTCAAACAGTATTGATAAATTCTACTGCAAGTCGTGATACAGTGAATGTGCTCATGCGCACATGGTAGACGAGTTGATTTTGAAGGAGCTGATGTTGCAGTTATGTTGAAATACAGCTTGGGGTATGATAACTTAACATTCTGTGACACAGCACAAGAGACCTAGATTTTAGTATTTATTTTTACTCTGCACTGCTGGTCCTGATTCATTTGTACTTGAACTATAGGTTAGTACTCTTATAGTACAAGTATATAACTTTTGAAGCATTTTTACCAGGTAAAATTATGCTTTTTTCCCAAAATATGTTCAAGACCGTGAGAGAAGAGGATACAGTGATCATCTAAACAATAAGGAAATATTGGCTGCTGCGCAAAGTACAGCCAACAGAAAAAACTGTTATTTCGGGATGAAAATGTGATAAACGCATTCCTTAGGCATTACTATTCAAGAAAAAGTTTACGCAAAGCCAATAAAACAGGTAGGACAAAAGTAATACGATGCAAATCGTCAGGTTATGTGAGTTATTGGCCAATGTGTAGCAGCCATCAGTACTGTGATTGTGCTCTTCTTCATGCGGTACACATTGATTTTCAAGACTATTAGCAGAGGGTGTGGTTAAGTTTAAATGCAGCATGGACCAGAATTCGGCTAATATTCCATGGCGTATTGTGGATTTTGAGTGAATAAGGTTCCTGCCGTACCCAGTTCTGACTCTAATGGTGTCACAGGCGGCTCGAGACATCTATTGCCACTAAGTCAGCAATATGCCTAATCTTGCTGTGCCTGGACCAGAATGACTACTAATATTCCATGCTTACTGGATTTTGAGTGAAGGAAACAGCAGCCACACCAAATTCTGACTATAATTACATCACAGGAGGCTCGATACATCTACTAACAGAGTCATTAATGTGCATAACCATATGTTTTGGTGCGGATTACACCTTTGTTACACCTTTTTGGTACACTTTTCCTTAAAGAGTAAGTGCCAAGGAAGCAACTAGCCATATTTTCTACCCAAATTAACAGTTTTTTCTACTGGCTGTACTTCACACAGTAACCAAAATGTCATTTATGCATCGCTCATTAGTATATTATTGGATAAAGGAAACAAGGAAACTGCCGCGAGGCACTGAAAATAAGATAGGATAGGGAAAATAAACAGTTACCCGTCACTTACCACAGATGAAGGCAGGAGGGCGAGACACGTAAAAACACAAAAACGAATTGCACAATATTTCGACTTTAGTCTTAGTCATGTGGAGCGAGACATATGGCAGGGGGAAAGATGTGGTCACATCCCAACCCGCCACATGAATTGATTCATGTGGCGGGTTGGGATGTGACCACATCTTTCCCCCTGCCATATGTCTCGCTCCACATGACTAAGACTAAAGTCGAAATATTGTGCAATTCGTTTTTGTGTTTTTACGTGTCTCGCCCTCCTGCCTTCATCTGTGGTAAGTGACGGGTAACTGTTTATTTTCCCTATCCTATCTTATTTTCATTAGTATATTAGTGATGCAACCGTAGAACCTTGAACGTTATTGGGCCTGGCACCATATTATCCTAACCTTTGTTTGATACGTTGATAGGAGACATCATGTCTGAAAACTGAATATGCCAAATTAACACAGAGCAAGCCCAGTGGATTTTGAGTAAAGTTGGCTGCCGTGCAAATTGAGATTGTGTATTTACATCGGAGGAGGCTCAATATCTACTTCCAAAAAGTCGGTAATGTTCATAACAGGATATTTTAATGCGCATTAAATATTTGTAATCTTTTTCTGGGTTTCACGTACCTTTCTTCCCTCTCCCCCCCCTCCCCCCCTAGAATAAAATGGCTTGGTGGACCTGAAATGAAAACACTATTTTTTTTTCTTGCCAGTGTTTATATACATTTGCAATAATGCCTCATGTTATGCATATAAAAAATTCTGATATATGGGGACATATTGTTGGAACTGCTTTGCATCATGGTGAATAGTGCATTCTGGAGGCAGGCTAATACCAGGATGGTTACTTCCGAAGACCGTGGCCAAGTTCCTTCCAATCCCTTGCATTTACCATCTCCCAATTCTAATTTCCTCGTCAATCTGGTAAAGGGGGGAGGGAGAAGCTTTACATAGCAACTAGATATTTGCAATACCGCAGTTCAGGTGATGCTGTAGATGGAAAATAATCTGCTAAAAGTTTTAATCATGTTCCAGGATAATTACTATGTGAATGTTGGTCCAGGGATCAAAACCAACATATTGTGTGTTTGATTGAATGCCACAGCTTTTTCTTAAGTCTTCTTTTTTACACAATTAATCTGATCTATTAAAAAGACTATATTACTCTTATGTAATGTTTCTGTTGTATCCTGGAAGTATCTCAAACAAACAATAAGCGTTCTTGTATGTCTATAAGAAACATTAGTTGATTTCACTACTTCTCGGTGATGATACACATCATGTGCCACTGTGAACTTTTTCATTGAAATTTAAAAATTATCAAATAAAAAGTTTGTTTTATATTATAGCATAGTTCCAACAAATTTTTCACATGTGTGCTGGAGTATACAGGAACGAGTATTGCTAATTCTGCCTTATATAAAAATTAAGTCACTACATGGTTCCCATACCAGCTGAAGTTGTGTCCATGTTGTAACACAACCCAGATCAGCATGAGACCGATAAAATTACTTTATGACAGATAGTCTGTTATCATGCTGGTCCATGGTGTATTACAAGCCCACGGGGGGGATACTATTTTCTGTTCAGGTCAGGCTAGTTATATTTGTTGCTGGTCATATGTGTTTACAAACCGATCAGTATAGGTGCCATGTTGTGATGTCTTTTTCTTGTCCAGCAGAACTAGTGGCATGTTCCTATAGACACTTATGCCGTTGAGAGATAAGGAAGTCATATAAAAATTTAAGACTGTCAATCATTCTGTACACTTTTGGCTCAGGACTATCACTCCCATGAGAAGGGTGATGTTGCTTATTTCATCAGTATAAAGTTAAAATATTTCCTGGACAATAGAAGCCAAGTCTTTGAGTGCTGTACATATATGTAGTATAATTTACTATGTGTGTCACATTGACTACATATTATGCTCAATGTGAGCCTTTTAATATTGCAACAGCTTCTGTTTAAAGATCAGGAAAATTACCTCTAATCTTAGGACTATTGCACAAAGCCATTGGTTTCAAACTGACCGGGGGGGGGGGGGGGACCCTCTTCCTATTAATAAATTTTAGTTACAATTTTTTGAACCTGCCATTGTTTTGAGCGCTTTCGTTACTGTAATTTGAGATTAAAAATGAAAATGCCATAAGAAGTATGAAAATAAAGAAAAAGGAAAGTAGCCTACTACATACCAAAATTGAAGGCATAAAAGATGGCATGTAAGATGGTGATGAAAAACATGGCAAGGCAATGGATGTGCAAAGGCTAATGCTAACCATTTCCTACTGAAATATTATGAAATTTACTCCCCTCTTTTTGTATTTTTACAGCTCTTCTGCCTTCATTTTTAAAGTTAGGTTTAGTTTCTCTTTGCTATTTTTGTCTAGTAATTCTAATTATAGGGTGGATTGTTAATGGATATATCTTCATTTGTGTAGCATCCTGGTGGTGAAGAAGTTCTGTTGGATCAAGCAGGAAAAGATGGCTCAGAGGCATTTGAAGATGTTGGACATTCAACTGATGCAAGGGAACTGATGAAAAAGTATAAAGTTGGTGAACTTGTGGAGGTATGGGTTTATTTTTCTTTCATTTTAGTTATTACATTTTTTTTTAGAAAATGTTCTGTACATCTTATTCACTTTCAGGAGGACCGCGTGGAAAGTAAAGTTAAAGCACCACTTAGTTGGAGTTCGGACAAGGAAGACGATAAAAATAACAGGTATTTTCAGTATTTTGCTTTTCTTAGATTAAATGTTGAATAGTGCTTGCAACTTTTGAAAATATTGGTGTGCAGCAATGTTTCGCGCTGTTTTCCCAGTATCTGCAATGTTGGATAGCAGTTATCATCCAAGGTTTCTTAAGGTTAGGAATGAATTTTTATTTTATCTTTGTAGTGTGTGAATTTTTTGTTTTTGTTTTTTGGTCACTTTGCAACATTGATAAAAACTTATTACTGTATGCATTTTTCTCAATTATTACGCAAGGCCACTGCGTTTTCTAGATGCATGATGTTACTACTTGACATTAATTTACTGCATAAATAAGATGTATACCTATATGGAACTGTTGAATATATAAATCTCGTGTCTTCTGTTACAAGGAATGTTCTGCTAATTAATTGCATGTTTTTGCATGAATAATGATATCTATGTTTAAATTTCTTTATTCATGTTTGACCTAATATAAATGTCTTTTTACAGTTCTTGGAAATCGTGGATAATTCCTGTTGCCCTTGGAGTTATCGCCACTGTATTGTACAGATTTTACTTCATAGGACAAGGACATTAATTTTCATGTTTTACATTTTGAAGTGCTAGGAAGTGAGTGGAGTGGTGTACAAAACTCGGCATGTTGCAGCATCCATAGTGAACTATGATTTTCTAGTGTCTTTTTGTATTATTGAGTCAATGTTTTTGTTAAATGCCAGTAAATTAATACTCCTGGAGCTATATGATACTTCAGAAATACTGAAAAAATAAATTTGTTGTATTTGTGATGTTGCTTGAAACTATTTTATATGTCAAGTAACTTTACTAGGAAGAAACTGTGTACTAGAACTTACATTAATGACCATTTAAGAGTTTTTCTTTCCTACATTCCATTTGGTGCTGGTGTGATGTGAAAAAATAAATTATGTATTGAAGTGTCAGTTTAGCTGTATAATGGCTCTTGGTACAGCCTTCCTTTCTGAAGGAATGGATTATTTTTTTGCAGATACTACTTATATATATACAATATTGTATGAAATTATTTGTATAGTGTAGGCTTGGCTACATCAGGTACATCATTCCAGCTCTTATATAATTTTATACAATTTGAATGTAAATTCCTGATTGTCCCTCCCCCCCCCCCATTTCCATTGTCAGGGTATTGAAGGCAGTTGACAATCATTGTTAAATTAAAGAAGCTATCAATTACCAGTGTAATATTACAGGATGAAAATGAATCGTTTTCTTCTGCTAATAAATTTCAATACAATAATACCCATGGTAATGCAGTATAGAAATCACCCTAACCACCTTCCTGTGTATATGACAAAAATTCCGATTATTCCAGAACTTGTGTTGAGAGAATAGCAAGTTGATTTTTCGTTTCCTGAGGAAAAGTAATATTTGGTAATTGAAGGCTTCTTTCTATATCTAATTTATATTTCTGTTAAACTCCTTTTGTCTACTGTGACTAATCTTTCCACAAAGAGTTACAGTACTTTTACCTTGGCTCAGTCCTCATACATTTTTCTTGCAAAGATTTGGTATCGAGGATACTCGGGTGGTGGGTACCTGAGTAACACTTAAAGTGGATTGAGAAAAGATTGTCAGATTTCGTTAATGTTCTGATAGTTTTTTCAGATTATCAACAAAATTGGGTGAATTTATAATTTTAAATAAATTTGTCTTTGTGGAATAAATTTTTCACAGTTTTATGGTGAAGTTAGGATGGCCAGCTTGATGTCAAATGTTCAAAAATGTAATAATGATCAATTTCATGGCACTGACCATCTTAATGATGTTGGCACAATTTGTAAAGTTGTGGTGGTGTCTCGCACAAAATATTTATCCTGTTAGGAGGTACTGTGTTGTGGAACAAAGTTTTGATGGTATTGGCTTTGTCTTTGTAAAATGTTGCATAAAATTGTTTCTTGAACTAATGTGGGCCTGGCAGAGTATTCCAGCTGCTGCATAGTTTTATAAAGACTGCTGGTAAACTTTTCCAAGTTCATTGCCACATTGGTTAAATTGTGATTTTAAAAAAAAAGACTAAGAAAAACAATAGTACTTCTCCCTTCCCATATTTGCTTCCACACTCCTCTGCCTTCTTTGGTCTTCATCAGGGGAACAATATATGAGAGCTTAATGTCAGACTGTAAAAAATATATATTTGTGTTGCACTGTTGATTTTTAAAATAATTTCGCAAGTGTAAAATGTCTTGGTATCTTAATTTGTTTTCAAGTTGCTATTGAATCAGAATGCAGTTTTAAGTGGCTGGTTTTACATTCATTTCCTTCATTCCATCTTTGCTCACGGTTCTATTGCAGGCATGCATTGATCTTTTTTTTAAAAGAATTTAAATAGTCAGTTTTTGTACTATGCTTGGAAAGAAATTGGAGTGCACTATGTGGAGCTATGCACACTCTAATGTAATTTTTCTTCTTTAACTAAATTATCTAGTTTGCTAGGCCACGATATAATTTAATGATACAGTAAGTTCAGTATGGTGCAAAAGAAATTTCGGTTAAAGTTCTGCCTTGACTATATAGCTACAGATGGCCACCCTAATTTGACTTCTGCAGCCTACAAATATCAGTTCCCCCTATTTTTGTTAAAAAAAAAGAATTTTCTGATCAAGAGAGAATTATTTGGTAAATGGAGATTTATATATCTGAAAAATAACATGCTTGATGTGACAGAGAGAAGTTTTCAGCAACTTTTTTTTTTTTTTAATTATTCCAATAGTATTAAAATTTTGCTGTTTTTGAAAGTTAAACATTGGTGAGATTTATTGTAGCATCCATATTCATTTTATAATGTGTGCACGGTCTTTCATACATGGTTCTGTGTCAGTAATTGAAGAAATATGTGCTAGAGTGTTAAATATTTTGTTAATGTCTGTGACTTGTTTTGGGATGCAGCTATTTGATGTTATTTTTCTTGTGCTAAACAAATGTTCATATTACATTTGAGATTTTTTCTTATGTATAGTGTCTATGGGGTTTGTTGAATAAATAGTTATTTTATTCATAAATTTTAATTGTATTACCATTTTTCAGTTTAGTTGAGTCATTTATTATTGCCATTTAAACTGGTTGACCATGAAAGGTGGAAAGTAGTATTTCTGTTTTGATATGTGATAAAGTTCAGTTAACTAGGTTAAATGGCATTCACTGTAAATATTTTTACATTTTGTTATTATAGTGTCCTGTTAACCCACAGTTTTATGTTGGATTTTTTATTCCTTTGGCTGAAGTTCTTGAAAGCAATTGTTGACCAAAGTTTAGACTTCACCAAGGGACTCTGAACGTTTTCACTGTTTTATAGAAATGGCATCGTACATCATGCTTTAAGTTATGGAAAACTAAAAATTAGTGTAATATCTACCATTCCAAACTGATGACTGAAAAGTGATGCTAACAACCCCTAACTGGTGTGCGATGCAATTTGGGAGGACACAGAGCATGGTGGGTGAATGGTTAATGTTCTGGCCTCACATTCGGGAAGATGCAGGTTCGAATCCTCTTCCGGTCATCCGAATTTGGGTTTTCTGTGGTTTCCCCAAATAACTTCAGGTGAATGCCAGGTTGCTTCCTTCAAAACGCCATGGTGGAATTACTTCCCGTTCCTTGTCCCCATCCTTTCCCACCTCTAATGACCTCGACGACAATGAAGCATAAATAGCAGAGGGCAGCAACATCAGATGATTTTTCCATTCTACCATTCAAATTTCCACTCATTTTTCCTCGTTTATTTCATTAATATGTTTAGAAATCGTGTTAGAAAGAAATTAAGAAAACAAATTACAAAAGAAAAAAACTATGATAGTTTTGCAATGAGTGGGGAGAAATCACAGCAGCGGTTTTGAAGGTGAGATTTCATCAAGAATGTTGCTAGATTTTTTTTTTCTTCAAAAAATATCTTCTGAGCTTGGGCAATGCATCAGGTTTGAAGGAATTCAAGAGCAGTGCATAGCAAAAAAATTGTTCACCAATGGGTTACTTGCATACAAAAAGGTTTGAAGAAATGCAGAAACCAGATTGAACTGATCAGCTAGGCACATTGTACTTGTAGAATGTTCCTAGGAGGCTAATGAGGGTTTTAGGGAGGGGCTAGTCTGTTATTCACAGCCAGCAGTAACTCACAGACATACCCTGTACACCAGCCCCTTCCATTTAAGTGTTAATGACAGAATGTCAATCCTGCAGTATTTGCTAATCATCGTGCTGTCCTTGCAGTTATCCCAGCACATTGAGGTTGTGGTAAAAAGCCGAATATATTTCTAAAAACAAAGGCTAGGAAATTAAACCTTTAGTAAATTAAAGTTGGTGTCCGGTAGAATGAGGAAAAAATTGAAAAAAAACAGTTGCATAATGTTTTGTGTGACCCCTTATGAAATGAAGTTTATGGCAAAGTAATCAGTGAAACATGGATTGAATTTCACTATGAGAATCAAATTAATTTTATCTGACCATTACAATCGAAGTTGAGGAACACTGTTTCAAATCCCTGTCTGACCATCCAGATTTTAATTTCCTGAACTTCTTTTAAAAAGCCTTGACCAAATTGCTTCCCTGGCTGAAATAAGCTGTTAACAAAATGATATTAACAACAATGCGAGGATATTGGTGATGGCCATGAAGTGAAACGTGAAAAGAATGAATCTTATTATATGGCTGTAGAGGACACAGATTCTTCTGTAGCCAGCGAAAATGCAAATACTACCATAGACACAGAAATGCAACAATATTTAAAGTATAATGATACTAGTTTGGATTCCTTAAATATGCAACTGAAAAATAAAGTATTCCTAAAATATAATACTTGTTTCGCAAGTTCTGCTCCAGTAAATCATTTGTTTGTTGGAATGATGGGGCCTCATAGACAGAATAAGCGAGTGTCCATAAACCATGTAGCTCCATTTTGGCCTCCTGTGAACACTCCCTCCCCCCTACGTAGCCTGACATGGCTTTCATCTTTACTCCCTTTTTTTTGTGCGTGGCACGTAGATTTTCCCCCCCCCCCCCCCCCGGTTGCTTTCAGAAGACATTTTGTACCGTTTTCTCTTGTCAGACTATTATAAATTACGTATGGAGATAATTAAATGACTGGAATACATATTCACCTGCTTTTGTGTGTTCTGTACCTTATTTTAATTGTGACATAATGTGAATTAAAAGCTACGTGGCTTGGCTCGGAACTCCTCCTCTCCCCACGTAGCCCAGTGTAGCATTCTACTCGATCCCCCCAGACCAAGCAACATAGTTTATTGACACTCCCTAAGAAGCAATGTTAAAATTCACCAACTAAGTAAAAATAATGTGCATAATTAACACAAATTATTTAATTATGATAAAAGTATTTTGAAAATACTTCTTTTGTATTTAAATACTAACATTGAAATAGAAAAACGAAAATATTTGCATTTTGTTTTTAATACTTTTAAAAAACTATTTTCTACATATCTCATACTTTCTTTAATGAATGAAGGTTTTTTTTAATTTGGTGTTGAGTACGTGAGCCTTATTGTGGCTTTCATTAATACCACAATTGTTGCACATTAGTGCTTGCATGCTGTTGACAATATGTCGTCAAAACATCTTGTGACAGCTCTCAATGTTTTTACTGTAAAGGAAACATTTATGGCCGAAATATTTTTCTGTTGCTGTTCAAAGTTTCCAGTAGCATTTTGTTCCTGTTGGTGCCTATAAAGGTCTAACGAATCCAACTGATGGAGTCTGTGCACAGAAGTTATAGTCAAAAATTCCAAACGAAACATAACATTTTAACTGTCAGTCGAGTGAATAGACACTTCACACGAGTTTCATAAAAAAAGGCATTTCAAAGCCTCGCAGTTCTCATCCTCCAGATATTTTATGAGATATTGACTTCTGTGTAATGTATTCAGTGCATTGGATAAACTGTGGGTAGCATCAACACAGGGTTCTCAAAAATGAATACACATAATGTTATATCACCCTCTTAATAACAATCTCATCAACTATTTGTAGTCCACATTAGTTGATACTGTGGCATTTATTTTAACTCATTTCCCAGTTAATACACTTCTAGTAACAACCAAAAAGCAACCACATATTCCCACTTCTTTCATAGATAGCTGTTGGTACCTGAGATTTATCTGTTTATCTCACCAAACTTTTTGTATGTTTTGATTTCTATATGGTATGAGATGAGAAATATATATATATTTCTCAAGATTTTCAGTATTTGAGCACCTATACATTAAATTATTACCATCAAAGCAACTAATGCCAGTAATATCGACAATCTTGTAATAGTACTACTTTTGGATTAGAGAATGGTGATATTTAGGATTAAAGTTGTACCATGCTACACTATACAGTCTGAATGTATAATGTATGACCACTGTTTACAGTTAATTCTGCGTATCACAAAAGGTTTGTCAGGGTTATAAAGTGTGAGGTGAATGGGTTCTTGATTGAGGAGTTTGCAGGTCGGCGGTCAAAAAATGTTCAGCAAGTGTTGTGTGCCATAGCAATACCTGAATATAACTTTCACTGGAAATGTTTCTGTACTGACCTCAGTACAGAAATACTCTCTTCTGATAGAATTATACTACTTAGACCCAAGTTGGTAAACATGTTGTTGTTGTTGGGGCTTTAGGGTGCGTCAATACAACAATAAATATTCTAAACTAAGATTCAAATTCATTTATTTCAACCATCAAAGACTTGTCCCCATAAAGCCTAGTGGCCATGACCCAACACAACCTGAAAACTTCTGGGAGGTTTTTTTTTTTGTTTTAAATTAGTTATGTTATGTACTGTAGTAGGTAAAGGCTATAGTAGACAACTTGCAAGTTGGTTGAAAAAAGTTTGACAGGAGGAATCAGATGTAAGAGGTTGCAGAACATGATGGGAGTGAGCCTGCAATAACATTATTACTGGCGGATTCTTCTGTATTAACAAGTCACACCTTAACAGTCTAGGACAGGGCATTAACCCGTAACCAGTATGATCCATAAGTTGTTCCATAACCGGTAAGGTGGGGTCACCATGACCCCAATATTTGTTATTCAAAATGTCAGTGTTAATGTTCAATTAAAATCGAAACAATTTTTTTTTTTTTTGCAATCACACATCATATCTAAAGGTATCTAAATGGGATTGAACACAATAAATGTAAATTCGGATTTTATAAAAAAGTATATTTAAGAAAACGCAAAACTGTAAAAATGAAAATTACAAAATATTAAACATTGAAATTCAGACATAAGTACCTAAGAAATCTTAAAAATTGAGGTTGATTTATATTTTTTACTATACAACGAACATAAATAAATTGGACAAAAGATAATTTTAAAAAAATTGTTCACAAATCACAACCACTCTTACAGGCAGTCTTCACAGACACTCACGGCACAATCCATGCATATTGGTGTACTGCAATGAGCACAGTAAACCTTTTTTTTTTTATCCTTGCTCCTTGGGCACTTCCCACACCTTATTCTTTTACCAGGTACAGCTGAAGGCTTTGGTATTTGGTAATTTACCAACCTAGCAATCGATTGTCTAAGTTCACGCCGTATGTGCAAGTTTGTTACCCTCCTCTGAATTTGTGGCTCAACCAGCTGCCTCGCCAAATTTTTAATAAAATCAAACCTGGATAATTGTCCGTTTTCTGGCATTGATGAATAAATCACATATGAATTTACAGAAGAAATATTCAGCACCGCATAAAATACCGTGAGAGGCCACCTTCTGTTTGTGGAGTATATTGTGCATTTCTCGTCAAGAGCATCAATTCCTCCTTTCGTAGCATTGTAATAATGTATTATTTCAGGCTTTCCGGTTTCATCATTAGCAGTAGCACTGTGATGCATCGAGGAAACTAAAACCACTGCCTTTCTTGGTTTGGGGACGTAGGATACTAAAGTAATATTTTCCCCAAAGCCAAAAACTGATGTTCCGCATTTCCTTGCTTTTGAGGGAAGAAATTCTTTTGGGATTTCTTTTTTATTTTTCTTCAAAGTCCCAACATAGGTAAGTCCCCTTTTCCTCAACTCTCTCACAAGTTCAATGGATGAGAACCAATTGTCAGCCGTAATATTGCGGTTGGTTCCTTGAATTGACTTTGTCAGCCTAAGGACAGCCTGCGTTGGTTTTGAAAAAATTTTCTCCTCTTCTGACAAAGTATTGCTATCACTTCCTTTACCAGCATAAATGTAACAGTCTAAAAAATAATGAGTTTTTGCATCATTGATTGCAAGAATTTTTAGACCGTATTTTCTTGGCTTACTTGTAGACTTGCGCATAATAGTTCGCGAAGGGGAGCGCTCAGTTTAGTTCGCAGCCCCCTCGCGAACTAGTTCGCTCTTTTAGTTCGTTAGTTCGCGTCTCGAATTCAGAGAAACAGATCGTTCGCTCGCCTTGCTACCGCTACTGCACGCGCTATTTTGTTTGTTAAGTCAGTTTTATTAGGACATAATCATTTTTTTGTCGTTTCTAAATGGAATTTAATATGACCTTCTTAACAAAAGTTATTGCTTAATAATAGCCCTTTCAAATTACATTAGCATGAACAGTTGGCGCCGATAAACCAAAGTGCTCATTGTCCTTTACACAAATGGGTAAATTGAATAATTGTGCTGTTTTTACTATTTACTTTACATGCATTCGTAGAATATTAATTTTTTAAATGGATTTGTTTATTAGTTCATGGAAGAAACATTACTTATAAAAGGCGCTAATGATCCTGCCGTCGACGCGCCCTTAAACCCCAACAACAACAACAACAACAACACAACATTACTTATAAAATATTATAAACGCGTTTATTTTGATGAATTAAAATACCCGTTTATAAGTAATCGGCTTTTTTATATAAATAAAGTTTTGGTAATCATGGACAAAATATAATTCTACTATTGGCTAAAACTTAAGTATTAAATGACAGAAATAGTATTACCTATATTATTAAGAAAAATAACATTAATACTTCCAATGTGATATCAAATAATTAGACATATAAAAATAAGTGACCCTTGAATGAGAAAGTGGTAGGAATAACGAAAGTGCGTAAATTTCCAGTGAATTGAGCTATTATTTTATTAGTGAAGGGGAGAATAATCCAACACACATTCACAATTTTTTGGCGACGAATGAAACTGATGAAGACACAAAAGTTAAAATCTTTTTGAATTTCGCAAGTCATTTCTTTCATCACTTTCACAAAGCTGTTAACCAACAGACTGAGATATTAGTATTATATTATGTCAGCTTTAAAATTAGCGCTAGAAAAATGTAAAAGATACTGTTTCTTTGGTTAAGAAAACAAGGAAAAGCCTTTAGAAACCAAATTCTCCACAGAAAGTGATAATATAAAAAAATAATTCTCTAGTATTCGTTGATAAATGTCTGGAGTATCTTAGTAAATAGTTAGATTTTAATGAAAGCAATTGGCTATACAAAATCCAAAAATTAAATTCAAATCGCAGGGTTTCATTTGATGACTGTGAGACTATATTAGAGGTTATATATTTGCGATAAAAAATGAATATCAAAGTGAACAAACTTTACTCTGAAATAACAATACTATACGAAATCCAGGTAAACGTAAGAGAAGTATTTCATGAATAAAAAATGAGCTTTTTCTCGAAATTAATTTGACAACTGAAAGCGATAAAGCATATGACAATTTTACTGTAGACAAAAAAGAATTAAAAATGAAAAAAGTGCAAAAAATATAGCTTAAAAAAATAAATAGTAAAAACATACCTTTTATCATTTTCTACTCTTTCGTAAAATATTATATTTTTGAAGTGTAGCATATTTTTATAGGTTATTCTTTTTAAAAAAATTCCTACCATCAACCGAAAAAAATATTGGAAACCCTAGAGGCGAATGGTGCTAGTTCGCGAACGGTAGCGCTCAATTTAGTTCGCGAACGGTACCGCTCTCTATAGTTCGCGAACGATACCGCTCTCTATAGTTCGCGACCGGGAGCGCTCTGTTAGTTCGCGAACGATACCGCTCTCTTAGTTCGCGACCGGGAGCGCTCTGTTAGTTCGCGAACGATACCGCTCTCTTAGTTCGCGACCGGGAGCGCTCTGTTTAGTTCGCGAACTAGGTCCTCCAAGACAGCTCGCTCGCTCGCTTTGCTAGCGCTACTGCACGCGCTCTCTTGTTTGTTATGGTAGTTGTGGTTATCGATTGTTGTCTTTTGATTGTTAATGGGATCAAAGTGTATTTTATTTTCACATTCCACGTTAAATTTCCGTTTGTGACTTCTGCAATAATTATTAATGTTGAACAATTTATTTTTATATCTGTGTCTTCAGTGAAATATGTCCACAAGGAACTGTGTTTCCTTTTAGATAATAAACTAAAACAAAAGTTGGTCTTCGGGAAAGTATCGAACGAACTAACGAACTAAGGAGCGAGAGATCTGGGAACTAGTTCGCGTAGTTCGCCTGTGGGAGCGCTCTTCCGAACTAGTTCGTTCGCGAACTACACAAGACTACTTACTTGGGATATACATTCTAAATTTACACCTCCCTCGAAAGCCAATAAGCATTTCATCAATGCATACCTGGTCGCTAATAGAATAATTTTCTTTGCAACTTTTTAGAAATAGACCAAATATATGAGAAATTGCTGCGGTTGGGTCTGTTTTTGTACGCTCTTGTCTAGTGCATGAATCGTCAAAACGGAGGGCAGCTAAAATTATAGCAAATCGTTTCTCAGACATAGTACATCTGAAAATTTCTCGGCCTGTCCCATCGGTTGCAAAAA
Source organism: Vandiemenella viatica (assembly GCA_031002005.1). Lineage (NCBI taxonomy): Eukaryota > Metazoa > Arthropoda > Insecta > Orthoptera > Morabidae > Vandiemenella > Vandiemenella viatica. The sequence goes on along the minus strand of CM061921.1, from coordinate 4,433,380 downwards.
TTGATGTCAAATCCTCATCATTCGACTTGAAAATAGCCGTGAAAAAGAGAAGGCCAAAGAATGCATTCAATTCCACAAGATCAATATCTGCTACCAAATATTTGTTATCTGTAAAGTTATTTCTTATGGCCTCCATTTTTTTATTTGAGCATAATAATATTTCATCTAAAATATCATTTGTAAATATACAAGACCAAGCAGCTAGCTCAGAGCAACTTTTCCCTAGTTGCTTAGCAGGGCCTATAACTCCTGGTAAATGGACAATTATATTATGGGAACGGGTTCTTACATTTATGGCAGGTGGTGTGGCACACCACTTGAACCTATTTTTTCCAAAATAGTTGTGCGTTATCATGCCCTGAGATACAACATTTTTCTTGCACTCCTTGTTCTAAATTTTGCAAAGAAATATCTGATTTAACTTCATTTTCTTGACTGTCATCGGTCCCATAATCTATCTCCGAATTCGAATCATGGTCACTTTCTAGATCTTCGTCACTTCCACAATCGCTCACAGCTTCTTCCAGCCATTCCAGAAAATTGGGATCATTAACATTCATTGAATGTCGCTGTGAATATGCCATTTTTGACTGAAAAAATATAAATTAATTTTATTAAAAAAGTTTCACTAACGGTATGGTGGGGTCACATGGACCCCACACTCCGATAATTGTTGAATAAAACTCATAAATCACTTACCGCAAGACAACCACATCGGTCAACAGCTCAGAAGGTACTGCCTGAAAGGTACTGGGAATCACAGCTCCTACAAGCGTCGGGTATGGGAATTACAGAATAAACAAAACTGGCTGGGGCTCCCAGGACCCCACCTTACTGGTTACGGGTTAAGTGCTACCGTCGCTCCTCTCGGTGCGTAGTATTTGATATCCAGTACTTAAAGCCGCATGCGGTGACAGTTGAGCAAGTTTAGTGGCCAGGGAGCCGAGTTTGTCGACTGTTCAATGGGACTAATGTAATCTTCGAGCCTGATGCAGGCAGATGTGTAGGAGGCCATCGAGTTGGACACATTGTCTTCTAGATCTAAAGAACCACATATAACGGAAAAACGCTCTTGCGTATGCTTGATATATTCACATTTGACCACTTTTCACATCTAGAACGGGTAAGATTAATTCTTGTCATACAAAAATATTTGATGTGTTGTGAGTTAGTCAAGCTTTGTAAGAGTTGCGAGAGGTAGTCGTAGAACAGTTTAGATTGTTGCTAGTTTCGAGTCAGAAATTTTCTGGATTCAATGCTCATACTCAGTAATAGGTGGTCATAACCTTGCGTACACTCATTAGATGCATTGATTTGAAGAATGGCCAACCGAAAACTTAGGGTGCCGTCAGAAACATCAATATAATCATTTGGATTTTTGCTGATGGTCACAGCCTTTCGTGCGCAGAAATTCATCGTTGTTGGAAAGTCTTCCCAACGACTCTGTTAACTGCATACGTATATAACAGCTGAAGAGATCGGACATGTTTTTGCCGAAAAATTGCAAAGAAAAGAACTTATTAAAACCACCAAGTATTACGTGAGATTCAGAACGGATTTCTGGTATTGGTGTTTCCGTTGCTAGGCAGTTTATGGAAATGGGTTATCGTTACGGGAAGAAATCCAACTTCCGCTCGGTGTGTATTCAAGGTGGCCGAATCCAGGGTGTGCAGCAAACTGTTCCGGAAGCCATTGAGAGAGTGGGGTGCATATCATTCCGTCTTTGATCTCTCTTCCTTCCGGTGGCTGGCTGTGATAGTGAATTCTGAGACCAGTGCCCATTAGATGTTGGCAGGGCAAACGATATGCCTGTTAGAAAAGATCGTTTACACAACTGAAAAAAACTTTAGAGAATTTTTTTAAAAGTGTAAGTACCCAGGGCCGGCGTTGGGGGGGGGGGGGGGGGGGTAAGCGGGTCAAATGTACCGGGGCCCGGCCACCGGCTATAGGGGCCCTCCGCTCGAAAAATTGTAGAGCTAAAAAAAAAAAAAAATGGTCGCCGATTTTGACGTGAGGGAGGGAGGGCCCTAACCGATGAATTAGCCCAGGGCCCCCTACTGGTTACGTCACTGCTAAGAACGCTTAACCCTGGCCCCAAAATCCTAGCGCCGGCGCCGGCCCTTTAAGTACCAATGGAAAAAAAGGAGTCGCTGGTGAATGGGTTTGGTATCGTTGGTGATGGTACTGACAGTCATATACCGTAGAGAGGAACCCCGTTATAGCTGGGAAGCATTAACCGTGGTACCATCATGAAATGAAAAAATTGTTTAAAAAAAGGAGAGGAACGTACACGAACTTCTAGAGCAGCGGTTCCCAACTTTTATTGGTACACGACCCACTTTTAAGTTAACAAATTTTTCGCGGACCCACCTAATATGAGAGTCTATCTAATATCAGAATGGGAACTGTTCTATGACCTCGATACGCTAGCGACTATCCTACGAAAAGGCAAATTTTCGTACAAAGGATGTACTATCAACAAAAACAAGAAACTATAATACATAAAACAACAAACATATTATAAACCGAGAGGCGACTGCACAGACCATCACCTCATCAAGTTAACTGCTAAAATTCCACAATTAGAAGTAACTCGAGCAGCATACTAAATTTCAACTGGTCTGCCAAGTCGATTTTCAGTGGAAACCACCTGTAGACCCGATTTTATTGGTTAATTGGTAGGTTTATCATTGTGTTTTACTTCACCCAAATGTATGAAAATATGGAAGACAGGGAGCCGGAAAACACAATGGTAAATTTAACAGTCAAACACTAAAATGCGATTTGTAGGTGTAGATATGACTTGGCACATCAGTCGCATTTTCTTGCTTTGCTATTAACAAGGATAATTGGTAAGCCGCTATGGTAGACTGTTTTTTTGGCCTGACACTGACTTTTTCATTGTAAATTTGTTCGAAAGATAATATTTTTATTTTGAAAGAGTTCAAGAGGCTTATCCGTGTACTCAGGATGCTTGGTTGACAAATGCCTTGCAAGTTTTGATGGCTTCGTGCTTTCATTGGACAAATTTTCACAACAAATCACGCACTGAGGTATTGGCTCCTCTTCAGTACCCGAAAACACAAATCTGTATTTCAAATAATCCGGTTTATACTTTCACAGATACGTCTTTTGCTTTTTCTCGCTGCCTGCATTGTAATTACAAATACTTGGTTGTGGTTCAGTCACATTTTCAAACATATTATTACTAGCCGTGGAGGATGAAGTTTCCTCGCCATCTGGATTCTCTCATTTACGGCACGATCCAGTTCCCAACAAACTTTCCATAATCACTAGGGTTCGGATCTTTAGGAAAAGTCATATTTTTTTCCTGCCTTCTTTTTGAGCTGAAATGCAGAAATAAACACTGATTCAGCGTTTCTGATTGTATTTAAATGTATTTTATGTAGCCTATAAATGCATATTTGGGCCATTTTCCTAATTATGGTCATATTTCAGCAATTTTTATGGTCATATGGTCATATTTTGAGGAAAAAACTGGTAATTTTTGATAGAAGTTGTAGATGAAAATAAATTAAGAAAATTATTCAGAGAAATATATTCCTGTTATACATTGGAGATAGAAACGAAACTAATTGTAACCAAATTGTTCAGAATTCACCAGTCAAGAATTAAAGTTATAAATTATTGTCACTCTCTAAACGTTAATGTTCCGCCCGCTTTTTAAATTCGACTATGCAGCAGCAGCATGCCTGTGTCGAGCCGCGTCAATCAATGTCTCACTTCCGACGGTATCGCGGGAATTGAGTCCACTGCAGTGACCCACCGATGAGTTGAGAGGAATCAATTGTCTTCCTATGATTCAGTACGGCGAAACTTCTGCTTAACGGGAAACCCGTCCCTACCTGGGTCAGGTATTCCCCACATACCAGACTCTCCGCGTCGAAACAAGCACAAAGCCTTCAGCCACTCACCCACTGTCACCAATGCTTTTGAAAATAATCCTGAACCAGTGTTAAATCTGCAGTGGATCAGTGAGTACCACCATGCCGAAAACAAAACTTTCTGAAAGTGTAAAGTTACGTAAAGGAATCTGGAGAGGAGTATTTTAGCACAGATGAAAGAGTTCTTTTCTGTAAATTATGTGAAACTAAAGTGAATGCAACAAAGCGATTTCATGTGCAGCAGCACTGCAATACATCAAGACACAAGAATAACGTAATACGACATTCAACTCGACAAAGCAAACAGCGACTTTTCTTGGATACATCTACAGCTTCGTCGTCTTCCAAATTATCAATTTTTTCTAAATAACTCTGTGAAATGATGGTATCAGCCAACATCCCACTTAATAAAGTGAACAATGAGCATTTCAAATCGTTCTTGTAGAAATACACAACACAGACGATTCCAACCGTATCAACATTGAGGAAGAACTATTTACCGTCTTGTTATGAAAATGTATTGCAGGCAATCAGAACTAAGATAGGCACCAATAAGATCTGGGTATCAATGGATGAAAGTACTGATGCTTGTGGGAGATACATTGTAAATGTTATCGTTGGAACCCTACTTTCTGACAGACCGGGTGATATATTTTTACTGGACTGTGAAGCTATTGAATCAGTAAACCATTCAACAATTGCCGTCCGTTTCGACAACGCCATGAAACTGTTATGGAGCGGTGAAGTTAAGCGAGAACATGTCTTACTATTTGTGACCGACGATGCGCCGTACATGGTAAAGGCTGGGAAATGTCTGAAGATGTTGTATCCTTCGATGGTGCATTTAACCTGTCTCGCTCATGGATTACACAGAGTTGCCGAGGAAGTAAGACTAAATTTCCCTGATGTTGATAGGTTAATATCAAATGTAAAAAAGATTTTTGTTAAAGCTCCAATGAGAGTGGCAAAATTTAGAGAAGACGCACCTTCCGCCCTCTTCCACCACAACCTGTACTTACTCGTTGGGGCACATGGCTCGATGCAGTTAGCTATTACTGTGAATATTATGAAAACATACGGAAAATAGTTTCTAATTTTGATAGCAGTGAAGCATCTTCCATAAAAATTGTCCAAGAACTGTTTTCCAGTAATTTGTTCAGAAATTTGGCGTACATAAAGTCAAGTTTTTCAGGCATCACAACTGCGATTTCGCGTCTTGAAGAAATTGGTCTAGAACTGAATGAAAGTTTGGCGGTCGTTAAAAGTGTGGAAACCGAAATAGGCCAAGCAGGGGGCAGTGTGGCTAGTTTGCTGAAAAACAAATTTGATAAAGTGTTGTGTGGGAATAAAGGATATAAAACAATTTGTAAAATTAGTGAAATTTTACATGGTGGCGAATCTGTTTTGACTGAAGACGACCCACAATTAAATTGCAGTGACCTGACTCTGTTTAAGTACGCTCCCGTCACATCTTGCGATGTCGAACGAAGCTTCTCACACTACAAGACAGTTTTAAGTGACAACCGGAGAAAATTCCTCTTCGAGAACTTGAAGATGCATGTGGTGATATACTACAATGCTGGCATCAAACAAGAATAAAAAATGGTATGTACACTAATTGGCAACAAATGTATAGTAAATTTCCATTTTTAAAAGTAAAATTCTAGTAATCCATTCTTTTACAGAAACAAGAAAATAACTTTCAACAAAATTAATTTCCCAATCTTACAGTGAGTGCATAGAAGCAAATTATGCTGTCTACTTGAAAGCGACACAGCTACATAAAATAAATTATGTACATTTGAGCATTTTTAAAGAATAAAAAATTTAATGTTTGGTCATATTTTGTCTCTTTTAGGTCATATTTACCTATTTTTAAGGTCATATTTGCCTGCATATTTCGCGATTTTTTTGGTCCTAAAGATCCGAACCCTAATAATCACATTACATTTGCTCTCAATCAAAACAAAACGCAAACAACAATTCACTCTCACAAGCCAAGAAAGACTGTTTGCATCAAAGACTTTGGTTTCGATTCAAGCATAAACAAGAAAATGACAATGAGAGAAGTAAAACTGCCGGTGGTATGCGCGCACATCTCCACCTTAGAGCGGGGCGGATTGCGCGATTACTGCCGCTGCTATATCTCACAACGTGGTTATTGTATAATACCGGCTGACTGATTAAGAAAACTTTTTTTTCTCACAAAGTTTTAATTTAAGCTAATAGCTTTCATGATTACTGCACTTGTAAAATATCGTGTTATATTTTTTAAATAGATGAAATAAAAGATATATTTTCGAGGCAAAAACGTCGATTGTTCCGCGACCCACCAAAACATACACTGTGACCCACCAGTGGGTCGCGACCCATAGGTTGGGAACCGCTGTTCTAGAGGAATAGGTTACAGCTGTTGTCTGAAAAGCTTAATTGAGTTAACGGAGCGAGTAAAAACAGTGATTACGTCAATAAGATTTATTTTTAGGTGCTTTTCTATTGTTCTTTCATCCATTGATTGAAATGTAATTTTGAGACTTTTTTTTTTTTTTTAGCTCTACAGATTTGAGGCCCGAGGAGGCTATAAAGACTGCCCCATGGCCTACTCAAGTCCCCCCCAAAATCCATTGAAGGCAAGCCCTCTGAACCAAAATTCACTCAAGCCAAACTCCCCCCCCCCCAAACCAAAGTCCGCTCAAGCCCTCCCCCCCCCCCAAACCAAAATCCTTGATCCGCCCCTGGCTGCACCTCTTAATAAATTTGATTGTAGGGTAGTTACATTTTGCACATGGAACAAATGTCTCCTTAGAATGTTGAATACAATCTTGCAATAATTTCTTTTTTCAGACTACAAGATTGACACACTCGTACTTCAACGAATTAAAAAATTCATGCACAGAAGAAAGTCTCGAAGATATTAGGGTTATTAGTTGAAGTGTAGGATTTGTTTAGTTACAAATAGACTCTGCTGTTGGTATAAAACAACTGATCCCAATAATATATTAGTAAAAATATTCTTACAGTATATGATTTTAATTGAATAATTTGTTTGATATATACCGTAAATTGTTAAAAGAGAGAAAAGTAAGTTTTGACTGCAAAATCGCGAAGATAACACCCATTTTCAAGAAATGAGATTGAACTACCGACCGATATCTCTGGTATCAGTAATAGAATTTTGGCGCATGTCTTTTTGGATAGTAACAACGTATCTGTTTCAGCTGTTAAACAGTGATACTGTGCTTCTTGTAGACGCTATATCTCTCTGTGCGAAGAACGCATATACAATGAGTGACATTGAATCTTCTGGAAAGCGATGCAGCAAACCGGGTTCCCTTACCACCCGTAGTCAATCTGCTATAGCGCGCTAAGTTAACAGAGGCGACTCATATAAGACTGGAGGTTTTCTTGACGTTGAAAATGAATAAAATTTTCTCGGGTAATTAGCCGAGTTAGTCCATCGATCAAACACGACGTTTCGGCGGTCACAGACACTGCCGCCATTGTTAAGTGACTGCTGCCGGTAGGTTAAGGTAGCCACACACGTGGAGGCCGGGCCGCAGGGGAAACGGACCGCAGGGATTTCATCGAAGTGGCGCTGCACACACACGGGGGGTTAAAATCCTCAAGGGTTTCTCAGTCTCAGAGTTGGCTTCACGATGGCAGCATCCGATGATGTTCACGCATTGGCTGCTGTTACGATTTTCTTTATTGAATCTGTCACAGTGCTTGCTACCTCTCTCTAAGCTGCCTAGTAAAACTTGAAGCAGCCTTTTTCTGTAGTTCCATATCTTCATAAAAGCTTCCTATCATATTTCAAAAATTTGCCTCGGTTAACCAGGTGGCTCGAATAATCGGAACTCGGATAACCGGACTTTTACTGTAATTGATTTATTCCCATTCGTAAATACATCAACAACATAAAATTAAGTTTAAATGACATAAAAACTAAATTAAAATAATATTAGTTTAAAATCATGTTGTAATTAATATAGTTGATCATGTGATGTAAACTCAAATTAAAATCACATAACATCATTTGCATTATAATTTGATAGAACAATTGCTGCTGTGTCGTTGTTTTGAGGTAATTTATCAAAATATGCTGATGGTTTATAATGATCCTGCTGGTGTTGCTTGAAAAGGTTGTGGGCTGAGACTATTCGATGAGGTTCCTGGATAAAAAATATCCAGAACTGCTGCCTGCAGAATAGTACAGGCCAGAAGTAGGTAACCATTGCTCACTGTAAGACATTCCTAAACAGCCCATTTCGATTTGAAACAGGGTGTCATTAATTATTTTTTCTGCTATTAGCATTTGATTGGTCGGAAGGCCACGTAATTTTATGGCAACGGTTTTGCTAACAACGTCAAAGTGATCTTCTTGCAGCACGGTTTTTTTTTTTTTAATGTTCTTCAGCAAATCACTTCGCAAAGATTCATTTCCTGATGGTTTAATGTTGTTGTTTTTTTTTTTTTTTTAATATTGATTCTTTTTATTTTTTTGCATTTGGTTCATTCTCCTTCAATATTTATGCCAGCTTGGCGTAGGTAGCTTCTCGTTTGTTTGTGTCGTTGTATTCCTGGTACTTCAATTCCTATAGACAGGGCTCACTATCATACATATTTATAAACACGGAACATCACCAAACGGAACATTAACAATGTCGTAGGATTGTCTCCTTTCGGTTAGAAGATAAGCTCGTTGCGGATGACACAATGTTGATTAATACCAAAAACACAGATGATTGAACAAATACAGGATATTTAGTTCATCAGATCGACATGGAACAACGGTAAAGATTAATATCAGATAGAACTAGCTTATTAGATAGACAGAAAGAATGGTAAAAGTTGTACAACGAGAATTACTTGTTGCAAAGATATTCTCCTGACATCTTAACTCAAATGAGCAATACACATTGGGAAGTTGATGGTATAGGTTTCCAAGTCCGCATCTATTGGAGAGATTGAAGAAGGAATGTTCCAGAAAAATCAGGAAACCTAAGTACAAAACCTTGGTCATACCGTTGGTTGATTAATATAATATGGTATTGGATCTGCATTACTGGTAGACTACCAAATACATGTAGCGCAGAAAAGGGCAGCCCAATTTGTTTGTGCAAATTACCGCAAACTACAGTCAGTAACTGATATGATAAAGGACCTATGTTGGAAGTTTGAACGGAGACATGAAATGGTTCTGGAAGAAAACTAATGTTTTACTACATGCAAACTTTACGGAAATTGTTTGCATTAGCCGATATAAAGCAAAAAATTTGCTAAAAAATTTAAACCTCAATTTACTATATGTATATTAAACAAATATTACCATCATAATCCAGAAAAACTTCGAAGTTATAGAAAACTTGTATTCAAAACAGAGAAACAAAGTCGCAACACATGCAGGCACTCACAAGAAATCCCGGAAGGCCGACTGACCGCAGGACACACGCTGAGCTTCTCACCCTCCCTCCCGGCCTTCGAGGAAATGAAGAATTGTTTTTCGGCAGGGATTTGGCCGCACTGGGGTGCGGCCACGGCCTCAAGCAAGTGCCCACACACGTGCGGGATCCCGCAAGGCCGTGACCCTTGCGTCCAAATCCCTTGGGTTTCCCGCACGTGTGTGGCGGCCTTTACAGAGCCGCTTATGCATCACGCGAAGTCCACGTCATCCTTTTTCCGGACGGCTAGTGGCTCAAGCTATCGAAATCCGTATCTCGGATGACCTCGTTAACAGAGATACCGTATTTCAGTTAAGTAAGGCCCGGAGCCCAGCAATCCAGAAAATGAGACTGCAGCAGGACTTCTGGAAAGTACGCACTTCTCATGCGCGCCAGCAATCAACGGTATCTGCTTCCGTCAATAGAAATGCTTCCGTCAACAGAAATGCTTCCCACCAGTGGCCAACCGGAAAAAGGATGACGTAGGCGTGATATAAGCGGTTCTACAACCTACCGGCAGCACTGCTAGTTACTCAAGAAATTTTATTCAGAGGCGACTCAGTCACTCTGCTCTATCCGCACTCTGCTGCCCCTACCCATCCACGCTGAGGAGAAAGCGTGCCTGCTGACAAATTTGTTACTCCCTAGCCTGGACTAACGGCTTACTCAGAGTGGTGGGGAGGTGAGGTGAGCAGTAGGGCGAGGGAAACATGACCTTGAACCGCCACTTGATGTTGAACAGGGTATGGCATTGTTTGAACAAAGAGGTGTGCAGCATTATGGCGAATGTGAAAGTCTAGCAGCGCATCAATCTGAAATTTGTTTTTAAATTGGAGAAATCAAAGTGTGTGTGAGATACTGTTGCAAAAGGTTTACGGTGATAATATGATGTTACGTGGATCTGAATAGTATAAATGATTTTTGGAGCGATGAGAGAACATCGAAGATAACTAACACCACAGTCACCCAGTTACAGCAAGGACCGAATCACACTGTTTCATCATTGTGGAATGGGCACGACAGGATCAGACTGTTAATCAGGAGTATTATCTTCAGATTTTGGTAAAGCTGAGGCAACTAGTGAGGAAAAAAAGATTGGAGCTATGGATTCTCCATCAGGACAACGTTCCCGCTCCCCACGACCTGTAAGAAGAATGCTGCACCATCACATTAATACCAGATTTAGCTCCATACGACTTTTACCTGTCCGCTAAAGAAAATTTCAGTTTTAAGGGAATCTGTTTCCAAACTGTGGACGAGGTCAAAAGTAAAACGGCGACACTACAGAAGAGGTTGACATATGATGACTTCCAACACTTTTTCCATCAATGGAAACTTTGTTTACAGCGATGAATAGATAGGAAAAGGGAGTATGTTGAATGGGACACACAGTAAATTGTAATGTTGTAACAATAAGTACATTGTTTGCCGCCAGTCTCGTTATTTAATAGCTACAACTGCATATCAGCAGTATACTTCTAGTACATGTATGCTTCAAAATAGTGAAATTTTTAGACAGTAAAATCTAGTCCAAATAAAATGTTCTTTCAAGCTTATCTTACTTTACAAATAACATCGTCATATACTAAGAAATTTATATATTGCTTAGTTTCTAGTTTTAAGTGTGCACAGTCCAGTATTGAACTGGACTTGTATTACACTTCACTCACAGTTACGTTCTAAATATGGACATCGCCAAATGTTTGCATTTGAGCTCGAGAATATTGTATAGCACTTCAGCAACTAACTTGTTCATAAACTTATTGTTGTACTTCACAACTGGAAGATCCCACAACTTATAAACGCTGATGGTACTGGTCACAGCAGGTTGAGCGCTGAGCAGATAAAAAAAAAAACACCGGCAGCAGGAACAGAATTGTTGAAGACCAAATAGTTGTGGCTCCAAATTCTGTTTGAGAAGAAAAACCGTGGCTACCAAGTTTGTAAATGCTCAATACTAAATAAAAATCCAGAAATTATATTCGCCACTTAGATCATCAATAACCATTCTACATGCGTAAGTGTGACTTTAGCGTACCTAACATTCTCTAGTGTAAATTCCTGCTTTGATACTCGTCCAAAAGTGAAATGTTTGGTACATTTGTTGTTTCACCTATACAATGACTAGAATAGAATCACTTCACTAGCCATTGCAGAAGAGTGAACTTAACTGCACGGTATGTAAGACGGTTTTATATAGAGCACGTGTGGATCAGGTTGCGTAAGGAAATGGATTTGAATTCCCGTTTTCGTACCTATGTGGTTTCCGGTGGCAAGTTTTGACAGTTGTCAATGTTTGCTGTAATTTTGATAGCTGTCAAGTTGGCATAGCGATGTAGTGGGGCGTGGTTGCGTGACATTAACACCCTAATGGTACTTTACAAAATGTAAGCAAGCTTAGTCAAGATTGCCCTTCCCACCCTACTACTGTCTTAGCGGCTATGATAACCAATGATCCTAATTGCTCTCGCTCCAAAACGGTGGTGCATTGTTTGATGAACCTGCAGTCTACGCTCTTCCCGTGAACATTCTGTTTTCCTTTAAAAACTTACATATTAACTGTCGGGCGCCACTCAGATTTACTTTTATTATAATAACAAATACAGAGCTACTGAGAAAAAAACTCAGTTCTTCCTGTCTGAGCGTTTCGGGTCGATTCGAAAAGAAACAATGCATTTGAATACTTGTAATTAAGATATTACCGGTTTTTGGTGTCAGAAAACTGCACCGCTGCTTGTGTGGTGATCACATTCATCACTCATTCAAAATGCCACTTCACTGTGTGGATATGTCACCTCAGCGTATTATTCACTTTCAACGCGTTACGGCAAATACAGAGAAAACACTCCAGGCTTTCTGAAGTAGCAGTACTGCCCTCAGTACTTAATACAATTGGGTGTCGCATCAGCAGTACGCGCCTTGTACCCAGACGAAACCTTGCTGTCTCCGCAGCCACCGCTGGTCTCCCGCCTTCGATTTTCTACTAATTCCAGCCGCCAAAACCAGAAACAGAGAAAAAAATCTCAGTGGCTACTTGTATTTGGTATCGAGTTCTTATTTGCACATTCAGACTGCAGTCCAGGCCATTTCCTACAATCTTTGCTATACGCGCCAAATTTGTCTTCGCCGCCTATCCATAAAACAGCTATCAGGAACCTCAAAATTTATTCCTTGTCGCTTTCTACAGTCGCCAGCCTCACACCCTGCTTAATGAATGGGCACGTCAACTTTCCCTTAGCCTGACTACCTGTCCACATTATTTACGGTGGGATGATCCACCTCAGACAAATATTTTTGTATTTACGTCGCACTTAATTCTTTATCAAATAATTTAATGAGTCGACATTTCTACTCATAACACTATGGCGGAAAAGTTTCTATTTTAGGCTGTCTACCCTACGTTCAATATTCTATGGATAACATGAAATATTTAAATCTGTCAACTACAGCATAAAATTTAGCGGAATCACCACATATCCCCAATAATCGTTTAAAACATTTTGAAGTTTTAGAACACCCGTTTAAAGAAAAGAAAAGGAACGCTCCTTTATGACTCATAGCGACATTCATAGATCCAATGACAACATTTAAGAAACACGTATGCATTCTGCACGTTAACAAACAAAGCTGTCAGTTGTTTGGGGGGCAACTAGTAATTCGAGGGTGGCCCAGAAACTAATGCACCAATTTTTTTTTCAACAATTATTTGTTGAACACGATGAAACTTATACACAATAAAACATGATGTTTCTTCTACACTCCCTATTTTTTAATGTAATCTCCTTCTTGTTCTATGGCTTTCCTCCAACGAGACACAAGAGCGTGTATGCCCTGGCGGTACCTTTCCTTGTTCTGTTCACGAAGCCATTTCTTCACTGTGCGAATCACCTCTTCGTCATCCTCAAAAGGTCTCCCACAACTGGCATTATTCAATGGCCCAAACAAGTGAAAGTCTCAGGGAGCTAGGTTAGGGCGGATGGGGGAACACTGTCCAGCTCTGTTTGGTGATGTGTTCCAACGTCCTCAAACTTGTGTGAGGGAGTGCGTTATCATGTTGAAGCAAACAATCACCTGGGTTGTTATAGCGTTCAAGTCACTGGAAGCGCTTCGTGTTCACATATGCCTCAGAATTAATAGTGGTGCCTCTCGGCATCACATCAATGAGTATGACACCATCACAGTCTCAAAACACAGTGATCATGACCTTACCAGCTGATGCAGTCACTTTGAATTTTTTCTTCTGTGGAGAGTCAGGATGGCGCCATTCCATCGATTGCAGTTTTGTTTCGAGCCCAAAAGGGTGAATCCAGGTTTCATCACCTTTCACAATCCGGGACAAGAAGGATCCCCCCTCAGCTTCAAAACGTTGCAGCAACTCAGAACAAATGTTTTTTCTGAGAGTTTTGCGTTCCTCCGTAAGACGGCGCAGAACCCATCGTGAATACTTTTTTTGCGTAATCAAGAGCACTGACGATTACACCCACACTTCCTTTGCTGATTGACAGCTCCTGCGCCAACTGCCGAGTCGTTATGCGCCGGTCCTCGCGAATGAGCACATCAGCACGCTGCATATTGTCAGGTGTTACAGCCGTGTGTGGCCTTCCCGACCACTGCAAATCTTGGAGCTCTGCAGATCCGCTTTCAGATGGCCTCACCCTCTGTGCTCAGCGACTAACCGTATTTCAATTGACCGCTGATGCTCCATAAACTGGACATAAACGTTTGTGAATGTTTCCAACCGTTTCTTGCTCCGCAGTGAGAAATTCAATGACGACACACTGCCTATAATGTATATCACTCACAGACGCCACATTGAACCATTGCTGCAAGTACGCTATCTGTCGGAAGAAACGGAAACTTTGCGAGCGCACTCTGGAAACTTCAAAGAATTCATATTTAAAGTTTCGCATTCGTACCATTGTAGGGGGCATTGTGTGGTGCATTAGTTTCTGAGCCACCCTGGAACTTGGAAATGTAGGCCTATTGTTACAGTAGAACTGCGGAAGCTGCCGGGTCTTTATTAAATATGATTTGCTTTTGTCTCAAGGCTAACTTGCTATCTGATTATGTATAATAGTTATGGAGCCCCAGAACTGGTTGGTGTGAATTAAATTATTAATACTAAAACAAAAACCACTTTGACAAAAAAACTTCAGAGACACCGCAGATTCGTCAAAACTTAGTAAAATTCGAATTAATAATTAGTTTTTTTTGTTTTTTTGTGGTCATCAGTCTTTCGACTGGTTTTATGAAATCCTCTACCCCTTCATATCTTGTGCTGTTCCCTCCACTGTCAAGTTAACCAGTCCTGCATGTCTCACAATATGACCTACCATCCTGTCTTAAGTTTTCTAGTCTACCTGCCCTACTCAGTCTTCTAACATTCCACGCTCCCACTCGTAGAATGTGATGACTCCTCCCCGAGCATTTCCCACCCGGCGATACGATTGGGGGCTATTTTACCTCTGGAATATTTTACTCAGGAAGAAACCATCATACTATATGTAATTTGAGAAGATTACATGGCCTCGGGATACCCTTATGGTCTTTAATGTAGAGGCTTCCCGTTGCCTTCTGCATCCCCATGCCGTTGATCATTTCTGATTCAGCCGCCTTTAAGGGCCGTTTCCAACCCCAGTGGCAAGAGGGTGCCCTGGAACACTCCCCGCTCTTCCGCTCTCCTTTCGGAGGCCGTTGAAAAGCACTAGACGACTCCTTATACCGGGATTCTTTTAGTCGCCAGATCCTCGTCCGTGCAGACGGGGTGCACCAGGTGAAGGAGAGGTTGACATTTGGTTGGAAGAGGCTAACATAGTCTCTCCCAAACCCTTACACCCCAGCTGCAAAATATCCATACAATAATTTTGCACTGTGTGGTTTATACAGTTAGAAACAATTTATTTATCACAGCCGCTGACACACGATCAAAGCTTCTGCTTCCGTTGTACATAGCTTGAAGTCCCACACATAAAAGGTGCGACAGTCTTTCCATGATCACACAATCCCACCAGGAGATAAACCCAGTCTAGGGCCAAAAAGTTGGGATTAGTTAGATCACCTTCCTGGGGAAATGTGATGATCTTAAATGAAGTTTTTCTAGACCTACATTCTGATAAAGGATGGCCAATTCCTTTTTTTTAGATCTCTTGAATGTGTGATATGACTATTTGGAGGAAGGAAGCATGGAGAGGGTGATATCAGGTGCCAGCCCATTCAGGCCCACTATTGCAACACCGGAAAGGACGCCAATTTATACGTGCCTATCCGACGAACGACAGCGTGGTATACCATCATTTCATATACAAACTCTAGAGATTTTGGATTTTACCCAAGCGTTTGGTACACAATCTGGTGATTAGGAATTGTGCAAAACTTGCCATTAGCAAATGATGATAACTTCTTTCACCGGAAGGTTCCTGGCCGAGCGATGGACACAGTCACAGTCTTTTAACAACCTAATTCATCGACGAAGTTCACACTATCACAATTCAAACACAGAAGGGGCATTCGCTTTTTTCACTTAGATTGGATCTACAATAATGATTCCGGCAGTCGACAGCAAGTTAAAATAAAAAACCAACAATTTGAATGGCGTTGTTCAGTGCGGGTACGAATAAAACGACCGAGCGTGGTGGTGTAACGGTTAGCGTTCTGGCCTCGCATTCGGGAGGACGCCGGTTCGAATCCCTGTACGGCCATCCAGATTTGGGTTTTCCATGGTTTCCCAAATCACTCCAGGCAAATGCCGGGATGCTTCCTTCAAAAGGCCATGGCCGAATTCCTTCCCATTCCTTGCCCCCATCCTTTCCCGTCTCTAAAGACATCGCTGTTAAAAGACGTTAAGCAGCTAAAAAAAAAAAAAAAAAAAAAAAACTGTAAATTGTTGTACGCAATAAATAGCTGGAGATAGAGCTTAATCTTTCATCAAAAGACCGAGTAATAACCGCAAATTAAATCACTGGCTGCATAATGAAGACCCGACGAAACTCAGCCGCCGCCGTATTTACCAAGCAGATATTTTCACAGTAGCCTATCGTCGAGATGTTTATTCTCGACTGCTCTGCCGTATTGACTTCCTATCAGTCGTTCAGTCGTAGTACTTTCTCTTACATCTTCTTAGTTAGCAGCTGTATTTTTTTTTATATATTCTTTCGGAAATAGATAAACAGCTACTTGTGAACGTACTTTCCCGACTGGACGGTAAGTTGAAATTGTAATTGCTTTTACTTATTATCGAATATTTTTTAAAATTGTGTTAGTTACCCGCACTTGAAGTCTTGTTCGTGTTGAATCCAATTTGATATTAAAACAGGATACTAGTAGTATTATTTTAGTTTGTTTTAGATGTTATCTATCGACAAAAGTTATTAAAACTTTTTATCTATATGTGTGAAGTACTTTAATCAACTGGAAATAGTCGTGATAACAAAATTATGATCTATTTTATTGCATTTTTATCCATTATTTAAATGAACAGGTACGTTTATCCGTTTATTGTGTCTGGTCTCGTACCAAGATAGAGAAAATCTAAAAAAATTGAACCTTTTCCAATTTGAATCGATCCCACGCCACGCAGCTTATTAAACGCTGTTGCTTCATTTAAAAGTATGACAGATTTTTCTCGATATCTTTTCAAGAGTTTGTAATCTTATCAGTAAAACTTATATAAGACTCGACATGTGGCGTTGTAAGCTGAGATTTGATATTAGCGTTTCTACCTTCATATGCCACCATAAAGTATTTTACTCAATTCAGTACCAGGGTTATTAAAGTCGCAATTTGTTGGCAAGACAAGAAACCGTATCGAAATCAGCCCTAGTCCGTATTAGGAAAGAGTCCAGCATTGATCTGCAATCTTTTTGAAAAATATAGAAACCCGAGAACTGGAACGCTGCAACGGAGGTTAAACCTGAGAACTTTAAAATCTTAAATATATTAGAATGACGCAGGATTTTGATTTCCACTTGTCTCTTAACTGTTTTCAGCGCAATTTTTCTATGCATACCTCCTTTACTGTGATAGATTTCAATGAACGCTGCATCTGGTGTGAAACCAAATTTATCAAAGACAAATCTCATTTACGAGTTATTATGAACCTTCATATTTACCTCTTTCTGCTCATGTTTACGAGATAGTTAGATTTTCGTATTTATACCATTTAAAGGCCTCGTTTACTATGGTACTCTGGATGATTTCCTCTAGAAAACCCACTTATAAAACAAACTCTTAGCCGCCTTCTAGGTAAAGCAGATAAATGCACAGTTCAGTAATAATTTATGGTGTTCCTAATCTCATCAAACATACTTACCGAAATTACAAGTGGGAAGAGTGTGTTGAACAGAAAGACATTACGCTCTTCTGAAAATAAAAATTTGAAGGTGCATCATTTAATAATCAGGCGTTAGAGCATCCAAATGTTGTTGACAATTCAGATGAGTAATTTCCAATTATAACGACAGTTTTATTTTCTGGTTCGGTCTTCACGGCTCGCCGATGTCGTTATAGAGCCGGGAGAGATTGGGGGCAAGGAAAGGGAAGGAATTCGGCCATGACCTTTTAAAGGAACCATGGTGGCATTCACATGAAGTGATTTTGAGAAACTGAAAAATAAGAATTTGATGTATGTGGATTTGAGCCCGTCCTCCCACCCCATTCGGTAGAGGACAGAGAAGAAACGCTTGTTACTATTACTGCATTGATAAAGTTATATGATGGATGTATTTCGGTATGCCTCCGAATTTACATTAGCATTCAATATGAGAATGATCTGAAACATTCTCAGCATCTATAGACGATATTGTAGCCAAACAGCGAAATATATAATTTAATGTAACTGTGGCGATCTTCACAAACTTAGTTAAAAATGCCATTGATCAAAATAATGGGTGATTCATAATTCCACTAACGAAGACACGAGGAACAAACAGGAACACATAAATAATCAACGGTTTCGGCACTTAGTAAGTCACAGCTCAATTTTTTAACACATAAATCGCCGGTGAGACTTGTCGTTGTGTTTAAAATATAGATTTTAATCACACCCACACCCAGTGGCGTAGCTAGGTTAACAAGGGCCTCGGTGCAAAAAAATATTTTGGGCCCTCACGCCAGATGGGCGACCTTTCTTCTTTTTTTAGCTCTACTTTCTAAGAAATCTTGTGAGGTTTTCTGACAGGATCTCCTTGAGCTTTAGGGTATCCCCGCCCCCTGAGCTGCACTTGGAGGCCCCCTGGGCTGCGCTTGGGGCCCCCTGACCTTTGGGACCCCGGTGCACGGCACCGCCTAGCCTTCCGATAGCTACGTCCCTGCCCACACATACTGAACCTCAGAAAGTTTGGTTTTAAGAATAATAAGTTTTTATACCGAGTATATAATCACACACATTTTCCGTAACTAAGTTCCATTTGCTGGGCTTGAGCATCATGTTGAGAACTGGGCTAATATTACATTCACGTTGACTGTTACAGTACACATCACTCTCTTAAATCAATAACATTATGAACTACGGCCTGCGTAAGTCACTGAACGCAACTTCTTTTTTCATGAAGGAAGTCCACAACAAGATATGTTGTTATATACTATCTATTATCTTAGCTAAACTATTCAGCAAGTGGCCCATTACATATAATGCATATACCAAATAATTTTTTACAATCATTTTCAATAGTAAAGTACTTGTCAACCCAGAACATAACCTTTTTATACACCAATTATCTTTCAAAAACCATTTAGAAGGGGGCTAATCTCATATCGTTGTATAGTAAAGAAATTTTATAACCATTTTCTTAACAGTAAAGCCCTTTTTACATCAATTCTAAACCATTTTCGTAAAAGACATACTGTAAGATTCAAATAAGGTTGTTTTTCAGTCATAATGAATTTTGTTGAATTTCCACTAAGGAAGCAGAGAATGAAGATCATTTTAAGGTGTTTTTTTTATCTTCTTTTAAAATTTATTTAAGGAGATATTAATTTTTTTTTAACTTTTTAGATAAAAGAGCTAGGAAGATAAAAGTAGGCTTAAATCAGAGAGAAAAATTCATTTAATAACAATAATATAACAGTTCAAAGGTAGCTTGAAATTTAAAGTAAAGAAAACGAAGTTTTAGCAGTGGCGTAGCTAGGTCAACAAGGGCCCCGGTGCAAAAAATTTATTTTGGGCCCTCAGGCCAGACGGGCAACCTTTTTTTTTGCTTTGTGTGCTGGTAGGGGCCCCCTGAACTGAGGATAGGGCCCTTGAATTGTTCTTTAGTGGCCCCTGAGCAGTGGTTGGGGCCCCCCTGAGGAGCGAGGGCCCTTAGTGAGGGGCTCCTGTGTTCTCAGGGTCCCCTTAGACGACGGTAGAGCTAAAAAAAGGTCGCCAGTTTGCCGTGAAGGCTCGTGGGCCCTCTAAACTGCGCTTGAGGGTCCCCAGAGGTGTGCTTTGGGGCCCTTTGAGGTATGCTTGGGGGCCCCCTGAGCGTGAGTGCCCCGCTGCACTGCACCGCCTAGCCCCATAGTAGCTACGCCCCTGAGTTTTAGTGTCGAAATGTGATTGTATCACTATGTTTAACTTTTGAAAATTATTAACACTTAAATGATTAAATCTATGAGAAAATTTGTCATGACTTAAAAGATTCTAAATAAATGAAACTATGACATATTAAAATTTCGAGAAAATCCGAGTAAAATTAGTATACCACAAGAATGGAGGATTTTGGTAATTCACCAGAGAATAATATTTCCCCGCGGAAATGTATCATTGTTCTATGACAATTCAGCTAAAGTTTATCCAAGGCTATAAAAAGCCAACCAGAGCTCCCTTGGGGAATAGTTTTTAAGCAGTTTGGGGCAGTTGAGCGGAGGCAGTTTCCAGCGGTACGTCGGCACACAGTGGGCGTATGCGCGTGTCGCATCGCCACGTATATTCAAATTAGTAATTACAATGACCGTATGACCTGTTAGATATTACAGGGTAAACTAATAGCTTGGCGGTTGGTTTAAAGAACTATAGCATCTTCGAGAAAAGGTATCGGATACACAGGCAACATGATCAAGTTAATGCGAATGTTGCATAACCCCAATGCACATTTTGTTATTACAATATCTTTCTTCTTCTGAATAACACAATGTCACTTGTATGCTGACGTAACAATCGCCTTTTCGAGTCCGGCCTCGGGCATGGGTGGTTTTAACTAAGTGTTGTGTTCGTCTTGTGTTGTCCTCACTATAATGTCCCACAATTGCACGAGCAAATTCAGATACAGTGTCACTATAAATTGGTGCTGGCTATGTGGTCACAGAGACGGAAGATCATTTTATTAAAAAAATGATCAGAGTGATGGGCTAAATCTTAAAGTTCTCTTTAGTGCGTATGGAGTGATGGGATGTGACAATGTTGGTGCTGATTCGACCGTTGGACCTGGCGGCTGAGTCGGTTTAGTAGGAAGAGCAGGCCTGAATCCTGTTACCCCTCCATGGTAACTGTTTCCGAAGGTTATTCGTAGCGGTTTCCCTTGCTTTCCCCAGTAAGTGAAGTTTAAGTAAGTGTTACTGTTTGTTGAGATGACCGTCATATGTTTTCAGCATAGTGTGTTGTTTGGGACGGTAGTGAAAGGATGAAAGAAAGAAGAGGATGAAAATCGAAGCAGCCCCTTCATGCCTATTCCTTTGAAAGACAATACAGGGCGCCAAGTTTTACTTCCCCATTCGACGGACGAATCAACAGTGTTGTATGCCGTCAGACCACACGCACAGCGCACAGGTTCAGGATTTAAACCATCACTTTCGTATATGTTAGGCTCAAAAACAGAAAACGCGCATTGAGCGAAAAAACGCGTTGTGGTTTCTTGAAAACGGCCACAACTCGTTGTGACTTATCAGTATCTAACTCTTTGTGTTCACGACGAATCGTTCTAGGCTGCATTTAATATATATGATTCTTCTTACCCGTCGCGTTATAAGGCTCTAAAAAAAATAAAAATGTGAGTCGTCATGTGTGGAAAATGTGACCTGAACCAAACGCGAATTTTACGTTGTGGCCGCTTTGAGTTAGCCACAACGCGTTCTGGCTGTTTTTTGTAAGTTCCATAACTCGAATAAGGGAGCGTCCATAAATTACGTGGCTCGGTTTAGGAGGGGAGGAGGGCTCGTGTAGGAAACTTCGACAGGCTACGTTTGGGGAGGGGTTTCCGAGCTGAGCCCTGTAGCTTTTCATTCATATTATTTGTCACAGTTAAAATAAGGTACAGAACACACAACTGCATGTGAATCTTTATTTCTGTCATTTAATTATCTCCGAATGTTATTTACGATAATCTGACAAGAGAAAACAGTACAAAATGTCTTCTGGAATCAATAAGGGGGAAAGCTACGTGCCACGCTGGGTGGGGGGAGGGGGAGGGGAATTCACAGCGGGCCAAAATGGAACTACGTAGTTTATGGACGCTCCCTAACGTGTTGCGGTCAATTTCTTTTTTTTTTTTTTCCGCTCAATGCGCGTTTTAGGTCTTCGAGCCTAACATATATAATGCGTATTCATTTACAAAAATACAATAAAAATTATCAAATGAAGGATAGGAACTCATCTGGCTTTTAAAGGGTGCTACCGTACTCTGGGGTATGTCTTAAAGCAAAACTCCATGTATAGATGGGAGTTTTTAGAACGCTGCATGGTAGGCGGTCTTATACAAAAAAATGTACAAAAATTTAATGGAGTCTGATTAGAAAAATATTGTTCTGCTGTCTCCAGAGCCGCCTGGTGGCTCGTTGGCTAGAACATTGTCTAATCAGGCCCCATGATGTTTACAATTGGTCAACATCAGCAGCTGACTGCGCGTGTTTGTTGTTGTACAGAGAAAGGAAGCGGCGGGAAGCTTGCATCATTCGGCAGTGGCGCGCCGGCCGTCGTGCCGGGAAAACGGAGCACAGCAAAAAAGAAGCTCCAGTTGGCCTGCGTGTCTCCCTCTGACGACTTCACTGCAGCGTCACATGTTGGCTTAAAAGCCTTCCCTAAACAAGCCTCAACACTCGCCGCGCCGCGTCTAACATGAGCGTTATGGCCATGGTCGACCACATCCACACTGGTTTGCCTGAGAGGGGGATCAAAGAAAGTGAGCTTTCAGATGCGTCTGTCTTTGTAGTAGCAGTCGAGAGGAAAGTCAGTGAAACCACTGCTCCCAACCTGGATGTTCCCATCGGGACCAAGGAACCGGAAGAACAGCAGGTCCCGATGGAAGACGCGAATTGTGGGGATTTGGTTCGAGAAGAGAACGAGGCTGCAAAGGCCTGCTCAGTGGAAGTAACTGTTATACCTGTCACAGAGGATGTGTCTGAGAGTTACGACAGCACAGAGAAACTCGAGCAGGTGTCTGAGTCTCCACGTCCAGAGAAGGGCGAGGACACGGCAGTGATACTGAATGGTAACGACGTGGAGGTTCGTCGAGCGGGAGTGATAGATCCGGCGCTGTCGGAGCAGCTCAACGACGCCGTGGTCGCTGGAGACGCCCGCAGCGTCGCCGTCCTGTTGGAGAGAGGCGCAGATCCCGACGCCCCAGACTGGGCTCGATCGGGAGACGCTCCTATCCTGGAAGCTGCGCGACATGGACACGCCGACATCATAAGGTCAGTAATCCAGTCCTATAAGCTCAACAACCTTCACGTTTATGAGGGTTGTCACCTTTATTTGAAAACATAATAGTACATTTCTGTTCTGGATGGCAAAAATACAGCACAATGTATAGAAAAATACGTTTATTTTTTATGTTTGACACACATGTTTCATGGCTTTTTGACACATTCAATGACCGAGAAAATAAGATAAGAGAAATTAGGGCCAGAACCGATTAATTTCTGTACTCATTTTTTTTTTTTTTTTTTTTTTTTTTTTTTTTTTTTTTTTTTTTTTTTTTTTTTCACGAGCGATTAGGGGATGGAATATGGAAAGATTTTCCTGGCGAATAAACTTAAAATACGACAGGAGTAGTTCTCGATAAATCACTCCGGCCATCCTGATATGGATTTTCTATGGTTTTCCCAGATCACTCCACGCGAATGCTGGGATGGTTCCTCACAATAGCCCATAGGCGCCTCCTGCCGTATCCCGTATATTCATTCCAAACTATTACACTTTGGGATAGGTGCAATGCGCCCTCCGCCACACACTTTTAGTTAATCGCGGAGTAATAATAATAATAATAATAATAATATTCAACTAATACTTATTTTTCTAAGACACTTCCACAGCACCTATAAAATCTTTATTTAAATTAAAATATATGATGAGCACTGTATTAAGTTGAGCGAAGATCTGTGTGTTTCTTCTCTCCACTTTGCATTGATGACAGAAAATGAATGCAGAAGTGTCATGTACAGAAAAAAGAAAAGAAATTGTTTTAAATATATTTGGAAAATCTTCTCTATTATTGAATATGCACTGCCATCTTTGAGAAGTTGGCAAATCGGTAAAACTTTTACCATCTAAAAGTTATCCATGCAGTTTTCTTCATATAAGCGGTCCATAGTAATTTGCAGTTGATGCAGTTTTAGAGCCTCAATAACATACGCAGAGCGTTCATATTGAAAGGGTAATTTTAAACTAAATTTAGTTAAGGAGAATAATCAGTTTTGATCAGTGAAATCGAAGCATTTCTATAAATAATCAATAGCTTTATCGTTCGCATACTCTTTCTGGACGTAAGAAGTCAACCAGTGATGTGAGAATGTGTACTGGCTAAAAAAGAGTATTTTAATGTACGCTTTTCCTTTGTAGATTGTAGAGTACTCCCACGTGAAATAGAGTACAATGCTCTATAATAAGAGTACGGGTGGCAACCCTAGATCTATTATTCCCTGTTTCTAGGGGCTGTGAGTGAAAGATTTTGTTAACAAGGCAGTTGTAGTCAGATTACACGAAATTTAGTAGCCAGCTCTACAGTTTTAATTTTGTGCCATACCTGGTAGGCGATTACTATGGAGGGTGCTACGTGTCTATAGAAACGTTCCGGTGAAATGCCTTCCCCACTGTGAAAGTGCTCGTAGATGCTATTGCAAGTTTGGATGACGTTAATTGTGTTTGTGGGTTCAGCGCACAGTTTTGTTTCTGTTGAGAATGAGTGATCAATAAATTAAGAATTCTCCCTGATTAGATTTTAATATTTGTCTTTCTAGCTTCGTACCACTTGTTTAGCATCTTTTTAGTCCGTATCTACCTTACTGCTGACGCTGAAATGTAAAAAATTTAAATCAATTTTGCATCAGTTTTAGCCTAATTAATGCAGTAACAGTGACATTTTCATCAGAATTATTCAAACGGAATATAAAGTTTAATCATACCCAACAGTTTTCTCATAGATCAACTGTACACAATTCTTTCGGGAAAATAGTTGAAAAGAAATAATACCACATACGTAATCAGTAACCGATATGATAAAAGAGCTGGAATTGGATTCATTGGAAGACTGGAGGAGGGTGAAGAGGATCATGGGTGTGTACAAGGCGTATATTGGTGATGAGGCGTGTAAAGATATTGGTGTAAGAATTAAAAGTAATGTATAAAGGGAAAAGATGACCATGACCACAAGTTGGCACTCGATTTCAGGCGCAAGGGTGTAGGAAGAATTTCTTTTTTTAGGTAAGGGGGTCAGGGATTGTAATAAGTTACCAAGAGAAATGATGAATAATTTATCAAAAACGTTGAAACAATTTGAAGTTGAAATTTGTAGAGGGCAAAAGTAGATGGGTACAGGAAAGGGGGGAATATGAATGTGTAGGGAAATTGCCACCGGAGCGTGCGATCCAACGCAACTAAATTAAATTAAATAAAAAGACAGAGTTATCCTACCTACGTTCTTGTATATTTTTGATAGATTTTACACCGAACCTGTTGGTGATCGCTATTGCTCGGGCCTGGTATTCGGGAGGACGCAAGTTCGAATCTCCGTCCAACCATCCAGTTTACAGTTTTCCATGGTTTCTCGAAAGCACTCAAGGTGAATGCCTTCAAAAGGCCATGACCGACTTCCCTCCCGTTCCTTCCCCTGTCGAGGAGGGGTAAAGCTTTAAGCAAAAAATTTTAGCTTCATGAAGAAGGTATGAAAAATTCTCGGCCTCGACCATATACGGCGACGCCATAAGCAAAGAATATAACCTGAAATTTCACAAAACGTTACGATAATCACTCGTTACAAACAAATAAAAGTTTCGTACGACAATCTGTAAATTTAGCTATCCTTTTAATAAATTGTACAGGATAATGTACCGTGAAGGCTGAGAAATTTTTGGATCACCCTCGTGTGTTTGTTGGCGTCAGTTTTATTAGCTGGGATACAAAAAAAAGAAGGTGTCCTGTTTCATAGCCTGTTTTGTTAAAGCAGAACTTTGGATGACTAGGGTACGCCAGGATATTCAGTGACTGCAGGGCTTACCAAGCTTATGCTGACAAAGAAAAACTGGAAAAGTCTGTCACATTCCAAGAGAGGCCCAACCAAAGTCCGTTTCTATTTAGTTTATACATTGTTTTTAACTAACTTCACCAGTAGCCAAACTGACAGTTGTTTCCTCTACCTTCACTCTTTTACCGATCCCTTCCGGTAAAGGAGCGTGCACAAACTACGTGGCTCGGTCCAGGTGGGGGGGAGGTGTTTGTTGGAAGGCTACGCTAGGCAAGTGGGGAGAGGGGGAGGGAGGGGGGTTCATAGCCAGGCCACATAGCTTTCCTTTCATAACATCTTTCACAGTTAAATTGAGGAATAGAACTCACAACAGCATGTGAATATTTATTTCCCCCAGTTAATTATCTCCGTATGTAATTTACAATAGTCTGACAAGAGAAAACAGTACAAAATGTCTTCTGGAATCAAAAGGGAAAAAAGTTACGTGCTACGTGGGGGAGAGGGGGGGGGTTGAGGCAAAAGCCACGTAGGGCTACGTGGGGGGGGGGGGGTTCACAGGAGGCCAAAATGGAGCTACGTGGTTTATGCACGCTCCCTAAGGGTCTAGGTCAAAACACATGCCTTCAGTGGTAGCGATTCGTTTTCCAATTTACAGCTTTTAGGATGTAAAAAATAAGAAATGTTTATCTCCATTAAACAGTTAAAAACTGCGATAGACATTGCAAAATATTTATAACACTAACATTTAAACTTTTTCAAATAGAATTTAAAAAAAAAAGTTAGAAAAAACTTATATGGGTCACATCATACAATAAAAACATCTTTTATTGAATTCTTTTTGCATAGCATTTCTAAAATGTGTTACATTTACGTATTTAACTTCTTCAGGTAACCTGTTTAAAGGCATTATTTCAATACGTTTTAAAGGTATGTTTCGTTTTACTTCAACAGATTAAATATTAACGAATCGGATATTTGTGTCTCATAATTCTCATATCATCACTCCTTGAATTACGTTCATATAACTGTTTCTGCTACACATCAATGAACGCAAGCTGGAAAGACAACGTAACTTAGAATATATAGAGGTCTACGGTATTCAAGAGTTTTTAATCTCAATATACATCTAACAGCATTCTTCTATCATATAAAAACAATTTATTTGTTCCGGCTGTGTTTTCCCACAAGGAAGATTAACAAGGAAAAGGCTAAAATAGGCTTTTAAAACAAGGTCTCTACTTGTAAAACAACTTGGCCTTAAAATCAAATGACTCCGACAAGAATAATGCATAAGTGTTTGATATGATCATCCCGTTACAGTTTACTATTTTGTTAAATACAGAGCTGTCTAACAGTCGTTTTCTTCACTGGCTATTAATTTACTAGTATTGAACCAAAGAGAGGAGATTTAAAGAACGTGATTTTCGATCAGTATTTCCGGTGATTGTTTCAATGTACTTGGCCAATTAAAGTCGTTACGG
Source organism: Vandiemenella viatica (assembly GCA_031002005.1). NCBI lineage: Eukaryota > Metazoa > Arthropoda > Insecta > Orthoptera > Morabidae > Vandiemenella > Vandiemenella viatica. Next base: position 4,406,183 of record CM061921.1, on the reverse strand, counting down.
AGATTTAAACGTGAGTAAAAAGCTGATTCAACAACTTCATCGATTCTTTAGTTAAATGTTGTGAGATTTAGCTTTCCTGGACAAATATTTAAGATACTTCGAAGCTTTCTATTCCTATAGACTTGATTCTTTGAGGGTGGCTCGGAAAGTTCTCGACCTGGACCATCTATTATTCTGTCCATTATTTTGCACAGCACTAACAATTATATTTACAGAATGCCGTAAGACATTTATATAGGTTTGTTGAGTGTCACAAACATCAAATGTTTGTAAAGTATCCTCTTCCAAAGATTTCTGATTACATTGCCAACTTCTGCCAAAATCTGTTATATATCACCCGATATTTCGTGATAAATTGTTTAATCATAATCAAAGTGTTCTCGTAAGGACTAAAAAGAGGTCGAATTTGGAATCAGAATCGATCTTCAGGCCGAATCTGTAAATAATGATTAAACAACAGCGGTACTAATCTGGTTTGTAATCTGTCACTTTTCCAGAACACATCCTCCTAATCTGGAAATCGTTTTGCATTCATATTTTATTTACAGCCATTATTGGCTTAGAGTTATTAACTATTTTATACAACACTGATCACAGAAGTTTGAAAAAAAGGTGCTATGAATTGTAAAAGTAGAAGATTCTTTGCGAAAAATTAACTAATAATGGTTGGAAATCTCGCAGAATACTGAGATTCTGAGTTGACAGCGAAAGTGAAAAAATAAAAAAAACTCTTGTTTTATAAAGCATTTTTAGATTCATCCACATTCAGTGATTTTTGTCAGACTAGATGGGAGTTTTTCGAATGGTGTAGTTTCTATTTATTTGTTACACGATGGTTGTTTCCGTCTCTCTCTAATGATGAATGTGTGAGGCATACAGGTGAATTAGCAATGAAGACTGGATTGATATTAGGATAATAATTAGGAGTAGTATGGTAAAAGGAAGATATGGCCGTGGCGATAAACTAACACTTGATTTCGGGCATAAGAACGTGGATATGTTTTAATTTCTTGGTAACGGAGACAGACATTGGAATAAATTAAAAAGGTAGACACTGAATAGTTAACAAAAGGGTGAAAGAATTTAAAGTTTCCCACGATTCAAAAAAATCTACTGAAATAAAAAAAAATACACACCCTAGTTCATGGCTTTGTTGATTATGATTCCTATTTCGCTTCTCCGTAGTTTTACTACAGCTGAAATGATAACTTGATCTTATTTCACAGTAACAATGATTCATAGTGGTTATTGTGTGTTTGTTAAAAAGAAAGACTGTTTAGTCAGCTTCTGAATCATAAAAACCTCTGGCCGCTTCCTGCGCTGATTATCTGCCGAGCGCAACGACAGATACGCAACATCCTCCCCCTGTCCAACATCCGCAACTCCCGTCACACAAGCTGAGCACGCATGCATGGCCAGACACAGTATCATTTCACTTTCTTCACATACCGTACTGTGTAGGAACATTTGCAATCACATAAAAGCCACTTCCGGCTGATGCAATTTGCCGAGCAAAAGGGGTTCCACACGATATTAAGAGGTATCACAGAGTATTATCTAATGTATGGCATTTAGACTGTCCAAATCTTTCCTCATGTGCTGTATTTCACACGGTCAGCTTCGATTGTTATTCAGGCTTTGAGGCGCGTCGATAACGAGACCATTAGTGCCCCGGCCAACTTCGAAGAAACAGTTTCTGGTACATAGATCAATGTTTGATGCTAAAAGACTTCTGCTCTTATAGATAATGCTAATCCATTTTTAATATCGTCCGTGATTGGCCAATCACACGAAATTTTACTTCTTAAACCATTGAAGTCTCTTATTACTTCTAATACATTTGTTTAAATTTAATATAAAACTTAACTTAGTCCACAACCCGAAGGTTGGTTGGATCCTCCCGAGGGAAGCATACTAAGCCATTGTGTCAGAGGTACGACGGCCAGTTCCTTTCCTCTGGGACCTACAGTTTAAGGTGGAATCCGAACCACGGAACCACCTGGCGTAGCTCATATTATCAAACACAATTCTCAACATTCCAGCGCCTGTATTACCATCTTTATCATTTCTGGTACATTTGGTGGCCTTTGTTTTGATTTTACTCACATTCCGTCCAGATTAGCTCCTGCAATTAAGTAGTTTCTCATTAGCCTCATACTTCTCATGTAAAGGGAAATGACATCTGATAATCGAAGCATACTTCCTCCCTAAATCTTTTCTTTAACTCCAACTTTACCCGAATCGGTTCATGATTCCTTGCATTTAGTATAATTATCTGATTCCTATAATAACTACGAATAGTCATACAGCCTTGGTATTTTAGGCTTGGTAAAACCTTAAACCTCAGCTGAAATTCAGAATGTTTTCTAAATCTATAAAGGTCATTAGTTTCTTAACTCATCCTTAATATCGAAACGCCAGAATGCTTGTCTTATACCCTCGTTTTTCCTTCTTCATCTTTTTTCACTTTGTCTGCTGATTATTTCTGTCGTTAATAACCAGATACATGACAACAAATTGAAGGCATGTTATTTTTCACAGTTCTCAATTTGTATTTTCTTCGGTTAAAATCTGTCTACACAGTTCTTCAGTTCCTTCATTCTAGCCTTTCGGATTTTTTTTTTTTTTTTTTTTTTTTTTTACTTATGGCTCTACGCCTCGTCGACGTCGAGGTAATTAGAGGTGGGATGGGACCGTGGGCAAGAAACGGGATGAAAAAGCATCCCGGCATTCGCCTGGAGTGATTTGGGGACACCATGAAAACCCAAATCTGGATGCCCGGACGGAGATTCAAACCGGCGCCATGCCGAATGCGAGGCAAGAGTGTTACGGCTTACCCACCACGCTCGGTAGCCTTTCGGAGTCTACTTCAATAATCTTAATAATAATTTTGATTTCGCTTAGATATATTCCCAATTTTTTGGCAATCATACAAATGCTCACTTTCTCCCTGTAGTACCTCTAATAATCTATTCTTTAATTTCATCTGTTGTTTTCAACACATTACAAAACAAATTGTCCTGACTTCTTCTGAGACGATTACCACCAACGCCTTTGATATTAAAACATCTCATTTTTCTTTAATCTATCTGTTTCTATTTGAACTTCCTGCAAAATTCTTTTGCTCTTCCCGCAATAGTTGCTTCCTATAATTCTTCTCACTATACTTGCATACACTGAAGTGCAAAAACTGTGGGAAACCCTTTTGGCCTTGTGAACTGCAGCAACCCGAAGTGGTATTGACTCTAGAAGTCGTCGGAAGAAATACTCATCCATACTTTCTTGTTGTTGCCTAGGGCACGTCATCCATACTTCCTCTATAGGCGTTCATAAAGTGTTGCCGGTGCAGGACATTGTGCACAAACTGACCTTTCGATCATGTTCGATTCGATCCATGTTAGATTCGATCATGTTCGATTCGATTCATGTTCGATTCGATCCATGTTCGATTCGATCATGTTCAATTCAATCTATGTTCGATTCGATTCATGCCTGGTCAAATAGATGGCCAAATCATGCACTGGAATTGTCGTGAATGTTTCCTCGAACCAATGGTGAACGATGTTGGTCCGATGTCATCGGGGATTGCCGTCCTGGATAAGTCCATCGTTGTTTGGAAACATGGAGGCCATGAATGGCTGAAAATTGTCTCCAAGTAGCTGAACATAACTATTTCCAGTCAATGGTCGGTTCAGTTTGACCAGAGGTCGCAGTCCACGCATTATAAACACGGCTCATACCTGGATGGAGCCACTACCAGCTTGCACAGTGCCTTCTGGACATCCTGAGTCTCTGGCCTTCGCGGAGTTTGGGTCTCTCGAACCTTACCATCAGCTTTTAAAAACTGGAGTCATGACTCATCCAACCACGCAACATTTCTTCAGAAGACAGCGTGTCTATGCAAAATTTTGCTTCGTTGTTCGCACGAACACGCCTGTCCTACGTAGTATGTGTTGCTGTTCTTTATCGCAGTGTTTCCTCTCTGTCAACACTGACACCTCGACGCAGACGTCGCTGGTCTCTGTCATTAACTAGACTTTGGTGGTGGGCCACTGCGTTGTAATGCCGGAAGTTACAAGGAATGGAATTCCAACCACCATTCAGCGTTAGTAGTCTGTTAATTTATGTCGTGCGGCCATAATCACGTCAGAAAACCTTTCACACTACTCATGAGAGTACAAATGAAAGCCCCGGCTGGGTTATACGTTTCTTCCGCGGTGCTACCGCCATCTGGATACTTGCATCTACCTATCCCACAACTTTTGGCACTTCCGTATATGAGCCTTAGGCTTTCTTGTTTTTCCTGTTTCATTTCCAAAATATCATTACTGACATACTCCCCATTCGTCTTGAGCATTTTTGAAATTTTCCTTTCACCCATCAATTGTATTTTTTTTTTCTTCCCCAGGGCTTGACGCCTCGTCGATGTCGAGGTCATTAGAGCAGTAGGAATGATGGAATGGTATCAGAGGGAATTCGGCACGTGATATTTTGAAGAAACCATCCCGGCTTTCGCCTGGAGTGATTTCGGGAGACCATGGTAAACTGTACTCAGGATGGCTGGTCGGAGATTTGAAGCCGCGTCTTCCGAATGTCAGGCCGCTCTCCCATCAGGCTCCGTCCATCAGTTTCAGTATTTCTTACCTGCTCCACAGCTTTTACTCCTTTTTATGTCAAATTATTCTTTGTCTGAGATGATTACATGGGCGCCGGCAGGATTGCTTCTAGGGGGGTGCACCAGGGCTGCATTGGTGCCCCCCCCCCCCCTATCGGCCCAAATATTTCCGGGCTGGCCAACTTTTTTTTTTAGTTCTACTACTGCCCAGACGGCTACCCGGGATGTAGGGGGGTGCACCAGGGCTGCATTGGTGCCCCCTCCCCCCCTATCGGCCCAAAAATTTCCGGGCTGGGCGACCTTTTTTTTTAGCTCTACTACTGCCCAGACAGCGACCCGGGATGTCAGGGGGGTGCAAGTGCACCCCCTTGCACCCCCACTCCCGGCGCCCATGGATGATTATTGTTAATGTATTATATTTTTCTTCACAAAAATTTCACGGAGCCTGGTGGGTGAACGGTTAACGTTCTGGCCTCGCTTTCGGGAGGACGTGGGTTCGAATCCCCGTTCAGGCATCCAGATTTGAGTTTTACACGGTTTCCCCAAATCACTCTAGGCGAATGCCCGGATGCTTCCTTCAAAAAAAAATGCCATGCGCAAATTCCTTTTCGTTCCTTCTCTCCAGTCCCATCCCACCTCTAATGACCTTAGCCGTCGACGAGGCGTAAAGCCATAAGTTAAAAAAAAATCACTTAAATCTTCATTTAAGATTTCTGTTATGTTTCATGTGAGATTATTTTCCCATTTAAGTCTCTTTCGACTTTATTGTTTTCATGTTCTTGAATTTATATCTTAATTACCATATTGTGATCGGAATCAAAATCTTCTCACAGGTTTGTTTTAAATTGAAAATGTCTGATTCTTTCTACCATAATATAGCCAACTATATATCCTCCTGAATCCGATGGGGTTTTTCGTGTTTGTCCTTTCATGATTTTTAATTTTTTTTATGTTTAACACAAAATTCAAATAACATAGATCCCCCATTCACTCCTTTAACTTAGACAATAATTCTTTTAATATTTGTTCCTTTACTTCTGTTATTATTCGATCACAAAGATCGTTATATTTTCCTCAGGTTGTACTTACTTAATTTTTCAAATTCACCATAATTTTTTCCGTTTTGTCCTTATTTTCTCGTAACTGACAGAAATCTTGCTCTAATGTGAATGGTTTGGATTTCGTTTCTGTCATTGTCAGAGTAATTCAATCCCTGAATTTTTCATTGTACTTCATGCCCCTTACCTTATTCATTCCAAACCCTACTCCTATAACTCCAATGATAGTTTAGATATTATTGGGACTGGAGGTTATTCAGTTTATTGTTTTGTATTTCCCGGACGGGAACTCTTCCGTGTCCTAATCCCCATAATATTTTATAATTTGTTTACAATTTTCTTTGAGTTATGTATCAAATCCACTTTTTTCACATCTGTTGCTAACTGCCATCCTCCAAATGTTTACTTTTGGCAATTTTTCTTTTCTGAGCATTCGCATTCAAAAGTCTAATTAAGACATAATATTATTATGGGAATATTTTCTGCAGAACTAAGCTAGAATAATATAAATTTAGAGTTACATTTTCAGCGATACTACTTGGTATTTAAATGTAGTGGATTCCTATTGCGTTTTGCGATCATCTGTCGTTGATTAATTATGATTTATTCATATTTAGAATAGCTTCCATCACCAAATGCAATGACCAGTAATAACGAAAATATCTGTTCTGGTTAGCCTGTATTGTTTCATTTTCTTTCGAGCAGTTTCCTCTATAGAATAGTGGTTCACGTACTGTTCTCGAAAGACTGAAAGACAACCTTTTTTTGCCACATCCCTCACGTCATATCCACATGGAAATTTCACTTAATTACAAGCAAGTTAATTTATCGGAAATTTCAAAAGTATTTGAGGATAAACTATGTGAGCAGAGACTTTGCGTCTGCCCAGGATTTTTCCAGTGTAAATATGAAAAATGTGTGTAAGTATATACTTTCGAAAATTGAAATAAGTACTGTCAGTAATGTCGTTCGCTGTGTTATTTACTAGTATGTTACAAATATATCTGAGAGTACTTCTCAATGTAAATATATGCTATTACCACATGCTCTGTGTGCTGAAAGAATCTAGGAATGGTCGGAAGTAGGTGAGTGGGGAACATTTTTGATTTTTGTACGAGTATGAGAATTTTTCTGTTGATGAACTCTGCACAGCTTGCAATGGATCTCCGAATAGTCTTTACCGTAGATCCTTCGAACCCTTATGTATTCTTAAAAACCCTAATGGTAAACATAGAGCGGAATATAAAACCTGGTTGTTCACATGTTTTCCATCAATTTGTTGACAGTAAACCTGAGTCCATTTAATGATCTTGATATGATATCGTAAAAGCCATGTTTGTCATAACGTCCAGAGTGGTTGCTCCGTCGTTGGCCAATACTAACATGACTTCCAAAACTGTGGCATCAGATAACAATATACACTATCTACCAAAAAGTAATTGGTCCCCTCTCCACAATGGATTTTACCCACTCGAATCTCGCAGGGCCACCTCTTGTGGCTATAACAGAGCCAACCTGGCTGACTTGCTCTCTACGAGTGTTTGAGGACATACAAAGGGATTCGTCGCCATTCCTCTTGCAACCATTCCATGAGTGGATCAAGGTATTTTAGCAGCTCCTGACTAGTCCTCATCCGAGGATCAATTTCGTCCGAAAGATGTTCTATAATGTTGAGTTCAAGACTCTGGACAAGCCACTCCAATTGGCGAACATTGTGTCAGCGTACCACTGCATATTAGCCCTTAAAACTTGTCACCTGCTATTGTCATGCTGGAAGCAACACGGTTCCATTCCGTAAAAACGCCACAATCTTAGGGACATTTCATTATCCAGAATGTTACAAGAGGGCTCTGTATTTATGCTACCATGGACAAACACCAGCGTTCCAGTGCCGAAGGCCGGGAAACAGCGAAAACACCATCACTCTATCACCACCGAATTTCTTAGTTGCCGTTATACAGTCTGACAGAAGCCGTTCCCCGGATAGAAGCCACACTTTACACATCCATCGGACCGTAATGATGTAAACCTCGACTCATCACTCCGTAGAATCGAATTTAAGTTCTCCAGTGTCGACACATCACCCGATTCGCTGAACTTCATTGCTTGATGTGCATGTCGGTGGGTCTCTGTACTCAATGTTCCAGTGAAAATCGATACTCATGTTGGATGGCAGCCTGAGTTGTTCCTTATTTTGACAGTTTTACATTTCAGGTTTCTGCGATTTCTGTCAGTCAAAATTAGACGTCGCCCGAACCTTGCAGTATTGACACAACTCACATTAATCTTCCACTTGCGCAGGACGAATGAAACCGTTGATTTGGGTCTGTAAACTTTCACTGCAATCGCCCGACTAGTCCCCACAAATAACGCCCTTGTCCCTGTCCAAATGGTTCTACACGGCCTGCAGCATATGGTAGCCACACAATTTAACTGATGTACTGAATTACCTTGTGCTCTATTACTTAGATAGTGTAGATAAGGTGTCTGAAATGACATATCACTCTATAATTAATAACTGAAGGATAAATGGTGTCGGTAACTGTTTATAATTGTTGACTTACTTACTCATATGGATTTAAACAATGCCATTGATGGTGATGTAACTTTCGGATGATTGGTTTTCTATAACTGCAGAATTCATTTTATTGTAATCACTGGAATTTTTGTGTTAATGTAGTGTCTGTTCATTTCTTCTTATCCGTTTATCTAGTACTTCATTGAAACGTACAAGAATGTCGATCTCCTAAATGCTCATGAGGCTGCAGGATATACATTGTGCTAAAGCCCTGATTAGTCTCTCTGAGACCGACATATTGTAATATCTCTGGTGGCAGACAGCACAGTTTATTGAAAACACTGGATGCACACAGTAATGAAATCATTAAGTTCTTTTCCTGCCAAAGTTTCCTTGGTGGACTGTTTTATGTAATATATGTTTCAAAACTTTGCAACGTAACATTTAAACAATATCTGGTTATTTGTTTTAGATAATATTCATTGCCAAATATTAATTTACTGGCTATAGTTCGAATCCCCGTCCGGGCATACAGATTTGGGTTTTCCATGGTTTCACAAATCACTCCAGGCAAATGCCGGGATGCTTCCTTAAAAAGGCCATGGCCGAATTCCTTCCCATTCCTTGCCCCCATCCTTTCCCGTCTCTAAAGACTTCGATGTTGAGAGACGTAAAGCAGTAAAAAAAAAAATACTGGCTATACATTATTTTGCGACCAACTTCTTCAGGTATTAATTGAGTCTGCTATCAATTGCTGTAATTTGCAATACGCATTATACTCTTTACATTGTTAAGTTATGGGCTCATGCAGAAACGTCAAAACTTCGAACTATAAATAAACAGTGCAATGTGAAATTCCAAATCAATAATCCAAGATTTTGAGTAGGATTCACCATTATTACAAAGATCATGAATTAAGCAGTTTTGTTAGCCAGTTCCATTCTCAGCAAGTCTTGTGATTGGTTGATTTGTCTCTAATGGTAGAGGTGACGTATGCCATCAAAGACTATTATGCCGCTTTTATCCATTTGCTTCAGTAAACTTCATTCTGACAAATCTCTGCTTCATGCAACATGATAAAATATAAATAGAAACTTGATTGGATAATTTGTGTACAAATCAGATAAAATTGTATGTGATTCTGTCTACGTTTCTCGTTTTAAATAAGCATACTAACAGGCAGCCTCAGTGCAAAACGCTTTTTATAGGTCACTTGCTGAAGATAGATGAATGCTGTAGTGGACTATTTCTCATAGAACAGCTTATGCTAATCAAATCATCCATATATTTCTTTGGTGTTCCTTTAAGTGTTTGCCAAGAAAGATTCTTATCATGTCGATTTCTATTGGATTCAGGAAGACGCGGGTTCGAATCCCTGTCCGGGCATCCAAATTTGGTTTTCCATTGTTTCCCCAAATCACTGCAAGCGAATACTGGAATGCTTCCTTTAAAAGGCCATGGCTAATTTCCTTCCCGTTCCTTGCACCCCATCCTTTCCCGCCTCTAATTACCTCGACGTTGACGAAGCGTAAAGCCATTAGCAAAAAAAAAAAAAATGGTTTTATCGACTTACTTCAGTAAAATTAATATTAATAAATACTTACTTCACTTAATAATATATTAATAAAATATTCAACATATTGCTCTTTATGACTGTTACATTTTTTTAGACACAAATCCTTATTTTTTATTTTTTTTTAAAGAAACGCCATTTTTAAGGGGGTTCGCCATTGTTTGGGAAATTTTATAGGGGTACATGGAGCTATGAATTTGAGAAACCATGCATTAAAGTATTCCAACAAACACCGTAATATGCAAATGTTTAAACTTGTATATTTAAACTGTTTATTCATATTGTTAGCTTGTTAATAAAGCGGCTATTAATATTGGACTGAGCTCTGGTCAGTAGAATACATGACTGTAATTTACTCCGGTACTCGTCAAAAAGAAAAACGTATTGGTAGTTTTTTCCTTTATATAAGTACACCCAGTGCTATTATTGCCATATATACGGAAATAGCCTGCTTACTTGTAATGATTGTAACATTTGCGATAATTGTATGTCCAGATCGTGAAAACTATCTTAGATTGTAACTGAGATATAATAGAAAAAACGTAATGGTTGATTTTACATATGTGTAGGCATGTATATTTGTTTTATTCAAATATCAGTGGCAGAGAAGCTGTTTGAACAATACTAAAGTGTGTCTGTGAGTTATCAACAGCCATAGTACGTTTGCACGCAGTGGCTGTTTCAAGCGAAGTTCATACTGCTGCTCTTATGAGTGATGCTGGCATCCGCAGTTACATGCGTTTCGATAACTACTATCTAACACTGCACTGTATATCCCTAACAAACAGACAGCTCCGTGGTCTTTGACGCATAAGTATTATGCCATGCTTGCAGTATCAGCTGTTTGTACTGACTTTGGACTGTGTTCTAAGCTTCACTTTCTTCACTAGCGATAGTACAGTTTAAACATTTCCGAGAAGACAATTGTGGTGTCCTAATCAGGGACAATATAGAAAATTTTGACGCCGGCTTGAATGTTTTTGCGTACAACTATAAATAAACAGTTTTTTCGTTGAAAGCCTTGCCATATGACGCTATTGCTGTAATTGCATTAATTCTGACAGTTTCATTACAATCCAACAAATCTTCTGTTTGTCGCTATTCATCGCTTAGTTATCATAAATAAATTCCTTTTTTCGAACATGATATGATATTTCGTGCAGAAGACTTCCTATAAGAAGGCTTCTACAATTGGTGTTCGTTCATCACCATCTTCTTCTCTCTCTCGCTATTGTGTCTACGAGGAGACGATTTGGGAACCTACAATGAACTTAGTTATGCTTCTTAAAGCTTCAGACCACATATGTTGGAGGTCCTGGTTGTATTTGCGTTATTGGTGCTGCTGTTTTTGTTGCTTCTGATGCACGTGGACCCACACTCTCATCATTGGCTGATGTCACCTGACTTATTATGGACACGACCTTTGAACGAAGCTGGAAGCAAAAACGGGTGGAACAAGATCCTTATACCGTTTTTCGGTTCGTTTTCTTGGCAGTTTGTATTTTCCACTCCTTAAGAAACTCTTGTAACGGGGAGATGCTAGTCTGTGCAGTTAAACCACACCTAGGATGGTATTGATTCACATCCTCGCTCGTGAGTTCTTCGTGCCACCTTTCCCGCAAATAGGGGGACTTCTGCAACGATTGGTCATCGAGTATATAAAGTCATTTCGTATGAGAGAATCGTCTGGATAATTTCGTTTAACCTTTCTTGTTAAAGTTCCTCGGTATCTAAATCCATCGGTTCCCAGCATGCTGATAACGTCTCGACTGCGATATAGAGATCTGTGGAGTCACTCTCTGTGCCCGTGCTTCTCACACGTAAGGACTGATGAAGCAGTTGTTTCCAGCAGTATCTTTCCATTAATTAGTCGCTACTGTTCGAACTAACAAAATATCCATACATAATCAACAAAATGTGAAAAAAGTAATATTTTATTTTTCCCCTTGGTTTATTATTCAAAGGGCACATGTTCGGGTTACTTAAAAATCTATAGAAAGCACATAATGTACACAATAAATTCCAAATGTACGCCAAAAGTGTATTATTATATGTTACTTCATCAGTTGCAGTAAAAATATTTTTTAAAATAAATTTTAATAGAATTATTGTGTTTTTATTGATTCCCATAAACTTCATGAAAATTGACATGTGCCCATAGACGACCTTGGCCAGCCCGATCTGGTTAGTACCGCAATGGAGTCTCCGAACAGTGTTGCAGATCAGCAAAAAATTCAACTTTCAGTAACGATTGCGAAAAAATTCTAATAAAGAATACTTAACTTGCGAAACAAGGTGATGTGCTTTTTAATTCGAAACATTTGCCTGTCTAGTTTTAAAAAAATAGAAATTAGTTTTGTTGTTTCGGCCGTGTAATGTAAAATGTTGTTGCTGACTAGCTTCCGTTCTATTTGTTCACGTAAAAACTTTCTGGCCACGATTTAGTGAGACCAAGTCGGTTCAGACACAAATCACCTGGGATTCTTCTCTCCTAGGGTGTGCGGAAGTTCTTGCACAGTTGTGTGCATCTCCTTCCATTTTTTTGTTTTTGTTTAATTTGTCCTCGGCGTTGTTGGTGGTGTCCTTACTGGGCATGTCAGGCCCGGATGGTTTTGTATGTCAGAGTTAGAGGACCCTGATCTTTCGTTCAGGGATCAACTTGTTCATTTATCAATTTCACTGGCCACCTTAATCTATTGTCAATGTGGTCCATAGAGCCTAGCTGTCTGATTAGTGGATTGTTATGTTCCCTAGTATTTTCGTAGAGCTTTCGCGCTGCGGCTTTGTATCGGTCTGTCAATAGAGGGAGTCCGCTAATATCATGAAGAGTTTTTAGTTGGCGTTTCTCGTGGCAGTTTGTATGCGTATCGAATGGCCCTGTTTTGGATTGTTTGGAGCAGCTTTAAGTGCGAATGAGCAGCGTTGCCCCACACTGGTGCAGCGTACTCCAGTAGCGGCCTGATAGTTGTTGTATAAAGCAGTCTTGCTGTAGTAGGATGCAATGTGGTTGTTGGATTTAGTAGGGAGTACAGCTCCCTCATCCTACCTGATGCTTTTGCGCGGATGTTTCTGATGTGCGTCTTCCAGGTCATTCGTTTGTCTAGTGTGACACCAAGGTAGAGCGCCGTATTGGTCCACTTGATATCCTCTCCAAACAGTCGAACTGGCTGTAGTGGGGGTACACTCCTCCTTGTTATTATGATGGCCTGGCTTTTGGTGGCATTGAATGCCAGTCTCCAGTTGGTCGCCCAGCTTTCAATGTTGGTGCATCCCCGCTGCAGCTTGTTGCGTATGTGCGTGGCTCTGATACTATGAGCATAGAGAGTGGTACCATCTGCGTATAGACCAGTTTGCAGTTGCTCAGTTCTCGGCACATCGGCGGTGTATAAGTAATAGAGGACTGGTCCAAGGACAGATCCTTGAGGGACTCCAGCATTGATAGTTTTTATTGCCGAGACAACATCATCTGTTACCACTCTGAAGCTTCTGCCAGTCAAATAGTTTTTAATTAGTCTGACGTGTTGTAGCGGGAATCCCTGCGTCAGCAGTTTATAAATTAGGCTGTCGTGCCAGACATAATCAAATGCCCGGGAGTCGTCCAGGAATACGGCTCCAAAATACTCCCGTCTCTCGAAGGCTCCCATGGCATACTCTGTAAGTCGTAGTAGTTGTTGAGGCGTAGAGTGGTTGCACCGAAACCCGAATTGCTCATTCGGGAGAATACCTTCATCCTCGGTGTGCCTGTGAAGCCTGCGTTGATAAATTCTCTCAAATACTTTAGACAGGATGGGGAGAAGACTTATTGGTCTGTAGGATATCGTGGAGCGCCTGTCTTTTGCGAGACTTGGGCACAGGGACAATTTCCGCGTGCTTCCATGCTTTCGGGTATTCAGCAGTAGCCATTATGTTGTTGAATGCCGACTTGATGTACTCAGCCGCCGATGGTGGGAGCTGCCTCAAAAGTTTGCCACTACTTTGGTCATGTCCAGCTGCTTGATTAATTTCTACTCGTTTTAGAAGTGCTTGGACCTCCTCAGTTGTAGTCGGGTTAATGTCGTCCTCCGGTAGCGGATCAACTGCGAGGTACTGTTGCAAGGGTTGTGCGACCAAGTTGATATGGGCGTCATCTCGAGGCTCTTCTATTGGCATGGAAGTTTGCTTGGAAGTTGTCAGCAATTGCATTTGCTTTATCTGTAGGTTCACAGATTATTCTGTTGCCTACTACTAAAGGTGGTATTCTTTGCCGTCGGCGAAGCATGCGTTTTGTTACTTTCCATGCTGAACCATCATCAGTTCTGAGTGTTCCGATAAGACCAGCCCATTCTTGATTTCTGTGTTTTTCGACAGCAGCCTTTATTTCCCTCTGCAGTCTATTAATGACACGTTTTGCGGCAGGATCTCTGGTGACTTGCAAATCTCTCGCTAGGCGATTCTTGTGGGTGATTGCCTGTCGGATGTCCGGAGGCAACCGCCTGGACTTCTCCCTATGTTGTCGTGCTGGTGGAGTCGCTAGATCTGCTGCTTCGTTCACCAGCCCCGCAAATACACTCCTGGAAATTGAAATAAGAACACCGTGAATTCATTGTCCCAGGAATGGGAAACTTTATATACACATTCCTGGGGCCAGATACAACACATTATCACACAGACAGAACCATAGGCACATAGACACAGGCAACAGAGCATGCACAATGTCGGCACTAGTACCGTGTATATCCTCCTTTCGCAGCAATGCAGGCTGCAATTCCTTCATGGAGACGATCGTAGAGGTGCTGGATGTAGTCCTGTGGAACGGCATGCCAAGCCATTTCCACCTGGCGCCTCAGCTGGACCAGCGTTCGTGCTGGACGTGCAGACCGCGTGAGACGACGTTTAATCCAGTCCCAAACATGCTCAATGGGGGACAGATCCGGAGATCTCGCTGGCCAGGGTAGTTGACTTACACCTTCTAGAGCACGTTGGGTGGCACGGGATACATGTGGACGTGCATTGTCCTGTTGGAACAGCATGTTCCCTTGCCGGTCTAGGTATGGTAGAACGATGGGTTCGATGACGGTTTGAATGTACCGTGCACTGTTCAGTGTCCCCTCGACGATCACCAGAGGTGTACGGCTAGTGTAGGAGATCGCTCCCCACACCATGATGCCGGGTGTTGGCCCTGTGTGCCGTATGCAGTCGTGATTGTGGCGCTCACCTGCACGGCGCCAAACACGCATACGACCATCATTGGCACCAAGGCAGAAGCGACTCTCATCACTGAAGACGACACGTCTCCATTCGTCCCTCCATACACGCCTGTCGCGACACCACTGGAGGCGGGCTGCACGATGTTGGGGCGTGAGCGGAAGACGACCTAACGGTGCGCGGGACCGTAGCCCAGCTTCATGGAGACGGTTGCGAATGGTCCTCTCTGATACCCCAGGAGCAACAGTGTCCCTAATTTGCCGGGAAGTGGCGGTGCGGTCCCCTACGGCACTGCGTAGGATGCGACGGTCTTGGCGTGCGTCCGTGCGTCGCTGCTGTCCGGACCCAGGTCGACGGGCACGTGCACCTTCCGCCGATCACTGGCGACAACATCGATGTACTGTGGAGACCTCGCGCCCCACATGTTGAGCAATTCTGCGGTACGTCCACCCGGCCTCCCGCATGCCCACTATACGCCCTCGCTCAAAGTCCGTCAACTGCACATACGGTTCACGTACACGCTGTCGCGGCATGCTACCAGTGCTTAAAGACTGAGATGGAGCTCCGTATGCCACGGCAAACTGGCTGACACTGACTGCGGCGGTGCCCAACCGCTGCGCAGCTAGCGCCCTTCGACTGCCAACACTGCTGTTCCTGGTGTGTCTGCTGTGCCGTGCGTTTGATCATTGCTTGTACAGCCCTCTCGTAGTGTCCGGAGCAAGTATGGTGGGTCTTACACACCGGCGTCAATGTGTTCTTATTTCAATTTCCAGGAGTGTAAGTCCATCGCCACACTGGGACCTACCTCTTCTACAGGTGGAGCATTATTAATGCGTTCATCTAAATGTCACAGTTAAAATGAGGTACAAAACACATAATAGAATGTGAATATTTATTTCCATTATTTAATTATCCCCGTACATAATTTACAATAGTCTGAAAAGAGAAAACAGTACAAAATGTCTTCTGGAATCAATAGGGGAATAAGCTACGAGCTATTCTGGCGGAGGGAGGGGGGGAGGGGTAGAAGCAAAAGCCACGTCGGGTCTATGAGGGGAGGGGGGGGCGGGAGGGGAGGTTCAAAGAAGGCCAAAATGGAGCTACGTAGTTTATGGACGTTCCCTAATCAGTTTCGATGTACAGTGGTAACAGACTTATGTGTTTAAAGGTAACTAGAAAAACGGCATAGATAAAACAGTTTTTTTTAAAAAAAAAATGCTATCCAGCTGTTTATTATTATTTTTTTTTTTATCCAACTAAGTTTTCTTGTTTACACAATATTTGCTAAAAAAAAAGAAAAAAAACTCCATTGGTGGTAATGACATTGTAACAGGGTTTCTTACAGGCTGCACAATTCGCTCAACATAACCTGGTAGTCCTGCCGGGTATAGGGAACCTACAACTTAACGTGAAATCCGAACCACAGAAGCGTTCTGGTGTATGTCACATTACACAGCAAGCTATGCCAGAAATGAAGGTCAGGTTATGGGCATTCGAAAATCTCAGTTGAGAAAGCGATTCGAACCGGAGACCTTCTGATCTCCTGTCAGAAACCTTAAGTGCTAAGCCACCCTCACAATAGCTGCTGAATAGTGTGCTTGCTATAAGCTATCATTTAGTGTTGCTGTTACGAAGTATGCCTTTTGTCGAAGTCTGTATTTTCTGTAGAACATTAATTATTAGTATAGGAAAGGAATAATCAGCGATAGAGATGTTATTATGTCCTCTTGGCTAGAAAATAAATCGTTTGATAATTTGGAAGAAAATCTTTGGTCGGTAATTAAACGAAAAGAATATCAAGTTGATGGTTTTCTGACCGTTTGTTAATGGTTAAGCATATTGTAGGCGTGACAAGATTTGATATATTTTAACAAGGGGTATTTAAAAATCCGTAACTTCCTTAGAATTGCTGTTTCAGTCAACGTTATCAAGAAATACTAAGTTCATTGGCACAATTCAAACGTCATCATGAAAGTTTATTAATTTTTTTCCACTTAAATTTGCGCTTCTAGTGGCACCAACAAAGCTACCAAAAGTTCGAATTCTTTACATACTGAAGGAAATTTCCAGTGTTTAATTACACTCATAGAGTTTCTAACCTATCCGGATGTTCCACATTTATACTCAACATTTTACAGTTAAGCTTTACTTCCATCCCATCTCATCTCGGACTGATACCATGTCTCACTACTCTTCAGTTACATACGTACGATGTAGGTGGATGGGAGTAGTATTTCATTACAACCAATCGTAAATTTTACCCACCCTTTTCTTACTAATAAAAATGCAACTAAATTACTTACGATTAGTATAGCTGCTAGACTTTCCTCGTCGTACCCAGTAATCCAGCTGTTGGCGACATCTAGGGAAGGAATTATTCCTCCATGACAACTGATCGAGATATTTAGTAGAGTGGGTTTACACAACTTTCAAGCCGTATTCCAGTAGGATTAGTGGATATAGAGCTCCTGACCATAGGCACCAGAGTGGACGTGCTGTGGTCAGCGACATGGTCCCCCCACGGTACTCATTTGATGGCATGCTGAGTGGGCCTGGGAAGCCATATCGGACGTTCAGCTTCGAAGAAAAATCATCTGCTTCGTCAGGGATCGAATCCCGGTTGCTCGGGCCGTATATATATATATATCTGTGTGTGTGTGTGTGTGTGTTGCTTGTACTGTGGAAAAGAGATTAACTAAGGAAGGGAGTCAAAAAAACTGCCTGCCTATTCAGGGCTAGACAACTAGGGGAGAGGAATATAGAGCTCTACCTCCACAAGCCCATCCTAACTCTTACTGTAGGAGTTTTCTACGTCACATCCTCTCCAGATTCACAGTTCGTTTAATTCTCATATTAGGATTGGCTACTTTCTCGAAGGTTTTACCGCGTAGGATGTGGGTGGTTGTATCAAATAATAAGTCAAAGTGTCTACAACCACTCACACATTTAAACTTGTCATCTCAATCAAACATCTTTGCAATATAAGATGTTATTTCAAGACTGCAGAAGAACAAGAACAGAAGACTTATATGTTTACTGTCCACAGACGGATTTGAAAATTGTTCCTGGCTGTTTAAGATTTGTGGCTAGAAAGTGAATCCCTCCCAGGCTTCTTAATTTAAAGCCGCACTTCGCCAGCGCCGAGTGGTGCAAACGTCAGCAATTCCGAACAATGGAAGCACCGTAACACTTGCATATTACGCCATACAACAACAGCTCATTGTCATACGATTGCTAGCATTGAAATAATTCACAAAACATGCCAGATACATTTTAAATTCATTTAAAAAGTTTATGGAACCGTAACCTTTGAGTTAAAAACTAAAAATAATGTTATATTGATGCAAACCTGAAGGTTTTGTTACGGACTGTACAAGAAAATGAAAGATGAGACTATACACTGCCTGACAAAAAAAGCAAAGTACCCAGAAGGGGACGAGAAAACGAGATGAAACCTCACTGGTTGAGAGAGTGTGTAATGTTATTTCAGCGATTACACAATCGAGTGAAATTTACAAAGAACTTGGCAGTATGAGTCCACTTATTAGTATGACGTTGCGCTATCTCTGGCCTGGATGTATGCACTGATACAGTTGGGAAGCGTGTCATGAAACCTTTGTATCCTCTCTTGAGGTAAGCTGGCTCGCAACTGTAGTAACTGGTCTTTGATATCCTGGGCACTAGTACTGGAACGGAGTTGATGTCAGAGCTGATTACACAACACGTTCTATCGGGGGTAATATCTGGGGATCGTGCTGGCCACGGGAGTACCTCAACATCACGCAGACAGTTCATAGAGAAACGTGCCACGTGCGGACGAGAATTATCCTTTTGAAACTGGTACCACGATACTGACGCATGAGAGGAACAACATGAAGATGTAGGATGTCCGTGAAGTACCGTTTTGCCGTTAGAGTTCCTTCAGTCAGTACCAGCCGTGACTCGAAGTCATAGCCGATGGCTCCTCACACCATGACGCCAGGAGTAACACCACTGTGCCTCACCAAAATATTGGAATAATGGGACCTATCCCCTGGTTACCACCATAGTCGTCGACGATGGTCATCCAAGGTAGTGCAGAATTACTGAATACAATACGACGCCATTCATCAGCATCACGGAGCCACCCAAAATGCAACCGTTTGTGTTGTGGTGTTGACGGTAGCCTACGCATGGGACGGTAATTCCCTAATCCGCCTGCCACTAGTCTCCGATCACTGGCACGACTTGACACAAAATGTTGCATGGAGTCCATTACTTATTCTCGGATGGCAGACGCAGATATTAAGGGGCTACTATGTGCTTAGTACACAATACGGCGATCCTTCCTTGTGGTCGACCGGAACCTTGACGACTAGTATGCCTGCCCACACGCTCCCATGCAGTCCAACATCGCGTCACTGTCACCTCCGAATGCCACACAAATCTGGATACAGCACGATTCAACCAGTCAGCCAAATAGAGATCCACAATGAGGTCTCTGTTCACCTCTGTCAGGTGCTGATGACACTTTCACACGATTTCACGACATCTTAGCGTTCACTCAATACCTGACGCTTTTCACGTCACTTATGAGGACCCAAGTTTTAACGGTGAAGTGGATGTAAAGAAATTAGCTCAATGTGGAGGACTGCATCAGAAAAATCGAGGGAATAATGACAAGGAAGGGTTATATTATCTTCTGAAACGTTTTCGGTAATGCTCCAGTGTAAGGCGGAACCCAGCTTTAATGGCACTAAGCTGATTTACGCGGAGCTCGTTACAGCGTAATTATTGAAAGCAGATCCCCAGTCTAATCCAGGATAGCTAAATTCTCTAAAACAGCGTATCAAACCGGTAATGAATGCGGATGTGCGAAGTATTCTCAGTTTTATCCGACTTGGTAACACAGACTAATACATTTAAGACTTAATGTCGTAGATAAAAGTTGAAGTTTCCAAAGGTCTAATTACTGTGTTACGTTTCTGCTCGTAGATTTTCGAAACTGGGTATTGTTATTGACTGAATGCCATGTAAGTGTACCAGGCTAAATAATCTTCAAAGACGTTAATACATTAATCATTTACTACCTTTTCAAATTCCTGGTCATATCAGGAAGTCTTCTGTCGCATTCACATTTATAATCAATCTGAATGAATACATTGCTTCAGGTTAAAAAATAAAATAAAATGGTGGTCTTACGTGAACTATAGCTTCAAACTGGCCAACATGCTTTTTCTATTGTTAGCTTCTGTCTTGTAACTTTCTGTTAAAGATAAAATTCATTTAATGTTGTAACAAATATTACTAACCACCTACCGGTAAACTGTTGATATATTTTCTACATATTCCATAGTCTGAAAAGATATTGCTATCTGTAAAAATATCATCGTCGAATTCTCTGTTTTTTATATAATTTTAGGAATTTGTTGTGAACGTGGTGACGATAACTTTTGAATGGGAGTAAGTACTAAGCAACGCAGTAGTGAGGTACAAAATGATCAGATTTTGATGCTAATGCTTCTGATTTAAAATAATATAACAAAGCTCATTTGAACAGAATCTTTTATTTAACAACCACCTGTACTCTACAACTCGAATGAACGAAATGCACAGAGGTGTGACCTATTTGAGAAAAGTCACTATTCTAAGTGTACTTCGGCTCTCTGAGTCTGTAAATTTCGTCGGCTGCTTCAGTGCATTTCACAGCTAGTCCATTAGCATGCGTGATGGGTGTTTACAGTAAAGAATAACAGACGATAACATTCAACACGTGTTACATGTTGTTTAAGGTACAGAGTAGCTTCAATATCAAGGATAGGGTACACTGTATATTAGCTGTTGGGCGTGTTCTCTACGTAATGAATGTCCTTGTGAATTAAAGGATTTTATGGACAGTTATTTCTTTCAAGCCACAAATAATGTCCTGAAGAATAATACTTAAATTAGGTTTATCAAGCTATGTGGCAGCCAAATTAAAACGATTACGTCACAAAGGAAAATAGCATAAGTATGTCTCAGTATTAACCATGAGTTTTGATGTTAGTGGCGAGCGAAGAAACACTGAATTCCACACAAAAAATTATCGTTATTGTCCATAAAATATGAAGTTTAACAGCCAGATCTTCTATACCAATTTAATTATTGGTTCTAGTCATCTTTTCATATAGTTAATAGTATGTCAAAGCTATTGATTTTTGTTCGTTTTATCGGAACGTATTTCGCTTCTTTCACTGAGGTATCATCGGCAGTTTTACATTTTTTTTATGTCTGATTTATGTGTCCTACTCCAAGCGTCAGAACATCTGTGTTGTCTAATGATGCCTAGAACATTTTCCCGATCGCTAAATTGTACTTAAAATGCACCTCAGTGAACCAAAATTAAGTACTCTTTTTTTATGACTCTGTACCTTCTGAATGAAAAATGGAACCCTTAGGTATTTTTCACTTATGGTTTTACGCATGGTCGACGTCAAGGTCATTAAAGGCGGGAAAGGACTGAGTGCACGAAATGGGAAGGAATTCGGCCATGGCCTTTTGAAGATACAATCTCGGTATTCGCCTGGAGTGACTTGGGGAAACCACGGTAAACCCAAATCTGGATGGCCGGACGCGAATGCGAGGCCAGAGCGTTACCGCTCTCCCAACACGATCGTTAAACACTTATGGAATCAATCATTGCTACAAGTATGACGTAAAATTTGTAAAAATCATTAGGGGTGAAAATAATTGTAGAGATTTAATGAATGATTGGAGTATTTTTTGTATATATGGTTATCAAATGACAGTTGACAGCCCGCTGGTTCTGAAAATTTTAGGATTTATTTATTCCATAATTTGTAGGAGTTTTGGCATAAAACTCCTTCTTTATTTCAGAAACTACATTCATCAGCAGATAATTTTTTCGATAAAAAACGTCTTGAGAATTCGTCTTTCTTTTTAAAAAATCTATACTGTTCTTAAGAACCACTAAGCCGGCCTCGGTAGCGTAGGGGCTAGAGTGCTAGCTCCGCGTGCCGAAGGTCGCCGGTTCGAATCCGGTCGCGGGCATGGATGTTAAGTGTTGTGTGTCTGTGTGAATGTCCTGTCCGTCCTGTGGCGTCCGTACATTGGAAAAAAATACACACTGAGCTGGCTGTATGGCCTCCGTTGCCGAATGCCATTAAAAAAAAAAAAAAAAAAAAAGAACCACTAAATTTTTATCAACTGATTTTTTGTGCTTATTTTATATACACCACATGAAAAACAAATTTAAAAATCCATTTATTACTTTCTTTTTTCTTTAAAAAAAGGTTTTTACAAAATAATTTTGTTAGTTAATTCAGTTTAAGACATAAACCTGATACGGGACTTGTAGCGTGCGAAAGGACCTCGCTCTTCACGGATTTTTATGCATCATGTATCGTAGGTAAGTTTGAATTCATGCGCTGCAACAAAAATCAAGAACTTAAGCATTAAATTCATTCAAATAAAAAATCTTATTGCGCTTCAGCATAAATAGAAAATTAAGATAATCAGAAGGACGAAAGTATCAAGGTGCATCATCATGAAGAATCCATTTCTGTTGGAACGTGTAACGTTCTGACCTCATTACCTGATTTAAAATTATAATTAATTTTATTATTTTATTTTATTATCATGAAAGGTAGAACTTGCTTGAATACTTTATACGAGAAATCACAAATGGTTTTATTTCAATTAATCACATGACATACATAACAAAATTCGTTAAAATTAATTAGTTGTCCTTTTGTGGGCGCCAGGGTATTTTATATAAAATACACAAAATTTAAACAGTAAACGAAGTCAACATTTTGACTTCACTTCTGAAAGAGATGTTTGCTCCGGGCTATGAGAGTTCTTATCTGCAGGGTCGTAGCTGGGCAATACTATGAACTTGAAAGTCTAGCTAGCACAGTGTCCTTCATTGGCGATGTATAATTACCGAATGTACATGTCTGCCGCCACACATTGGATGACGGTCTTCTCTGCTATGGACCAGTGTAGCACAGTTCCTCAGATGTCGTCCTTTGCCTGAGCTCATCTGCTCAAACAAAATAGCGGGTGTCCGGATCCAGGTAGCAGCAACAGTCCCACTCACGAATAGACAGTCTAGAAATCACATCGTCCGAATGTGCTGGCCGGCCGGCATCGAATATCCCTTCACTCGTTCGTCGTGCCACATGCAAAACAGAAAACTCTCGCCGATCACCCTGTTTGTCTACCTGGCAAGCACAAATCTCCCCTCCATTAGGCACTCACTATTCTCCCCTCGCTAATTCTAGGAACCGGCCTGCTGGCATTCCTCAGATCTGCCGCTCCACACTTGTACAATGTACACTGCGCCCAAACGCCCACTAAAATATTCCACATTTTAAATAATAAACATATAGTTTATTAATGTAACTAGTGGTCACAAGACGCGTTCGTTACATATTCCCCCTGGTTCGGCAAATTTAAATAAACTAGTTTTATTTAAATTTTCACAATAAGAAATATACAAATTTTCCTTCCTCGTCCATTAATTTAGCAGTAATTATAAATCTGGTAACCTATTCTAACCTATTCCATCACAAGTTCCACCGACATGAATATTCAACCGAACATATGTCCCTTGGCTACTTTGTACATAGACTTTTCTTACTCCCATCCCTGATTGTGGGTAGATTTGTGCAAGCCTTAAATACATAATATAACCATTTCAAATTTAACCTTATAAGTAACAAATTATTGTAGTGATATAGATGTTCTAACACAATAACATTTTATATCAAATTGAAAATTTAACTTAGACACCATTCTTAATAAATATAGCGCAATACATCATAAGTTGTGATCAACACATAGGATAACACAATCTTAATATATAATAAATGAATAAAACTGGTAGAGAACATATCCTATCTGAATAATAATAATAAAACTTTTAAGCAGTGAAGTCATCATCTATGAAGTGCAGGGTTGTCCAAAGCATTGCAAGATTGTTCCAAATTTTCTTATTATGTCACCGCGAAGCAAAGTATTTGTAATGGATTTCCGCCACCATCCTTTGAATATATAAAATGACAATTACATCCCCTTTTATCTCCATTTGTTACAGACCTCGCGTGATTATTAAATTAACATGATCTCGATCAAGTGTACGCGGATGCCGCTCCAATATACTTCCCGATTTCCCAAGACAACGTTATATGTACATTTGCTCCATGGCATAAAAGAATTTTGTTCATGGATTGCTGATTCGCGTAATTCCTTATGAACAAAACAAAATAAAATACTATCTACCTAGTACCTCGGAGATCCTTTTCCCTTGGCTACTTGGTGATTTGATATGCCACACAACATCTGTGAAGCTCCAGAAATTTATCTGTAAATGTACCCCAACGTTTTGGAATCCTTCTGTCTGCCAGAAATCAACTCCCAACATATTATCTCGGCAAGTTTTTATCCTTTTCCGGCACATATATGCCCATCGTCACTATCTAGACAAACAAGTTGAACTAAATGATCCTCGCGCGACTGTACCAACACTTTGTGATCATCAGAATACTCTTTAAAGTTTCGTGAATTATGGGGTTAAAGTCATTGGTTCCATCAGTGAATGAGTGACTGTTAACTGAGATTATACTTTTCACCGTGCATGGAATATATGTATCATAATAAACTTAGCAAAAGCTTCTTATTGGTGTATGATTGTGGACTGGTGCGTAATAATACTCGTTGCCCTACAGTGAAAGTTTGATTATGCTTTGGTCTTGCTATATCCGCATCATTCTCCTCATTCTCCTCATTCTCCATACCGCCATTTCGCCAAAATGTTAAATTACTAAGGCAAAACTGTGGAGAGCCGTCAGCATCCCCGGTGAAATCTCATTGTTTTAATTGGTCACCCTGCGATGTTTCGCGTGCGGCACCAACTCTCAATTCATTTTCACTTTCGTTCTGAATGTTATTGCCGGGATCGACGGTTAGAATAGCATTCACCTCCGGCGAACCCCCGCGTGTTTGCCCGTGACCATCCCCCTGACCTTCAGTCTTCCACGGTTTTTTTATCGCTAGATTGGACTTGCTTCCAATTTTTACCTCCGTTGGGGTTACTAATGTTATTGAAACTTTGCCCGTTATTCTGATTATATGGCCGAAATTGTCCATTAGAATTAGAGCGATTGTGCTGCACATTTTCCGCGCACTGTTCACGGCTCGCTCGTTGTCCTATGGCATCTAGATTCCGCAGTGTTTCTAATAAATCAGTGATATTCTTTACATATACAGGCGAGATGTGTTCTTGAACCCCCGGGCTGAAATGTGAGCTTATTACATCAATGAACTCCGCGTCCGGCATCACTGTGTCAAAATAACGACTTTTTACGACTAACCGTTCCACATACCTTTCCATTGAATCACCAGGCTTAGGCACGTACTTTCCTTGATAAAATCGTATCCTAGCTTGGTTTTGTATTTTTGCTGACCAGAAAGTATTCAAAAACAACTCCTTAAACTGTGCGTACGACATATCTGGAGTACACGCTACTTGTAACCATGAACGATCTTCTTCAAAAAATTACTGGCTAATGATTAAAAGTTTTGCCGACTCCGGAACAGCTTTAATTTGAAAGTATCTTTCAAGGTCTTCGAGGTAAGCTTTCGGGTTTATCCCCCCCTTGGAACCAAATCTAGGAAGCTTTAACTCGATATTTCCCGAAAAAAGCTGAGCACAACTAGCTTGACCTTGTCCATTGTTGCTAGCAGAGTTATTCCTTTCGGTTATTTTCCGTTCCATATTACGTAACTTTACCTTCGTTTCGGCAGCAAGATTACGCTGTGAGGTCTCTAGATTCTTTTGACTTTCCTCCATTTGTCCAACAGAATTCTTAAGGTTTCCAACTTCGGATCTTATTTTACCTAAATTTTCATCAACACCATCTTTTATTGAATGAGCAAACTCAGAAATCTGACCTAAATTTTCACTGTTTTCTGTGCGCATTTGTTCAATTGAACTTTTATTCGCTTCTACTTTACGGCAAATTTCATTGTTAGTCGTCTCAAGTACATTGCAAGAAGACTTTAACTCCGTCTGGACTTTGCTTAAAAGAGTGATCTCAGAGCTAATTTCCTTTTTAAAATCATTTATTTCTCGGCCAATTTCTCCGCGAAAAGTAGCAAATTGCTCTTCAATTCTTTTGTGAGCCATTTCTTGTTTTCTTTCAAGACTCTCGATTTTACTAGACATTTGCACTGAGAGTTCAGACAATTTTTCATTGGTTCTTGAATTTGTTGTAAATTGAGCAGATAATTGTGAAAATTTCTCCATTAATAAAGCCGCTATATCGTTCATCTGGTGGTGCTGAGTCTGCAATGCAGGAATCACCGAGACGTTTTTCGCGTTCATGTTGGAGGTAGTCTGAAAATTATCCAAATTCTTCTGCCCTAATTCAGCGGGTGATTGAGTGGAATAAACTATTTCTGCAGGATTATTGTCTTCCCCGATATGATCCCTATTTGAATTAGTGGGTGCTGGCTCATGTGATAAATTTGACCCTTCCATGATTTCTTTCGACATGTTAATAATGGTACTGGATCTCAAGCGCATTACTTTAAAACTTCACGCTATTTTCAACTATTTCGTTGACACACAAAGAATATTCCAATACACAACAACAAGGAAAAGAAATAAGGATTGCAGAACACACCATCAGAAAGACTTTACACTAATCTGCAAATAAAATGCCTCAATAAAATCCGCGATTGCACAATAAAATCAAACCCAAAGAACATTCCACAGCACATTCTATAATTTCAATGGAAAAATTACAAGAAGAATTTACTCATCCAATACCTTCGAGGAAAAATAGTTTGAATATGAAAAAAATATCGTTACCCTGGACATATGGTTCGAAATCCACACAAATATTTCGACAACTACTTGCAATTGCCATAAAGAAAGCATCACAACAATTATCAACGCCGTAATACAACAGAATTTGAGTGCGTTTGGACAAATCCCATTGCACATTCCCATGTCACACAAGATAATTATGATTTAACACACGCAATATGCACACAAAATAAATTTATCTGATCTTTTTGCAGAACCAACTTGCATGTAAGATCAACAAGTACAACATGAATTTATACATGCATTAACTACGCAAAGTAATACAAACTACTTTCTATCTACAAAATAAGAAAGTTGCCAAGGACATAGTGCTGTCTTTCGTTCATAGCATAATTAATTTTTGCAATTAATAATCGAAAAGCCCCACTTGGTTCGCCATTGTAACATTCTGACCTCATTACCTGATTTAAAATTATAATTAATTTTATTATTTTATTTTATTATCATGAAAGGTAGAACTTGCTTGAATACTTTATACGAGAAATCACAAATGGTTTTATTTCAATTAATCACATGACATACATAACAAAATTCGTTAAAATTAATTAGTTGTCCTTTTGTGGGCGCCAGGGTATTTTATATAAAATACACAAAATTTAAACAGTAAACGAAGTCAACATTTTGACTTCACTTCTGAAAGAGATGTTTGCTCCGGGCTATGAGAGTTCTTATCTGCAGGGTCGTAGCTGGGCAATACTATGAACTTGAAAGTCTAGCTAGCACAGTGTCCTTCATTGGCGATGTATAATTACCGAATGTACATGTCTGCCGCCACACATTGGATGACGGTCTTCTCTGCTATGGACCAGTGTAGCACAGTTCCTCAGATGTCGTCCTTTGCCTGAGCTCATCTGCTCAAACAAAATAGCGGGTGTCCGGATCCAGGTAGCAGCAACAGTCCCACTCACGAATAGACAGTCCAGAAATCACATCGTCCTAATGTGCTGGCCGGCCGGCATCGAATATCCCTTCACTCGTTCGTCGTGCCACATGCAAAACAGAAAACTCTCGCCGATCACCCTGTTTGTCTACCTGGCAAGCACAAATCTCCCCTCCATTAGGCACTCACTATTCTCCCCTCGCTAATTCTAGGAACCGGCCTGCTGGCATTCCTCAGATCTGCCGCTCCACACTTGTACAATGTACACTGCGCCCAAACGCCCACTAAAATATTCCACATTTTAAATAATAAACATATAGTTTATTAATGTAACTAGCGGTCACAAGACGCGTTCGTTACAAACGTGTTTCGATGACCTCCAGTTTCAGCCAATACTGCAGCATCACCATAACTCCAGAGTTTTGTTTGAGAGTGCGCACACATCATATGCAAGGCTGCTTCCTTTTGAAGGGGAAAGTGACGCAGCACTTTGTAACAGCTAAGTAATAAATCCTGGCGTAGCCTTGTTCTAGGGCGGACACTGATTATTCCTAGGCCGCCCAGTTTCTCCTTATTCCCGCCTTCTTCGCATGGTTCACATTTGGGAAACGGGGCTCTAGTGTTAGTGGGCTATCTGTCGCAGGAATCTAACGCGTGAATGGTATAAGTTGCAGCATTCAAATTGGCACATGTCATTTGTTGTTTAAAATTTTGCAGAATTATATTTGGGATGGGTAACATGTAAGTAAAGCGGGCCAGAGGGGGGAGGGGGAATCTAATCCAGCGAACGGGGTATCGACGTTTACAGCTCGATATATATATATATATATATATTTTCGTTTGAAAATAAAGACATAAGTGACCGTTAAAAATTTCAATTTTTGATGCCATGTCTAGGAACTTGAAAGTTTTTTTCAAAACCCCTCCATATTGTCTAGTATTAAGACATGAGCAAAACTTTTTATTTTGCGATTATCTATTGAAAGCGTTCTTACGTTATAGCCCATTTCAGCCTAACTCGTATGTAGTACAGCAATGAAGTGGATTGTTTCTTTCGCTGAGCGTTGATGGAGGGGCTAGGAGCGAGTCAGCACACCAAGCATACGAAAAATAATAAACAATGATATATACCTCACAATTTTTTTTATTTTTTATTATTATTAATTTTTTTTTGGTTGATACTGAGAATGGACACTACAGGACGGGCAGGACATTAACGCACACAACACTTAAACACCCATGCCCTCGGCCGATCTCGAACCGGCGCCCTTCGGCATGTAGAGCTAACACTCTAGCCCCTATGCTACCGATGCCGGCTTTGTATCTTACTTAATTTAGTCTGTTTTATTCAATACCTACTCAAATTATTACTACATATTTACTTACACATCCTTTCTTCCCAATGTAACGATTCTGGTAATACCTTGTGAAATAGATGCTGTAAACCTTAACTGTGATAATTTTTAGATAGACAATGAGTTTGGCAATGCATGTCATGCAGTCTTGATACACTTCATACCATACCAGTTTCGTTCTTTGGATTTCTTGAGATCCATTGCAGAGTTCAATTAATTTTAATTTCAATTTAATTCCAATGGAACACACGCTCCGGTGACAATTTCCCTAAACACCCATCTTCCCCCTTTCCTGCACCCACCAACATTTACCCTCTACAAATTTAACCTTTAAATTCTTTCAACGTTTTTGGTAAATTATTCTTCATTTCCTTCGGTAACTTATTGCAATCTCTGACACCCTTACCTAAAAAAGAGATTATTCCCACACCCTTGTGTCTGAAATCGAGTGCCAGCTTGTGGTCATGGTCATCTTTTCCCTTCCATGCACTACTTTTCATACCTACACCAATATGTCTCCATGCCTCATCACCAGTATACGCCTTGTACACTCCCATGACCTTCTTCACCCTCCTTCTGTCTTGCAATGAATCCTATTCCAGCTCTTTTATCATATCTGCTACTGATTGCATTCTGCGATAATTTCCAGAAACAAATCTAGCAGCCCTTATTTGCGGTGACCGACTATAAGCGCTCAGGTGACATAAGCGCTCAAGGGTCGCCTTCCTGGAAGGACAGTCTATAATCCCCTACCTTCCTGGAAAGACGGTGAAGCCCTGATGGCCTCTAAGGCTACGTGAGCACTTGAGATTTATTGGCGGGCAATTTTTCAAGCAACACAAATACCGAAAAGTGATTTGAGAGATTGAAATGTAAATATGGAATAAATTGTATTTCTTTACTATTTTTAGTTCCGAGTATTCAAAAATATCGACCCATCACCGTTTAGCAGTTAACATTCGAAATGGAACATACTAATGTGTAGTTAAATAGCTAACAGCTAATCAGTAGCTGGTAATATTTATTTATTAATGGTTATATGTACTGTCCCACTTTCCCGAAACTCTTTTCACTTGCAAAATAAATAATCTATGTTCTATTTTAATTTTTATATTGAACAACATATACATTTATAACAAAACAATTTGCTAAAATAAATGAAATTTTCTTATCTGGAACATCTTGAAATTTTCGTTTAAGTAAATTTTGACCAGTAAGAAGATATGCCCAGTATAGTTATTTTTAAGTATATTTTTTGAATCTAACTACACAGAGACGATTTATATCTCGACAATGCAATCTGACATCATTTGTTGCGACTAATTAGTCGCAAGTGTGCGCACTAACATTTTTGCTACCTTTTTTTGCTATCGCAGCTACACAAAATCGCTAGAATGCGTCTAGACTAAAGAGTTCATGAAGTCATACATTTTCCAGTAGTAATTCAGTAAATTTCTAATACTTGATAACTTATTTTAATAACTGATTTCCATCACACTTTTTCCAGGCTTTGGACTGGCTTAGTGACTGAAATGCACGTAACACATAATCGTTTAAGGCGTGTTTAAAATCAGCTTGAATTAAGCTTCGTCAGTATTTATTTATTTACATATTTACACTGTCTCTTTATTTACATTATTTTAATTTTTTGTGTTTTAAGAAAGCAGGTCTAGCCTAGCTTTTGTAAGTATGATATCGCTTTCAAACAAGATCTAATATCACCGTTTTCCTCATACTTTTTTACAGTTTTCTCCAAACATTCATCTAATTTAATATAGGAGCTTTTCCTCTTTTTCCCAGCAAGATTGATCTCCGTTCTCATGTACATACAAGCGGAATTTTCAGCTTCACTCTTTAAACACATTATCACTTCTTTGATCTTGGGATTTGGTCGCCCGAGAAGATTGTTGATTTTGTTGTTCGAACCTTCCACAACGTTCGTAGTGCGGTGTCGCCTACCGTAACAAGTCCACAGTTTAGGAGGAATTTCTTCATTCTCCAACCATTGTTCAACGAAATAATAAAAAAAAACTGAGACAATTTCGGATTTTCTGGAGCCTCCGTATATATTTCGAGCCAACCGTCTAAGATGTCTTCAGTTTTGAGGAATGCTAGCGCAGCACACATCCCAACATGCAGTCTAATTTCTTCATTTTCCCGATACTCACGGGTCAATCCAATTTCCTGCAATTTCCTCCACAGACATTTCTTCATGTGGAAGTAACAACCATTAATTTCAACGGTTGGAAAAACTTCTCCAAGTGCGGATATTGCACTTCCCTCAAAATCAATGTTAATTTTTCTTGGATTCCATTCTGGAACTATATGTAAAATATGGCGAAATAAACGAATATACGTTGCTTTGTTTTTGTTTGGCAACAGGGCAAACGCTATTGGATACACATTAGTTTCTTCCTTGGAGCTTCCGTAATCAGCGTGGATACTATAAATTTGAGCAAATTGTTTATTACAACTTTTAAATGTACCATCCATGAAGAAATCTTGCTGTCTCTTCAGACATTCTCTTCCCTTCTGTCCACAAAGAATTATCATTCGCTCTCCTGAGCTGTCATCTGTCAAAAGGAAACTCGAACCATCTTTCATCTGAAGTATATCATTATCTAAGACTACTTCGTCTCGGCTCTTCTGTTCCTTTCCGTTCCCACGAACTTTGCTTCTCTGTCGAGATAAGGTTCTCTTGACAGTCACCTGGTGGGGCAATGTGGCTACATATTCGTAGCCTTTACTGTGTAAGTCTCCCAGTTCTTCAGTGTAAATTTTAGAAACGGGCATGTCTTCTTCGCGGGCCCTCTTCTTCGCATGATTCATTCTTTTAGCAACTTCCAAGCGAACTGTGTCCGCTGCTTCACATGAATGTTCAGTTGCACATAAAACTTCCCAATTTTTCGTTTTGAGCGTTCCGCCACAACTTTTCGTCCTTTCCTTCTGACACCGCCATACCGTTAGCCCATCTTCTTTACTTTTGTATTTCTGATACGAATAACCTTCATAATGCACGGCAGGTTTACCCTTATTAGTTGTTAGCACTTCCATGACGACGAACTAGAAATACTTTCACAGTTGAACTGTACAGCACAAGTGGCACTGCTGCCAATAAACTTCACTGTACGAATGATACGAAAGTAATAAGAGCCTAAAGAGATGAGCTGTGCTAGATATTCGGGGAAATTTTTTTCTTGGAATTCTCTACTGCAGGTAGGCGAGGGTGGGTGACTGGGTGGTTATACCTACCCTCGCCTACCTGCGGTAGAGCGCTTTTGGCACTGAGCGCTTTTGCCATATAACCCTTTTTTGCACCCTCTCCAACTCCTGTATTTGATACTCAAAATGTGGGTCCCATACTACACTACCAAATTCGAGCAATGGTCTGACCAAAGTTTTGTAACCCAATTCCTTTACTTCCCTCGTACATCCCCTCATCACTCTCTTCAATAAGTGCACAATTTTGAAACCTTTTCCTACCACCTGTCCAATGTGTCCTGCCCAGTTAAGCTTGTTATCAAATGTAATGCCAAGATATTTACATTTCAAGTCTTCAGCAAGCAATTCTTTCCCCACCTTATAATCAGAATCAACCTTTTGTTTTCTATTTGTGTATCTAATAAGCTGACTCTTCTTTGCATTTATCGTCATCCCATGTTTATCAACCCCACTAGATATCCTGTCCAGGTCACCCTGCAGCTGTTTACAGTCCTCTACCGTTTTAATCCTTTTATATAGCATTATGTCATCTGCAAACAATCTAATTTCAGATAACAAACAATTATTCATTAGAATAATGAATAGCAATGGTCTCAATACGCCACCTTGCGGCACTCCAATGTTTACTTCCACTTCTTTTGATGCTGCATTTCCTTTCCTAACTTTCTGTTTTCTACTTTTTAAAAAGTCTTGTACCCAGCAAATCACTTTCTCATCCATTCCAATAGTTTTTACCTTACTACTACAATTTTATGGCTCACTCTGTCAAAAGCCTTTGACAGATCTAGTGCTACAATATCAATTTGGCCTCCCTTGTCCATTTCAGTTACCTTCCGTGGGCCGGACTTCAATTACTTTACTGTAGGGACAACTTTAGTGCAGTTGTCATTGGATTTGTCTCTTCTGCAATGGCGAGTCTCCGCAGATATTTGATAGCTCTGTCAGGAAGTCAGGCTTTGTGTCAGAAGTAGGATGGCCAGTTCCTTTCCTCTGAATCCGAACCATGGAGCATAGTTTCTATCCACATCGAAATAATCCTGTCACTAAACTATTCCACACTCATCCATACATGCAGCCACACATTGGAAGGTAGCGGGAATCTACCCCATAACCAATATTTTATACTAAGCGTCTCATTATCATCATGAGTAGGCAATCACAAAGCTTCCAAAGTGTAAGCTCACCTATAAATATCAGTGTAAAGGCACGAATTTCTGAAATGTAAGTTCGCTGTATTTTTAATATTTTTAATATTTTAACAAACCATTTTTTGGATAGGGAAGAACAATTGCCTGGAGTGAGTTTTGCTGTCAAGTGTTCAAAAGAAAAAAAAGTTACTTAAAGAGGTAAGCATTCTATATATTCACAAACAAATTTTTAATGCCAACAATTAGAGAATTTTTTAGAATTTAATGATTTTGATATTAAGTTTTTGCTATAAAAATCACATATACGGTTTACCAACATTGGAATATTAGCCGAAAAATGTTCGTAACCCAACTGGATATCTAACAAGTTATGCAGTGTTCGTAAACTGATTTTATTTTGAAGGAAGATTACGTAAAAGAATCTTGATACTACTTCTTCTTCTTTTCCTTCTTGCTTTACGCCTCGTCGACGTCATTAGAGATGGTAAAGGACTGGTGGCAAGGAACAGGACTGAATCATCACAGAATTTTCCTGGAGTGATTTAGGAAACCATGTAAAACTCGAATAGGTATGACCGGACGGAGATTCGAATCTGCGTCCTCCCGAAAGCGGGGCCGGAGCGTTACCACTCGGTTTCAGATTCTACTTCACTAAATCCACAAGCCTCAACAGGTGCACTGAAAACATACATTCCAGATTTGAAATAGAGTTTTTATGTCTGTTGCACTGTTCTATCTGATAGCCTCTTGAATGCTTAATTCAGCGGTTTGGTATATGCAAAAGTAATACTGTTTTCACCAAGTGGTGCGTTTTTTATGAATCACAGAACAAGGTTTCAACATTATTCTTAGAACTGACCGCTATCGCTTTCACTGTTACTAGGAAAGACTTTACTTCAGAAGTCGATTTAAATTCTCGAGTTAGCTTGTGATTATCAGGTTAACTGGTGCATTGGCTAGCGTCCAGTGCCGATACAGTTCAAGGCGAAGAAAATTCACAACAGCCGAAACGCCAGTCATCTGGAATCGAAATCGTCAACTCCTTCAGCAAGCACTTTCAAAGATGCTTATCACAGAAATACGAATCCAATAAGTTTGCGTTACGTAGTGATTAGCTGTCTTGAAATAACAGCTAGGCACAGAACATTTTTCGTCCCAGTACCGTCACAGACAATCCACAGTTGGATTGCAAAAGAGATGAATCTTCTAGTTTTCGAATAATTGCTACTATCTTTGATGCAACGGTTAGATGGTAGCATTAAATCAGCAGTTTGGTTATACGCGTTCAAATCTCACCGCATGCAAAATGGCCATCGTTAAGTAACTTTCCGTAATCATCTTGCTTCATGCTTGGATGATACCAGATTTCGCTTTGCAAGCAGCGTAACACAACTTCAGCCGAAAAAAAAATTTAAAAAATCCCAAAGCGCAAATACAGATTAACTGAAAGAAAAAGGAACTGAAAGTTCTGAGTAGTGAGATTTTTCTGTGTAGGTTATTAATACTAAGTAACCGAGCCTAGTGGGTGAGCAGGACGCGGGTTAAAATCCTCTTCCGGCCATCCAGATTACTGTTATTAAAGGACTCCTGACGTATGTAGGGATGGTTCCGCCAAGACGCCATGGCCAAATTACTTCTAGTTCCTTGTCCCCAATCCCATCCCACCTCTAAAGACCTTGAAGTCGACGAGGCGTAAAGCAATTTAAAAAACCATGCAGTATGGTATAAAACTGACCTTTTTTCATCTTATATTCCGCCCCATCATAGAGACGTATATAAATATTGTTTCTATGTACACTGAAGAGCCAAAGAAAGTGGTACACCTGCCTAATATCGTATAGGGCCCCCGCGAGCACGCAGAAGTACCGCAACACGACGTGGCATGGACTCGACTAATGTCTGAAATAGTGTTGGAGGGAATTGACACCACGCATCCTGCAGGGCTGTTCATAAATCCGTAAGAGTACCAGGGGATGGAGATCTCTTCTGAACGGTACGTTGCAAGGCATCTCAGATATGATCTATAATGTTCATGTCTGGAAGTTTGGAGGCCAGTGGAGGTGTTTAAACTCAGAAGAGTCTTCCTGGAGCCACTCTGCAGCAATTGTAGACGTGTGTGGTATCGCATTATCTTGCTGGAATTGCCCAAGCCCGTCGGAATGCACAATGGACATGACTGGATGCAGGTGATCAGCCAGGATGCGTACGTACGTGTCAGAGTCGTATCTAAACGTATCATGAGTCCCATGTCACTCCAACTGCACACGCCACACACCATTACAGAGCCTCCACCAGCTTGAAAAGTCCCCTACTGACATGCAGGGTCCGTAAATTCATGAGGTTGTCTCCATATCCGTACACGTCCATCCGCTCGATACAATTGTAAACGAGACTCGTCAGACCAGGTAACATGTTTACAATCATCAACAGTCCAGTGTCGGTGTTGACGGGCCCAGGCGAGGCGTAAAGCTTTGTGTCGTGCAATTAGCAAGGGTACACGATTGGGCCTTCGGCTTCGAAAACCCGTATCGATGATTTTTCGTTGAATGGTTCGCACGCTGACACTTGTTGATGACCCAGCATTGAAATCCGCAGCAATTTGTGGAAGGGTTGCACTTCTGTCACGTTGAACGATTCTTTTCAGTCGTCGTTGGTCCCGTTCTTGCAGGATCTTTTTCCGGCCGCAGCGATGTCGGAGATTTGATGTTTTACTGGATTCCCGATATTCACGGTGCACTCGTGAAATGGTCGTACGGGAAAATCCCCACCACATCGCTACCTTGGAGATGCTGTGTCCCATCTCTCGTGCGCCGACTATAACACCACGTTCAAACTCACTTAAATCGTGATAGCCTGCCATTGTAGCAGCAGTAATCGATATAACGCCTGCGCCAGACACCTGTTGTCTATTATAGGCGTTGCCGACCGCAGCGCCATACTCTCATGGAGGAAGGAAATATATGGAGGAGAAGTGACGTTAAATCGGTGAAGCAGGCACTAAACTCTCCCGCATGGCGGCAGCAGCGGTATTGCGCTTCCAAACATTGCGATGTTCCCAGTATATCCCGAAAACTAAGCAAGATATCGAAAAATTTTATTCTTTATTTTCGATTTGTCTCGTCGTGTTACATAAGAATCGACCATTAAATTTGACTTTTGCGAAATTTTTCTTCTCCATTTCAACTCAAGAAACCTCACTTTTGATACAGTATATCTCTAGAACTAGGTGAGATATCGAAAATTTTTATTCTTTATTTTTCATTTGTCTCGTCTTTTTAAATAAGAATCCATCATAAAATTTGACTTTAACCAATTTTTTTCTTCTGAATTTCAACCAAAACCATTTCACATTTGGGACAGAATATCTCGAAAACTAAGCAGAATATCAAAAAAAATTTAATTCTTCATTTTTTATTTGTCATATCGAGTTACATAATAATCCATCACCAGATATCGGCGTCACATTTATCCTAGAGTCCCCTTGAGGTTTTTGTACATATTCCCCGTGTCTGTATGGAAGCGGCCATGCCCCCCCCCCCCCCCACTCCTCCTCCGCCCTGCTTCACTTCAATGCGTGGTGAAGGTCTCTTGCGTCGTCTCCATATATTTCCTTCCTCCATGCATACTCTGAGTGTTTACATATCTCTGTGTTTGCATACGCATACGCGGCATACCTACACCAGTTTCTTTGGCTCTTCAGTGTATATACTGTTGAAAAAATTTATAGTACGCGAATATACTATATTTCAGGTTCTTTGGCTCTTTAGTGTGTAAAACATATTTTATTTGGAACACAATGCATTGATTTTACTTGCGTATGTTTTTACTTTGAGTATTCTCAAATGAATTATGTTCCTGATTTTACCAATCCAGAATTGTAAAACTCTGCTAAATATGTACCAACTTAACAGCCAGTGCTGTCAGCCTCTTGGCTTTAAATATCCGCAGATGACCGCTTAAATAATCGTAGATTGGGTACAAAAATTCGGAGACTCGCTAACTGAAAGACTGAAACAATAATTATTGAAGAGAGAGTCAAAATTAAGAATACTTCTTATTTCTAGGTCTTTAAAATACAAAATAATATTTTACATTGAAAGTAAGAAATTGAACATGTTTTATGCATCATCACTTTCATCACTGCTGCTGCTGTGCCTACTCTTTTTTATTTTTTTATACCTTTTTTTTTTTTTTTTTTTTTTTGCAGGGACCATACATTTTCTTTGTTGACATTAAATTTAGCCTATCTTCTGTAACAGAAAACGTTAAAAACTGCGGCCCCTTTGATTCTCGGATATTGATTAAGCCTTCTCAGAAGGCACTGCTCTGTAAGCCGCGCCAGCGAGTGTGTCACAGTGCATAAAAAGTGCACCGGTAGTTCTGTATTACGGTCTTTTAAGATCTATAATCAAACAAAATATGAGCTTTATTTCAATCGTTGGTTCACACTAGCGGTTGCTAGGAAACGACTTACAATTATTGACAATCCTGTTATGTATTAACACTATACGCTTAAAGTTTAACACAGGGGTGTCCAACCCGCCGCCGCCTTGAACATTTTCCAGCCCGCGAGATTCATCACACTTTTACAAAATATATTTATTTTATAAGTGGTGAAAACCAATGTATTAAAAAATACACTATTTGTGCAACCATATTTTCAAAATTTATTTCATTTTTATCTATCTTCTATGTATATCATTTTTAGTGTTACATATTTCTTTAAAATGTGCGTTTAGTATCATTATTATTATATTATCTATGTTTACACGTAAGAATAATGATGAACAGAATAATAATAACTCATTCTGTTTAAATTTTTTAGTCCAAAAAATTTCTATAGTGGGTCTATATCTAATATGGGGATATAGAATTTTATATGCGGCCCGCGGAGTTATGATACATTTCCAAAGTGGCCCGCGAGATCATTTGGGTTCGCCACCCTTGGTTTAACAAAACATCAATATAAGGAAAAATCAACAAATAATAAAAAGTAGCATAAATCCGAAAATCTTAACTTTTTATAAAAATCCGTAGATCTGAAGATAAATCAGTAGAATTGGCAGCACTGTTAACAGCTCACTGTGTTTAGTGAGGAGAGCTAATTGATAGCTTGAGAAGGTCCAGTAAAGTGTAAAAGGTTCCCTGAAAGTGTCGGAATAAATCAGTCATTGAACCTAAAATCACTTCACTGTAGCTATTAACGATTATTTTTCTGAGATATTAATCAACAATTCTGTGCATTTTTCTTGAATTCATCTGACAAAGGAAGGGTCAACAACCAACGAAACAAATACACACAACCTCGTGCGTTACGTTGCAGTGGTGCGCGTACCTCCAGGGATACCTGAGGTTGCTTCAAGGGATACGCGAGGTAACCTTTGGCTAGGGTAATCACTAAAATAATTAAAGAAATTACGCAAACATTAATATTTCCAAATATGTTTT
Source organism: Vandiemenella viatica (assembly GCA_031002005.1). NCBI lineage: Eukaryota > Metazoa > Arthropoda > Insecta > Orthoptera > Morabidae > Vandiemenella > Vandiemenella viatica. The sequence goes on along the minus strand of CM061921.1, from coordinate 4,367,307 downwards.
TGAACATTTGTTGAATTTTTTCGTCGATTGTAATTGGATTAACCTAATAAATCGCGAAAAACAGGTATCATTTATTCTTTAAACTTTCAGCTGTAAGGGGTACGCAAGGTTACGCTATTTCTTGAAGGGGTAAAATTATTGGGAATCGCTGCTCTAGATAAAATAAATAAAATATAGGAAGAATGTTCCATGCTTCATCCTTCTCATCTTCTTCATCTTTTTACCGTTTGAAAACTTGTAACAGTGAATATTTGAGTTCGGTGAATTAGATGGAATTTACGTTTTATTTTCGCACGACTTGATTTTTCCAAAGATTAAAACTTATTGCGCCCGTCTTGTGGTTGCGGTCGCTAAGCTAGCCTGATAATATTTGTCGTAAGACGCTAGGTTAAGTGGATCGCACCAGCTACTTAAATGAGTATTCATCATACCCGACATGGCTGTCAGATGTACCGAAGTCTTGGAGTGGGGGCATACGACTCTGTTGATTATGATTCGTCCTTCAGATGGGGGCGGCGGTCCCGTGGTGCCCGAGGGAAGAATAGGCCGGTACCCTTTCCTTTATTTCATCCTCACATACAAAACTCAAAATAACACTATACAGGTACAGTCAACAAACCTCATCACAACCATTGACACGCATACAAGAACACGTCCTTGTTAGACACTTGACGAAAAGAAAACGATACATTACCTCCATGTCCGGGCCAACAAAATATCACGATCTGATCGTCACACTTTTATATATTTTTTAAAAAATTACTTACTTTATATAGAGCAGCAGGTTGTTACACGCCATTGTAGTTTGGTGTGCTAAGGCGCCACACACTCTATCGGGGAGGCACAACGGGGCAGGGCACGAGCCGTCCTTATTGCGATTTTTAGGCAGTCGTAAAGGCGAATCCTGAGATGGTCCTCAGTCTCCGTCCTATAAGCTACGCATTTCACAAACAAAAAATACACTTCTTACACACGGAACATAGTTAAACGCTTCGGAAACAGATAGTAGCACCTGACTTCCTCCATTAGTATAGCGCTCAAAACAGGAGGCAGAACTATCCCCCGGCCAAAGCAGTCACACGGTAAAAAAACAGGTATCAACTTTAATACTTAATTTTTTATGGTCATAAAAGTGTTTTGGACTGACGCAGGTATTGAGCAGTGCTGAAAGTTCGTAAGCCTCAAATAACTGCAGGGCTGTGACAGTAACCAAAAGTAAAGGTGGTCCTTCAGGATTTGAGTTTATTTATTTTTTTAAATCTAAATTATTCTGCTTGTTTCAGTGATATGAAAGCACTCTTATTAGGCTTCTGGTCGCTTTTTATTATTATTTTTTTAACTGCTTTAAGTCTCTCAACAGCGAGGTCTTTAGAGACGGGAAAGGATGGGGGCAAGGAATGGGAAGGAATTTGGCCATGGCCTTTTTAATGAAGCATCCCGGCATTTGCCTGGAGTGATTTGGGAAACCATGGAAAACCCAAATCTGGATGCCCGGACGGGGATTCGAACCGCCGTCCTCCCGAATGCGAGGCCAGAACGCTAGCCGTTACACCACCACGCTCGGTTTCTGGTCGCTACCAGAGACTGATAGCATTAAAAATCGTCCGTTTTCTTGGCATTAAAAAGACTTACGGAATGCAGTTCTGTATCTCATTATCGCTGTCACTTCTTAACTAGATGGAACCTTCAAAATATTTCTTATTACATCTTGTGTGTATCATCTGGAAGATCGTTGAAACTGCATTGAAAAAGCTGTCAATCTTTGTATATTATATTTGTGTGACAAACCCTTTTTCTCTCTTCAAGCGTAGCCAAAAACGATATTGAGGTACCATTTTAAAGATTAATTTCTCCGCTTCAAATGAATTGTTAATTTGGAATTGCGTATTGTACTGTTTATTTATAATTCACAGTTTTGGGCCAGTTTTCTATCAAGCTGCTGTTGCTTAAGAGCAGTTCCTACAGGCGGCAGTACATTTACTGTGCCTGTGGCTCCATCTTCGCGGTTGTGCTTCTTACTGCTGTCTATAGAAGCATGTACGTAAATAATGACTTTCGTATACACAAAAAGTGAAACTGCATTGAAGTTGTTGGTCTTTTCACTGTGGAATGTTCGTAATGGCCTACTAGTGATCTATAATTCGAATGTTGTTAATGTTTCTTTTTTTATGTAGACGCAGTTATTGGCTGAAAATCTGCTTGGAAGGGCGTTTAATTTGCTGTATTTCCTGTCAGACTCCTGCTGTCGGCGGGTTGCAACGTGAACGCGCGTACGGCGCGTGGCGAGACGGTGCTGCACGTGTGGTCGGGCGCCCCGACGCTGCTGCCTGAGTTGGTACGTCACGGCGCAGACCCCTCCCAGGCAGAGCTGTTGGGGGGACGGACGCCTCTGCATGCGCTGTCCCTGAAGCCTCGAGCACTGGCCACTGCTCTGCCCGTACTCAGCTGCCTGTGCACAGCCACCGCCCTCAACGCCAGAGACCACTCCAAGCGAACACCCCTGCACTGCCTCGCCGCCTCGGGATGCGTCGACCTGCGAACCTACCAAGTCAGCAGCTACTTATACCTTCCTATCTACAGGGGTTGGACAAAATAATATGAACACCTGACATTTACATTAATATAGTGTATAGTATAACATCCAGAGAATAATTACTCTTAGAAAAAAAAAGATCGGTTGTTATAGAGACCAGAGGAAAAACAACGACAGAAAGTTTTGGCTGGCTAGAGACTAGACGAGCTTAGTTAGCATCTTGCGAGGTGTTAAAATAAATGTTACTGATCAGCTAAGGAACTGAGTAATTCTTCAGTTTGTTTGAAAAGAAAATAAGGCGAAATAAACGTAAAATGGAAAATTAGAAAGACTATTATAATTATTGTTCGCTACAAGAACTTTAAAAAAATGATTCGGTACGATATTTCCATCCATGTTTCCTATAAAGCAAAAAGGCTTTAATAAATAAAATAACATCGTCTGAAATAATAATATTAGATAATCTTATAAAATACGACATTGCGACCGTGACAGGACAGAAAAGTGTTATTAAATTGGTTTCATGTTATTGTTGTTATAAAATTATTGTAACCATTAACAAAGCGAAGAGAAATTAAGGTCCATTGAGAAAAAGTTTACCAAGAGATTTTTTTTAAAAAATTATATGGTAAACTTGGGGGGGGGGGGGCTATAGTATAACATCCAGAGAATAATTACTCTTAGAAAAAATGATCGGAAAAGAGAGGAAAAACAACAAGAGAAGTTTTGGTTGGCGAGCGACTAGACGATCTTAGTTAGCATCTTGCGAGGTGTTGAAATAAACGTTACTGATCAGCTAAGGACCTGAGTAATTCTTCGGTTTGTTTGAAAAGAAAATAAGGCGAAATAAACGTAAAATGGAAAATTAGAAATACTATTATTATTATTGTTCGCTACAAGAACTTAAAAAAAAAAGATTCGGTACGATATTTCCATCCATGTTTCCTATAAAGTAAAAAGGCTTTAATAAATAAAATAACATCGACTGAAATAATAATACACGATAATCTTATAAAATACGACAAGTGTTGGGCCACCTTTTGATTGGAGAACAGCTACAATTCTTCGCGGAATAGATTCGTAGTGTGTCTCAATAGGTTCTAACGGAATGTTGTCCCATTCTTGTACCAAAGCATCCGCCAATTGCTTCAGTGATGTTGGAGGTGGAAATCAGCTCTTTATTCTCTGCTCTAAAACTACTCACATCCGTTCAATTACGTCGAGGTCTGGCGATTGTGCTGGCCAGGGAAGATGTTTCATGATATTCTGATTCTCCTTCAACCAGGACAGAGCCTTTCTGGCTATGTGTATGGGCGCGCTATCATCTTGGAAGATGGCAATGTTTGACAGCAGTATGCTAGTCATAGTTAGAACTTCATCATTGAGAATGTAGAGATATTCATTCCAAGTCATGCGACCAGTGATGTGAATGAGAGGACCAGCTGAATACCACGATATAGCCACCCAAATCATAACGGAACCTCCCCCATGCTTGACTGTAGGACGAAGGCAATCCGGATCGTAGGCTTCTTTCGGAGTTCTCCATACAAACCCGGTCGTTAGTAGGAAACAATGTGAATGATGATTCATCGGACCATGCTACATTATTCCAGTCATCAAGTGTTAAGTTTTTATGATCGTGGCACCCTTGTTTCGCAACTTAGCGTTGGTTGCTGTTATAAGGGCAGCCCTTCCTTTGTGTAGCCTCCGCCGCACTGTTTTTACTGTCACTTTAGCCTCGGTAGTTTTGTGTTGTCTGGCCACAATCCTTTTTAATGTTCGTCGGTCTCTGTCGGTTAACTTTGGTTTCGTCCACTATTCCTCTTCGCCGATGATGTTTTACCGTGTTTTGTGTATGCTGTCATTACCGTGGATACTGTTGCTCGTGAGACGTTAAACAGTTCAGCTGTTTTCGCCACAGACGCTCCCGCTACCTGAGTTCCAACGATTTGCCCTCTTTCGAAGTCTGAGAAATCACGCATTTCACCGATCGCTTGTTATAACCGTCGCAGAACAAAGCGTATAATACACTGGCACATAACCTACAAGAACTGCCACGTCAAATACTCCGTACTTGCGGGTCACAGTATTCACACGGAATTAGTGGTGCCAACATGCAACAACAACCTGTACTCTATCGCACGGTGTTTATATTATTTTGTCCAACCTCTGTACAAATATTCTTAATTTTTACAATCATTTCAGCAATTTAGTAACGACTATGGTGCTATAAAATGGTTTTATCAAAAATAATATGATAAGACGGAATGTATAAATTTTTAACATTTGCAAAAACACTGAAGAACAACTATATCGTTTCACTTCCTCATACTATCCTAGGTAAAAAACAGCTCGTTGCATAAAGATTTCTCGGTCACGTAGTCGAATCAATTGGTCGTTGTTCAACGACGACCAATTGATCCGCCGACCCCGGCAGCGTGCTAGCCTCGCGTTGCAGGTCGAGTCCGGCATCGGGCATGGGTGGTTTTAATTAAGTGTTGTGTTTGTCTTGTGTCGCCTATACCACGTAGAATCTACAATACATTGAAAGATACAATAGATAGTTGCAAACTACAAAATTACATAGTGCTGGCTGTATGGCCGCGTAGCCAAATGCCAATAAAAAAAATCAAAAAAAAAAAAAAAATCAATTGACCCGGCCGCATGCCAGAGAAATTTTTAAGCACCAGATTCAACCGGGAAGCCAACGATTACATACAGTTTGTTGATATTAAGTAAAAAACAACAGTTGTTCAATTTTGTTTCTGCAAGTAATTACATATGTTTGTTTAAATTACAGATATTTAGCCCTTCATATATGGTATGATCACCTTCCGTTGGTCAACAGTCATGTAGAATGAACGAACAGTTCACATTGCCACACGTGGCTCTATCTACACCAAGGGTTCCAAAACTTTTCTTGCAACGCCCCCCTTCCGTTCAAAAGAAAAGTTCTCTCCCCTCCCCCCCCCCCGCCAAAATTTTATTATTAAAAAGGCAAATTACTACATTTCAGTACTAACAATGGTATCTCAGAGGAAACTCGCCAAGTATGTGATGTTAAAATAAAGGTTTTCAACTCTGAGAGGCAGTGAAGAAGAAATAGTACTTCAAAACGGTGGAGCTAGGGTATCGTCCACACGGCCACCGCAGACCCCCCCCCCCCCCGCCCCCACATGTTTTCCCAGCCCCCGAAGGGTTGCCCCACCCACCAGTTTGAAACCTCTAATCTACTCTGCAAAAAAAACTTATCATCTTGAACAAAATGCACGTACCAAAGAATCATCAGTTAACCAGTGTCAAATTCATTATAATCAGACACACTAAAAGACCACACAAAGGTTACAATCAAACTCTCACCACTTTATACAATCTAAACTTTGCTAAATTTCTTAATCCAATCTTCTTACATAACTTTTGATATACTAGCCAATGTGAATTAGGCAGGGGTTTGCCCACAATCTCAAGGTATCCATAATAAATATATATATAAAAAACTTTTAACTTTCGGAATTAATGTAAAATGATTTCTCCTAGGTTTTTACAATCAACAAATCTCTCAAGTTAAATTTGGTCGGTTTTATCCCGTATCGGGTCTCTACTATTCCACTTTTTCAATCTTCTTTCTTTTCGCACGAAACGTCTAATTGATTCCTCATTCTTTTGCCATTACTAATTGTTCAACTTCCCTAAATCCTTGATATACTGTTAATACTTTCAAATCTTTCGCGACATCTTCAGCACTGAGTGTTCCTCTTCTGAAATATACCACAAATTCTACTTCGTTTCCGAAAAACTCAATTGACGACTGTCACAGTCTATTGGTACTTTGTATTTAATTAGCCAGTCCGTATCCGAGATGCAATTAATACTCAAATTATAAATCACTAAACATACTGTATACGTTCATGCAAATACCACTGGTCAATGGTAAGAAAAACGTGTCCCATCATTAGTTTACTGTTTCCCTTAGCTCCAACGCTCCTCACTGCACTGAAAGGCACCTCTGTATTCCTACTCTCTTTGACTACATTATTGTATGGCGACTCAGAAACGGTTGTTATTTCATTTCCGGTATCCATTAACGCATCATCTTCAATTTCAAATATTTCGTAATTGATTAAAGGTTGTCGAATACCTTCCCTTCTTGTTCTTCTTGCAACAGATATTTTTCTATTTTATCGCAATACCATTCATATACTCATTCACAATTCTCGTTTTCAATACCTATTATTTACATTTGCTTCATTTGGCTACTATCTTCGACAGTAGTACAGTACTAGAATGCTTGTCTCATTTACTAGTTCTAAAGGTTTTAGTTCCAGATTCACCCAGCTATTTCGGTTAGTTCTAGGGATTGCAATCCAGCAAAGCGGGATCCCGCAATCCCGCGGGATCCGGCATCATTACACGGTCTGGCGGATCCCGCACAAAATTAAGCGGATCCGCAATCCGCAAAATCCGGCGGAAACGCGTGTCAGTCTGCGTGACTCGCTGCCCCACTCGGTCTCTGTCGGATATTTTGCACTTTTTGCCTGTACCCTTCCAGTTGGCACTTGACTCATGTGAACAAGCGTTTGTTTTTGTCAACCTTCGTCATAATAAATACACTTTTACGAATTCATCAAAGGTTACGTTTGTTTTGCGTACACATTTCTGTAATTTGAGTTATGGTGCGTATTTAGTACGATTTTCTAACTATATAATTATTTTTTAAGTGTCGCACACGTTATCTGAACTACACGGTTACCGCCTTTTATTCGCGGTTTCATTATTCCCATTTTCTGTAATTGTAGATAAAGTAATTGTGACAATTTCCAATTTGCGGCTGAAAATTTGATTATTCGTTGATATGAAACTAATGTTATCGTAATTTTAACGATCGAGTACCTATTTATTTAACAGCTATCAAAAGGAAATTGTATATCCTTTGACTTATTGTTGTTTTGGCCGCTGCCTCAAAGCGTTTCTTTGAAGAAAGCCACCTGCTTACATGTGCCGCTCAGGCTTTCGATTAATCCCTCTTCTCCTTGTTATTATTTCGACTAAAGGTAAAAAAAAAAAGTTTTAATAAAATTTTCACAGGTGTATCGACGAATTGTGTTATAGGTACACCATACTTCGACGGCTGCCTCCGCCGTCTTCCTCACGTGTGTAATTTTGTGTACTTGCAATGAAATCCGGAGATACAAACTATGAGGATTTCACTGCAATCATTCGCCGAGAAAGTCTCCTTTCTTACTAAAAAAATTATAATTTCCACTCTAAAAACGTCGTTACGCCACATAAGTAAATCTGAAATACTTGACAGTTTACGTGTTGGTGAGTAGTTTCTTTTAATAACATTGAATCAACTGTAATATAAATCAAGGAATCAGGAGATATAATAATGAATCACGCAAAAAAAGGCCAAGTCTCGTGCTTGTGCAGTGACAAAAAGTTATGAGATCTTGTTCTGAGCCAAGTCTACACTTTATAGGATATATTCACTTCACTTTGTGAAATGGAATGCTTTTCTCGGTGTTATGGAACGTTTATTTAGAATTTAAAACAAAAAAACTCTGGTAACTTGGCCATTAAGCAAACAATTTTTTTAAACTTATGTGATGTATTGTAAGGCATATAATATGACCTAAGAGTCAATATTTTCCATTTTTATTATTTATTTAAAAATTGATTTAGATTAAAAAACAAAAATGTAAAACCTCGAGATACACTTAAGACATGCTAAAACGTTTTAATGTCATTTTGCCAATCAAAATATTGTTAACTGTTAATATTTATCATTTAACATAAAAAATATTTATTAATTTAATTATTACTTAACTTATTAACGTTTTAAGTGACTATGTTTTAAATATATGCGTTAAAAAACTGTTTGGACCAATCCCGCGCGGATCCCGCGGGATCCCGCGCGGATCCCGCGGATTGAAAACATTGCGGGATTGCAATCCTTAGTTAGTTCTTCTATAAGTTCTTTAGAAATACGCCTTCCTCTGCTAGCTCACTTATCTGACCTCCTTCCTCTTTATCCCATTTTACCGTTCTAGCCACACCAGATATTTCCCCTTTTTGTCAATTGTTATTGCTATTTCCGTCAATGGCTCTAATTTCTGTTTTATTGATCATGTCGAAACTTTTCAACCATTTGAAGGGCCCTTCTTTATCTTGTTGCTTCATATCGACGTTATAACTTTTTGCTAGTTTATATTTTGCTAAGGGAGAGTTACTATCTTCACTCATACTGATCTTATTTTTTCCTTTTTTTCTTCAATTACATGTTTTTCTCCGCTATCAGTACATCTGTATTCTGTTCCCGTTCTTCTTTCCTTGGATGGTCCTGCTTCCTCAGATGTGGCATCGAGTCACTTTCTACTCTCTTCTTCACGACGCATTCGTCTTCACTTCATTTTGTGTGGCCAATGTTTATCACCGCCAGTTATCGCATAACTTCTTCCACCAATATTATCTACTTTTTCTTCAAAATGCCGCAAGCCCATTCTCTCTTGACTGTATGCTGGCTCTATCATTTCTGAAATTATCTCTCGGTGATGCATGATTCATTCGGTAATTATTATGAGGATCATTCTGGTACTCATATTCTGTTTTGCTTGCTGTGTTTCCCTCCGATGGCGCATTCCACCTGTACAGTTTTTTTCAACTGCGTCTAGAAACTCTTCGACGTGGTTCCACTCATCTACTGTTAACCTGTCTTGTATTTTCTACGGTAGCTTTTGTCGCAACACTTCTCTTTCAATATTTTCTTCCAAGTATTCAAGTCTTTTTTCAAAATCGTTCCAGAAAATTCTCTAACATTCCCGTCACGTTTAGTGTAATATCGACTATTTCGGAAGTCGTTATTCGCCTTCCTCTTCGACCAGTAGTTGTCCAAAATCGTCTCACAAATCAACATACGTGTTGCACTCTTCCCTGATGTCACAAGGGGGCGTGCATAAACCACGTAGCTCCATTTTGGCCTACTGTGAACCCCCCCCCCCCCCCCCACGTAGCACGTAGCTTTTTTTCCTTTTGATTCCAGAAGACATTTTGTACTGTTTTCTCTTGTCAGATGATTGTAAATTATATAAGGAGATAATTAACTCAGGAAAATAAATTTTCACATGCTGTTGTGTGTTCTGTTCCTCATTTTAACTGTGAAAAATGTTATGAAAGGAAAGCTACGTGGCCTGGCTCGGAACCCCCCCCCCTCTCCCCCCACGTAGCCTTCCAGCCAAACCCTCCCCCCCCCTTTCTCTCTGGACCGAGCCACGTAGTTTGTGCACGCTCCCCAACTCGATGCGAATGCATCGCCTCACAACATACTCTTGATTTTGCCAAAATCTGGTCAAAATAACTTTAAGACCTTTCTGTTGGCTTTCACAAATACCACTCAACGAAATCCATTTACCAGCGCATTTATATATCTTGCAATTTCAGATTATTTTTGATTACGCGACTTAACGCTTGTAATCTTTTCTCCGGTTGTTCTAGCAAGCTGATTTGTTCACGCACTACTTTAGCCACTGCTAATATACTTTGGTTTACTGCGTCAATACTATTCTTACAAACTTCACTGTTGTTTTAAACCCTCTTGCTAAAATACTCCTTGAACATTCCCTGTCTTTCTTTTACCTCATTATTTTTTTGTTATTAATCCTTCTTCAATAGTTCATCCCCGCCAGACGAAGATTGGACTGCATATTTCGCAGCTGTTTCTTACCTATGTTGCAACATCTCTGAACCTTACACATTTCACGACATACATCGTAAAATCCAACAACAATGCATGTATACAAAACCTTTGAGGCTTTAAATTTTTTTCGAAGACTCCTCTGAAATCGAGTCTGCTTTCAAGAAAATTTCCTATACTCAATTGGAATGGAATCAAGGACCTGATCTCTCATTTGCAAAGAGGTTAATTTTTTCAAACGATGACTCAGTTTTTTTGTTCTCAGTCTGGAAGGTAGAACACTGATTATCTTTAGGAGGTATGAAAAACTAAAATTACCGTAAATTAAGGTCGGTAAATGTTATTTTGCATTGCTGTGAACTGGTATATGTCTTCAGTTTCTTTTCTTTTTCATACCATTTATTTAGATTTCCTGAAATTGAATGGCAGTGTTAAACGTAGGCAGCCATCAAGCACACAGTGGTAACATCATACATTTATTATGTTCGATAAAACTGTCAAATAGTTAGTATACCAATATTTTTCTTCTTTAAGTTTGTGGCAAAACAGAACACAGCTACCACCGCTAGATGGAAATATAAATGCGAATATGTGCGTGACTGAAGGAGTGATAGCAAAGATATATCACGTTTTGTTGAAATAGTGACTTGCTCTTTAAAAGATGAACAACAGTGTTTCATTGGAGTTACGTGGCGTGATCTTATTCGTCAGCCTTGGTACAAAAGTTGTGTTGTCACGCCGAGTGTGTAATCAATCGGTTGACGGATAGGTTAAGCGCACTACCACGTCACTCCTGGATTCTGGACCTTATTGTAAGTACGCTATGATTCGTCGTGTTTCAGATTCCCCGTTAAACTGCAGGTACGCTTTACCCAGCAGGATTACCGGGTTTGGTTAACCAGCTACGACAGAGAGAAGAAACTCTGTCATCAAATTATTGTTACTCTCTCCACTACCTCACTACTGTGCGAGAGGTTCTTTCAAAAATGAGAACGTCTTTGTTTACCGACTGGGCGGTAAAAATTATGTTCTCCATGTGATATATTTGTAGGTCGTTTCATAAGACATGGCATTTACTCAGAAATTGCGGTAGAGCTTAAAATCAGATATATGCGTTTGAAAATCTGGAACATATACACCGATCAGCCAAAACATTATGATCTTCTACTTACTAGCATATTGGTCAACCTTTCGAACCCAATACAGCAGTGATTCGGCGTAGCATGGATTCTAAAAGTATTTAGTAGGCTACCAGAGGTATCTGACACCAGATTTCTATGCAAAGGTCACGAAATTCCCTTAAATTACTGGGCAGCTGTTTGTGGGCGCCGCGCCTAGGAACGAGCATCTCGGAAACGGAGAGGCTGGTCGGCTGTTCGCGTACTACTGTAGTGAACATCTATGGAAAGTGTTTGAAGGATGGTGAAACCACGAGTAGGCGACAATATGGTGGACACCCACGCCACATCACAGAAAGTGGAGGTCGAAGGCTTTCTCTCTCTGTCAAGAAGGATAAGGTGTAATCTGTGGCAGAACCGCGATTCTTGTGCTCTGAAACACTTTTGGAAGAGCCAGAATTGTACACTTCCGTCAGATCTGCCGCAGATCACCTCCTGTCCTGCATTACAGAGCGGGCAAGCCTCTGACTTCCACGTTCTGTGATGTGGCGTGGGTGTCCACCATATTGTCGCCTACTCGTGGTTTCACCGTCCTTCAAACACTTTACATAGATGCTCACAACAGTAGCACGCGAACAGCCGACCAGCCTCTCCGTTTCCGAGATGCTCGTTAACAGAGGCGGCGCCCACAAACCGCTGGCCCGTAAATTAAGGGAATTTCGTGACCTGTACGTAGAAATCTGGTGTCAGATACCTCTGGAAGCCTACCAAGGATTTGTAGAATTCATGCTACACCGAATCGCTGCTGTATTGCGTTCGAAAGGTGGACCAATATGCTAGTAAGTAGGTGTTCATAATGTTTGGCTGATCACTGTGTTTCTCAATGCCGGGCTTAGACTAGGTCACGGTGAAGCAGCTACAGGCAGGAACAAACCAAAATTGACATAAACAGGAATCATCGTTTCATTACACGACAATACCAGCAAGAGAGAGTGCAAGTAGCTAACAGTATACAAAAAAAAAGGTCGCTCGGGTTAGACACAACTCTTATGCAACGATTGGGAAGACATTTCGCATTGCACACAGCCAATAGTATTCATCAACTTCACCATCCTTGTAAAGAGCTGTTGACAAAATACTTTGAGTGCTGTTAACTGCTTGCTCTGTCCCTTTCTGGTATCGTAAGCTATTGTGTAAATTTTGTTCAAAGTACTGCATTAAAACAGTTATTTCTTTTAACGTAATTTTCGGTTTGTTCCTGCCGGCAGCTATTATATCGATGTCCATCTGGAGCTGACATTTAGGAGTATATTCCTCAGGATATCAAACGCATATATCTTATTTCAGTGTTGCCACATTTTTAGAAGAAATAACATGGTTCCAAGACTTACGGAATGACCCACACAAATCCATTCCCTACTTGTTCATTTTGTATTTAATGAAATTAGTATTATTAGTAACAATATTTTCTATGTTCAAAAGTGAAAATCAGAACAGCATTAAAACTTCCGATTTTGACAAGAAAGTGTTTAGCAAGTAATTTTTTTAAGTAAATCTCGTTCATCATTCAAGATACGTAACAGTACGAACATGAGTTACGAACCAGTACAAAATATATATATATATATACAATATTAATTTAAAAAGTAGATAAACTGTGAAACTGTAAGGAGTGTAACGTTCGAATTGTCTTTTGCTTTAGTTCAGAGAGCTCTTTGCGTTACTTTACATCTCTTTGAAAGAAGTCTCTGCAATTTTGACTGGATTCCTACATTTCACCTTGATTTAATTAGAACAATAAAGCGACTTAGATGCAAACTCTCTGATTAAGCACTTAGATGCTTCAAGATTTAGCGTACTGTACCTTGTTGAAGAACTAACGCAATCAGTTTATCACAGCCAGGAAGCACTTAAGAGTAGACACTGCTATCAGAATCGAAAGATATACCAACATTTGATTGCATCTGAGATCTACGAACGAAATTGATTCTTCGTTTGTTAGAAATATTCTGCATGATGGTTGTTTTATTCCTTTATTTGTTGATAACTCTTTCAGTGCCGAATGCGTGTATGTATTGTTTAAAAAACCAAAGTGACACACACACATTTGTTTTTAAAGCTAGGTGGTATGACTTTATTAGTTGTGAGCGCTACTAAGATACTTTACTGGAGGAGAAAGTCTGGAAGTACATTACATGTTTTTTTGTTTAGTACGATCGAAAATAGTAACATATTATGCTCATTTATGTGGTCCAAGCATCTAAATACCTCTCGATTAAATATATTTGGACCACAAACAAGAAAACCAGGAATGTGCCTAGTCCAAAAATAAAAATCAACATTTTATGACCAACCTTCATTTCCAGTAGGCAGATAGATAACTTTATTAATTATGTTTTCATTTTACGCTACGAATTTTACCTTTGCTTTATATTTATTGAAAACGAAAAGGTTCTTTAGGGCTTTCAGAAAGTCTGCCGTCGACGTACTATAAAGTTGGAACAGAGAAAAAGAAAGCAAAAAGTACGTATCTTGAGATGAAGGAGCTAGTATAATAATAATGTTCTGCGTCACGATGACTGTTGTGCAGATAACAGGCCTCCCAGTGCCAAGTCTCCTCGGCCATCTTCAATGCGTGCACCTTCAGGCTGATAGTGATTATCGAAGGTACATTTGGCTAGGGGGAAGTTCAAAGTTTTTACTTTGCACACCTCAGTTTCATATCTTGCATCTGCATAAGCGATTTCTAGCGAACATAGGTTACCATACTTCTGGATAACATGTCTACTAGGATTGCTTGCAAGTCCTCAGATGCTCGGTCACTGAACCACCTGTCTTCAAATTTTAAGAAATTTGTCTCGGAAATAAAACCGAGCGTGGTGGGTGAATGGTTCGCATTCGGGAGGACGCCGGTTCGGATCCCCGTCCGGGCATCCTGATTTGGGTTTTCCAAGGTTTTCCCAAATCACTCCAGGCGAATGCCGGGATGATTCCTTCAAAAGGCCATGGTCAAATTCCTTTCCAATCCTTGTCCTCAGTCCCATCCCGCCTCTAATGACCTCGACGTCGACGAGGCGTAAAGCCATAAGTAAAAAAAAAAAATCGGAAATAAACGTTACGTTTTTTCTTCCATGGTAAGGCAAACCGACGCATTTCGCTTATTTCTCAACTTACCAGCGTAAATTACCATGTGCAATGCTTCATAAGCTATATTAATAGTTAATTCTCTTCTATCAATATTCTACAGTTAACTATGCTACTGGATGACATGTCGAAAAAAAATTGAATATTTTTCCTGAATAATGTAACAACAAAGTAACATGCTAAAGTTAACCTCCAAATTTAGTATTCGGTGCACAGGGACATTACTTAGTTTTTCCTGAACTTAGTTTTTTCAGGAAGTACGAAGGTCGTCTCTTAAGTACGTGACCTGACTCCAATGCACATGATTTGAAAGAAACGTTTTGCTCTATTTTTCAATATTTTTCTGATTGAATTGTAATAAATACAAGGCAGAATATGAGCCAGATCGAGTATATATGGAGGTTTCGGTGACAATTCTTGAATTTAGCCTTGTGAGGTCTGTGACTGGAAATACTGACTTAGTGAAACAACACCTTCTTCACAACTTATCTCTTCTCTTTACATTGAGAAATGCCAGAAGTTGCTTCACAATGGTAGCATAGCATCCCACCATGATAATTTCACCAAATTTTAGATAAACAGCATACCCCAGAACTGCAAAACCACAGACCACTTCACCCACAGCAGTAAATACCCTTCTCGTGCTTTGGGTAGTGAGAACAAGCTCCCTTATTGCGTTAAAAACACTCTTCTCACTCTCAATTGTCTGAAAGATTCATATACCTAATAAATGTCTCCGTATTAATTGAAAACGATTGGTTCAAATGCTCGAAAAAAGCTTAAAGTTTTACTTCATTGTTTCATTTGCCTATATATTTCACATGTCTCACACTATACTAATATGGCTGCCAAAAGCTATGCACATCACTGCATAATTTGAATCCTACAGTAGCATTTAACCAAAACTGACCGGGTCCATAGTACTGCTTAACTACTTTTCTCAATCCTTTAAAGTTCAATAAAACTTTTTACCCCTATGCTCCACATAAATATTCAGTATTAACCTGATATAATGCCTTTTCCTTACAGATATCAATTTCCGCAAACTTATTTTCAGTGGTCCCTCTGTCTTACCAAAATAGGCTCAAATATTAAAACCTATTTCAACTTTCGAGAAACTAATATCAGATTAATTTTCCTTGTGATTTCTAGTTAATGAACATCATTATTTTCCCATTCTTAGCTTAAATTAATGAAATCGTGTCTTTTGCTATCGCGCTATTGTCTCCTTTATAATGAAATTTACATTTCCCATTTTTCTAGCTCCCATTTCATACCTCTGTATTAATATTGTAAAATCTAACCATTTCTTCATCACATTTCCTAACATTTTGGATTGAGCTGCCTTTGAGTATTACTCTGGTCGAATCTGAAGCTAATTTATTTTACGGCACAATGCCATAGCTGACGCCAAGCATTTTATATCTATTATAAGTCGTTTTACGTACTAATGCGAAACGTGTAACTACATTCTGAATGTGATAAGTATACTTTTGTTTGTGAAATGTGTAGTTTACGATGCTGAGATTGGGCATTTGCCTTGATGGCTAAGGAAAATTGTCTAAAACAGCAGTCAGAGTGGCCGGTACGCGGGGGCCTGGACTCGTGCCCGGTCCCGTTGTATCTCCCCAACCCACAGCACTTAGCCACACTGGCGGGTACAATCCATCACTTTACTACTGTAGAATCCATTACGCCTTTACAATAAAATTTCAGGATATAAATTTTCTACACTTTCCTGTTTTGTCATATCATCTCTATCACCATAAGACCAGTAATTCTTATCTTCAGTTATTTAGTTCACACACGCTTTTTCTTATATTTTTTCTTTTAGCATTATCCTGTCATAACAGATTACCAAATAAATCATGTAGTCTTAAAATGACTTCATTTCTGAAGTCAGTCTTCACACATCACTATATTCTAGGTCCACGTGTTATTCAACATCCTTCTGTAACACAACTTATCAAACTCTTTAATTTTTACTGGCCTCATAAGTTTAAAACTTCACTTCCGTAAAGTGCATATGTACAGTTTTAGAAACTTAATCATGAGTTATACTAAATGATTTATCCTCTTCTGATTTTGATATTATGCTTTTTCAGCCATAGGTTTTGATTTTTAAGTTCTTAAGTAACATAATGGTCTTACCTCTTCTGGTCCTGTTCTGATATGCAATTTTTTCGAATTATCTCATTGCCCTTAGTTTTGATTTATTTTACGTTTAGGCTGCGTTCTCCCCACCTTGCATTGTTAAAGTAGTTCCGCGATTTGTACATTACCAACACCTGCACCGTAGTAGCTGGTTTAGCGTTACATTGGTTGCCTGTTGTAATGAAGTGTTGTGTTTGACTTATAATTAGTAATCATGTAAATACGTGCGAAAAGCAAATACAAACTTTGTGCTTATTATAATATTTTTTTCAACTTATCTAACCTTCATTTGCTCTTCACGCTTTATCATACTACGCTGGACTCGGAACGTTTATAGCTTTTTTTCTTTCTGGAGATTCCTTCTCGAATATTCGTTATTGAGACATCCTGTCGGGGGACTTTTTTACCTTCTTAACATTTTAGGCGCAAATAAACTAACATACATTGATTGCTATTGCTAGTCTATGGGCACATAATGCACCACGTTGAGACGGGGCTGACATTTTTTCTCTCGTGAAAACTTGCTACATATTTAACAAAAATATTATGCTCCCCCTTATTTTCTGCAGTTTTATTTTGTTATTCATATTCAATAAGGGAATAAACTGTACAGGAACAGCAAGTGATAAGGATTTTAGAAAGATTTTTTTAAAAAAAGTGGGGATTTACTGCTCATTGACAGCTTATATAGGATTTTGAACAAGGCAGTCGGTTATATATTAAATAATCTTCATTTACCTGCAGTGATTTTGGGGAAAACGATACAAAACCTAAATCTGGCTGGCTGGACCAGGAATCGCACATGGGTCCCTCCAAATGGCAGAACCAACCCACCAAGTACGATATCAGGAAAATACTATGAAATGACGTGCAGGAATTGTGTCTAAATCAAGAGACCCAAAACGTAGCAGCTGTGAAGAACTGCAAGATACCAACATCTCTGGCTTACGTCATTCGCTTCTCAGTATCAGCTCACATTGAATCGCGATTTCTGTTTTCAGTACGCACAGTGTGCATTTAAGCATATGAACTCAATCATTGATGGATCGTCGTAATGGACAACTGATGTTTATAAAGTTATCAGAAATCATGATAGCGCAACATGGGACATCGATGTTTTTGCAGTCTGTCATCATATCATACTTACATTAGACTCTCTATTTTCTGTGGAATAGCTTCAGAGAGAATGCGTTCGAATAGGGACGTCAAGAGACAAAGTTTCGGCTCCAACGTCTTAAAGGCGAAATGACGCGACAAAATGTTTTTCGAAGTAGTCACAACAACGCAGATGTGCTTTTGTTGACACTTAAATAAGCAAATGTAAGAATTTTAAACGACCAACCTCTCCCCAACCTCTGGGCGTATCGTGACGGCGTTGTTGTTTACAATACTTGGAAATTCTAAGGACACCCAGTATTTATGAACAAACAACTTCGGTGCCACACTTCAGAAAAGGACTTATTAAATTAGACGCAAAAGATACATGCCACGAACCAATAGAAGAGTAATTCTACGTTTAAAATTATCACTAGTAAACTGAATGAAAAACACCATTTTTTTTTTTTTTTTTTTTTTTTTACCTATGGCTTTACGCCTCGTCGACGGCTAAGTCCATTAGAGGCGGGATGGGACTGGGGACAAGGAAGGGAAAGGAATTCGGCCTTTTTGAATGAAGCATCCCGGCATTCGCCTGGAGTGATTTGGGGAAACCATGGAAAACCCAAATCTGGATGCCCGGACGGGGATTCGAACCCGCGTCCTCCCGAATGCGAGGCCAGAACGTTAACCGTTCATCCACCACGTTCGGTAACACCAAAAACAAGAACTTAGAAATATTGAATAGACCTCTTTCGTTAAACATCGGGGTACTTAACTTCAAGAAATATATTGAAGATAAGCCTTTAATGAGAATTAGATATAAGTTTAGTGTGTAAGGCGATTAGACTTTCTTTAGAAAAATTAATATAATCAGCTTCGATGATAAATGATTCAGCAGCATTTGGAAAAAAGTTTAATGAAAATGAAGAGCATCTAAATTTCATCAGGGCCATTAGTATTCAATAGCCCCAGATTATAGTGACTTAATTTTAAATATCAACTTGAAGACCCAGCATCAAAATGTTACTAAGAAAAAATTATAACTTTTAATTTGTAACAGGTTTTTTCGAATTTTTTATTAGTAGTAAATTTGAAGTTTTTAGTGCATTTTGATCATATTCATTTTTTATTCACAGTGTATTTAAATTCAGTTAAAGTTTAATTGTGTTTCACTACAGTTTGTTCTGTACTTTTATCCTTGTAGTATAATTGAAGAGCTGTGTACAGTTACGGAATCAGTTTTTTACGCTTATTTGCTGATAGATTTTATGAAAATCCCTCTGAAACACTTTTTGGATCAAAAGAAACGCAGCCGTTCATTGCACAGTGCAAAAATCTGTTCAATCTATTTTCCTGACGTTTTCTTTTGAATACTTGTTCAGGGGCTGACGGCCATAGCAAAAATAGTTTCGTAACTCTAACATAAGAGTCATAAAAATTCGACGGTATAAGTAAATCGATCGCTGCCGTCCTCATATGTTCGGTTTATGACAGCGATATCGAAAATCCAATACATAATATCGTCAAGTGCCGATAACTTAACTTGCTAACTGATACGAACCAAATAAGAAGGAACAAACAACTTAAGTCATTCGAAATTTTTTGTCATAAACGCGTACGCGATTGGCATAGAGAGTTTTACTTCTCCGAAACAACTCTCATTTAGATTAGTGTTGCTTCAGTTTTTTCGTATGGTATTGTTGGTTGGGATATCCGCGAATGGTTCGGCCGCCGATTGACAGAGTTTCTATCTGCCGCGGAAGCGCCTTTGTCGTGGCTACCTTAAACACGTTACGACGGTCGCAACGACAGTCTTATTACCTCACATACCTTGCGACTCGTCGCATAGACGGTTCTACAAAATTTCACCACAGTCGTCGAATTTTCTCTTTCAGTGTCTGTTTAATATCATTAAAATATATACTATATTTTCATTAATATTTTAATATTCACACGTGAACAAGGAAAAAGATTTAAAAAACAGACTCGTAGTTGTGTACCTTTTTTCTGATGCTACTATAGATAATTTAATAAAATTTGTATGGTGTAATCTAATGTTAATGATACAACTTGTGAAGCAAACTTATTGTTAATAAGAAACTGGTTTAGATTTTATAAATTTGAGATTATGTAACTATTTTTAGCAAATATTTCAGATATTTATTATATCACAACTCACTAGCTATTGCATCGATTATTTTCATTTTGCTTTACAGATGGTGTATAAGCTTCTGCAATTGTCAAAATTTTCACGTTAATTTATCATTCCATTCCTGAGAAAAAGGTACATAACATAGAAATTTTCGAGTTTTTAGAAAAATCAAGTGATGTGGCGTCTGAGTATAGGGTTAATGAAAACCGTCAATAACACCACGAAGAAATGTATTATACCCAATAAACTGTATATCATTGTAATCAGTCACTCAAAAAATAAAAATAGCAAATTTTTGACATTTCATACTACCCGTTTCTGATAGCTTGGTCGCACGGACCGTCTCAAACATCAACACTCAAGTTACGACGGGTGCGATCGTGTACGACGGAGCGTGTCGTGTCGCAAGCAGGGGCGTAGCTACCATGGGGCTAGGCGGTGCAGTGCACCGGGGCCCTCACGCTCAGGGGGCCCCCAAGCAAAGCTCAAGGGGCACCTAAGCGCACCTCTAGGGGCCCTCCAGCGCAGTTTAGAGGGCCCACAAACCTTCATGGCAAACTGGTGACCTTTTTTTTTGTAGCTCTACCGTCGTCTAAGGGGCCCCTGAGAACACAGGAGCCCCTCACTAAGGACCCTCGCTACTCAGGGGGCCCCAACCACTGCTCAGGGGCCCCTAGAGAACAATTCAAGGGCCCCCATCCTCAGTTCAGGGGGCCCCTACCAGCACACAAAGCAAAAAAAAGGTCGCCCGTCTTGCCTGAGGGCCCAAAATAAATTTTTTGCACCGGGGCCCTTGTTGACCTAGCTACGCCACTGGTCGCAAGGTTCGATGAAAATTTCAACGGACCTGCGACATGATCTTGGTCGTACAGTCCGCTTTACGACCAACCCATTCGCGATCGGATTTGTCGCATACGACCGAAAACCGTCGGACTTCCGTGTGACCGTCATAATGTGTATGGCCTGTCTTAACCTAACTAGGATAAAAGGGATCTACAGTTTATTACCCTGGAATCCGAACCACGGAAGCGTTATGCGTACTCCACACTGTACAACAGGCTGTGCCACAGGTGAAGGTCTCTTAGTCGTAGTGTATATATCTGCTTGTCCTGCAACCAAGGGCATCAGCTGTTATTCTAAGAAACTTATTTTGAATCATCTTCCATTATCTTAACCTAGTTTGCGACACAACGCTACATGGCTGAGAGTCAAAATGGCCCTCCTCATATATATTCTAAAATAATAAATTATTATTTAAAACGCCAATGCAACTGTTTTTAAATTAAGTTTACTATCGGACGCGTTTTGTCTCTCGTCGAGGAATCATCAGCCATCGGAATTTACTGAAAAATGTTTACAGTTTTGTATAATCTGAATGGACTGTATTTAAACATATTTGAATATTGTATAATGAAAACACAGCCAAACCAGTTGCAAATATTCAATGAATTTATTGACTGGTTTCGACCCGCCTTAAGGGGGTCTTCTTCAGAAACTAGTTAAAATATATTACATAAATCTAAAACACTTTTCAATAAAATAGTACACTTTCGTACTAAAGTCACACATTAAAATTTATTATCTGGCTAACCATCCGGCAGCCAGCGTGCCTCACAGAGCTAGCGTCTAGTCCTGGGCGGCAGCTACTTTGAATATAGTTTTATTTAGTTTTCGAATTCCGCTTTGAGATATGATAGCTGATAGCGTTTGATTTTACCAAGTATACTAAGCTTTACGTTCCGCACTGTCTTTTTTTACTACGTTTTTCATAATAATCGGAGGCAATATGGAAAATACTTGTACTCGATCTAGTTGTTCTCTTGTTCAGATGTGCAACGTAAAAATTAGTATATTTGGTGAAAACAAAGTCTATCAGCCATCACACCTCGCAGCATAAATGTTAAAACTAAGAAGAATGTGAGACTATCGGAACGCAGCGAGTCACATCTCTTTTGTTGTCGCCACCATCGGTTCTCGACGATTAATTCAGCCGCTCCTACACTAAAAATGGACACGTCGGACAAACAGTTCTTTTCTTTAGATGTTCATTGAAGAAGAAAAAACTAAGCGGAAAAGGCAATGGGTATAATTTAAAATGGAATTTCCCGCATAGCATAGGAACACTGGATGACGAGCATTTTATAACCGAATTGCAGTTCTCTTTATTTTTAATACACAAAAATTACTGTTTTTCTTGGTTTTACTACCTCTTGTAGTTGCTGAATACCGTTTTGTTATTTTGATCATCGGGAGTTAGGAAAAAATTAAAATGGCAAAACATTTAACCACAGCAAGTTAGGTGAGGCACTAGCTACAAGAAGATTGAATTTGCAAGATGACAACTTCATCCAGGGAACTGAGATAAAAATGCAGTATGTAATAGTTGAGGATGAAGCTTTTCCCCTTTCGAGAAGAGACCTATTGCAGGAAATCAGATGAAAGGAAATGAGGAGAAACTAACTTTCAACTACAGGCTCAGTAAACTAAGGAGGGTGATGGAGAATGGCTTTTGAGTTCTAGGTAGAAGGTTTCGATGTTATCTAATAAGATAAAGTAATACTAGCTACGTTATGCATTCATAACCTTGTGATTAACGATGTCTGAACTGGGTCGCAGAAGAAAAGAGCGATACTGACAACAGAGAAATTTCATCATTTGACTTACACAGTTTGGTAAGCTATACCATCAATCATTAAGATTTGGAATAATTTCACAAAATATTTTTTTAGCAAAAACTGGCTCGATTATTTGGCAACATGAAGCATTACAAGCGGGATTCAAAGAAAGTGATGGAAAATTATATTGCACGTGTAAATAAACAAAAAATAGAATATGAAGCATATTACTCTCGGTTGTTTTGACTAGTTTCCTACTTCCTCCTAAATGGTTTTTTTTTTTTTTCCTTATGTTATAATATTTTGCGTCTTGTAAATGACAAAACTCCATTACCTTTTAATGGATTAAGTTAAAACATACAGGCAAATAAAAAGTGAGTGTGAGCGAGGAATTTTATAAATTTTTCATCTTTATTAAAGTTTATAAAGTAGTTAAATTTTCAGATTATAATTACGTATATTTTTCCAAAAATCATCCACAATGTTGCGTGCAAATTTTCAGGCAATTCTGTTGAAGTAATGCAGTTAATTTATAGAAATTTGAACATACAAATTCCAAAAGTCAGTCTGCGCTGTTGGAACTCATATCGTGCACTGGGTCGCGGCGGAGCGCAAAGAACAAGTGAGCATGAGCGAGAAATTTTATATTTTTTTCATCTTTATTTAAGTTCATAAACTGATTAAATTATCAGATTGTAATTACTTATATTTTAAAAAAAATATCATTCATCATACTGCGTGCAAATTTGCAGCCAATTTTATTGAAGTAATGCAGTTAATTCACAGAAATAACACACATGTTACAAAAGTCAGTCAGTACTGTTGGAACTCCTATCGCAAACCTGGTCGCGACTGAGCGCATCTGGGCACACAGGCGGAAAAATACGCCTGGTGAAGCGATCCGACAATGCCCGCCCAGACTCGACCCGCCTGTGGTGTGCCGTGTGCGTTACCCCATTAGAATCAGATTGCTGACGCATTTCTGCGATGCGATGCGGCCCGCCCTAGGGGAGCGTGCATAAACCACGTAGCTCCCTTTTGGCCTCCTGTGAAGCCCCCCTCCCCCCCACTTAGCCCTACGTGGCTTTTGCCTCTACCACGTAGCTTTTTTCCCTTTTGATTCCAGAAGACATTTTGTACTGTTTTCTCTTGTCAGACTATTATAAATTACATACGAAGATAATTAACTGAGGGAAATAAATGTTCACATGCTGTTGTGAGTTCTATTCCTCATTTTAACTGTGAAAAATGTTATGAAAGGAAAGCTACGTGGCCTGGCTCGGAACCCCCCTCCCCCCCCCCCCCACGTAGCCCAACGTAGCCTTCCAGCCAACCCCCCCCCCCGGACCGAGCCACGTAGTTTGTGCACGGTCCCTAGTGAACGAGTGTTTAATTCGTAGATCCATCACTACAACTACTCAGTTCAGATATATTAATCCGCGTTGGTTGCGTCTTGGTTTCTTAACATCTTGTGCCGCATGCTATTCGTATGGTAACGGAAAACTAGGATAAAATGCCGAGATAACCCTGATACATAGAATTAATTGACGGAGTCATGTGGATGTGCTTAATGAGTGATTGCAGTTGCATGACAATCAGAGGTGTTTTGTGCTACAGCAATGCACCCACATATCCACTTCTGTCACCAATTGCACCAGATATAGTTGTAACATACACTCCATCGAAAAGATGCAGAAATAGTTCTGTCAAAAATAGTATTGGGTAGTATTAATAGGTATTGACCAAGATTCTTGTTCATTGTAGTCTCGCACATTCTCTCTAGAGAGATCCGGGGAAATTGTTTACATCTTCAAATCCTATTACGCTGTACGATTTCGAGAGTGTTGCCTAGCTCGAAGAGTACCTCTCTAAATTCGCGCTCGAATGGAATGATAACTGGTTGAATTATGTATCAGATAAATTATGCATTGTTCAAGACTCTTTCCATTCTGGACGCACTTCATAATATACCTGCCAGAATTAGATCTAGCACGGCAGAGCACAACTGATGCTTTTTCCGCTCTTTAGCTAACCGACTGACACGTGTATTATCTTGACAAACGGTATCTTGTTTCGTAGCTGTAAACTACTCTCATTCCTTTCTCCAGTTAGCAAATTCTCAGGAACATTTCTGACGTATGTGGTAATGGTGGTAACAATAGATGCATACGACATTGAGAAATGTGAAGATAGTATTTCCGTCCTATTATGGCTTTACGGCTCGTCACTTGAGTTGTCATAGTGTTACTGTTGCGGTGGCTGTTTGCCATTACGGAATCTGTTCAGAAGTGTTCCGATCGAACGGTGGGGCTGAGTGCATTAAAGAGGAAGTATACATCCCGTAATCTTCTAGGTCAGTGCTAATATTCTTCGCTGTTTCGGCCTCAGAAAGACACTTTTCGCAAACATGATAACTCGCATACATGACTCCAAGCTTACAAGGTTCACTGACATATCGCAACACTCAACTGGCTCGTTTATTTTAAATACTTAATTTTGGAGCCGAGAGCTTTATCCAGTGTGCCACAAAAACGTTCTATTCCTGTTTCATCAATTTTATTGCGTTATCTAAATGAAATACAGGTAGTTGTCTTCAGTATAAAGAATTTTACATTCAAATGGTACCGATGTGCGAGAGATATCGATAAAAGCAACTGTACTTATGATTTCACTTAAATTTTTTACCAAATACTGGTTACTGGTTTCGATTAGCAAACGCATTACTGACGTAAAATAACTATCAAAGTAAAAGAATCTGTATTTTCTCAACAAATCATATACTCCCCTAGTTAACAATTAACGACTGACTTATTTAGGAATGACTTAGAAAATAATATAAGAGAAATCAGGACCAGAACCGATTCATTTCTATACTAATTTTTTCCATGACCGATTAGGGAATGGAATAGGAAGGATTTACCGAGCGAGAAAACTTAGAATCCGACAGTAGTTCTGGATAAACCACTCCGGCCATCCTGATTTGAGTATTTCACGGTTTTCACAAATCTCTCCAGGCGAATGCCGGGATGATTCCTCAAAATATCCCATGGGCGCCGCCTGGCATATCCCGTATATTCCTTCCTATGCTTAAATGCGGCCCTGCCTCCGCCACACACTTTTAGTCAATCGCGAAGTAATAATAATAATAATTCTTTGGTAGGTTGCTTGAAACAGTTACAAGTGATATGAGTGTGGAGATTCAGAAAGAACCACTTATATTTCAAGGAATATAATTTAACAGTCACTCACGCGCTGACCTTTACGAAGCTTCTTGCCTGTACAACGGAACAAACTACAAAAGATATTTGCGATTATTGTCTTTACTGTTATCGCTGCAGTTATGCTTTTTATTATATATTTCTTATAAATAGAGAAATATTTGGCGCCAAAAGAAGACATTAACGAATATATGTATTCTAAAGCAATTGTCACTGTACTACTGTTCAGCTCTGCTCATGTTTGTTGTACAGATGGTATATAACCAAGCACGAACAGTGATACAGAAAGCAAACAATACAACCTTAAACGTGAGTGAAACGTTAATAATGATCTCTGGTGGAACTGTTGCTGTAAGCAATAAAATTCCATTAGCTTTTCCTAAGCTTACAGGTTCCACTTCTCTTTAGTATTTACAGATGTAATGTTTTCATTTTCTGATGCAGTTTCCCCAGTTATACTGCTGCGTCTGAATGTAGTTTACGTGTTTCATAATGTCCGACCACAGTTCAAAGTACAGGCTCCTTTTTGTGACGCTAGAAATCTAACCTTCGGGCTTAGCTTCTTACACAACACTACATTCTGCTTGTCACAACTCACAAGAGACAAAGAACTAAACGCTGCAGCAGGAAGATAGCACGACGTGCAGATGTCATCAAATGCGTGAGGAAAATTATGTTCGTCCGGTTCTACGATAGCGCAGTATTTTAGACCACAACTGCGAACAAACTTCTTTGGCTAGGGACAGAGATGTAGACACATCTGACACACAAGTTAGTCTATATTTTAACGTTATAAAGCATCTTACTATTAATAACTGACGCCAAATTTATATTCCTTCTTTGGAAACAAAACTTTAAGCATTCGAGTTAGCAGTAACATACCTTTCTTTTTCAATAATACATTTCAGATTGTTTAGTAACTAGCTTCTGCGCCCTTACTTCGTCCACGTAGGTCAGAGAATTTCACAGTCGTTTTATCGTCGACCTTAATTTACGTAGTTTCTTCGAGTGCCATTAGAATTCATAAACTCCACAGTTTTGCTACACATCGGTCATCTATGGGGTTTAGAGACTGAATATCCGATACTTGCGGAAAAAAACGACATATGACGTTACGAGAGCGTCTCATGTGTTTCTTTGTTAATTTTACAATCAGATTAGCGTAGCGTGATGACATAAATCTCAAATTTTAAGCCCGACTCTAAGGTTTCAAAGTGTGAAAACCACGTGAAAACCTATTTAGTAGTTTTGAAGTTATGCCAGATTATGGACAAAATTGTTCCTAGCACAGAATAGATGTCAATTTCCTGTTCTGATCTCAGACATACCTCAGATTTAAATCAGACCCGAAGCTTTCAAACTGAAAACTCCATCAAAAACTGTTTAGTAATTTTTTACATGATGCCGGAACAAAAAGAAACGCAGTCGCGTTACAGATTTATATAATAGTATAGATAGACCATTTATGATTTATGAATTTTCAATCTCATAGAAAGCAAACAACTTTATTCAATGAATATCATAGCTAATTTGACGTTTTTCACTTCCCATGCACATAGTTTGCTACTCAAATGGAACTAGTTACATTCAGCCTAAAGATTGTTAACGTCCAGTTTTTTGAGCCCATGTAGTGGAATTGATGGAAGCAGAGTTTGGCATTTTCTCCCTCCCCCTTTCCGTTCCCATTTGACAGAAGGAGCTTGGTGGCTAACCGCAGCCACATTGGAATGTAGTCGCTCCGCCACTATAGCTGATATGCAGTTACACTATATCATCCTAAGATACCCTTTTTTAGAATTTTTGCGTATTCCAAGCGCTTTAAATTGTCGCCGGTTAAACAAATCAGTTTTGTTGGAAATATTGGTAATATCTGCTACACAATTCATCTAAGCTGGTTTCTGCTGATTTTTATTTCTGTTTCCCTTAATACTTTTCATCGGTGACTGATCTTTTCTTAACTTCAAAATATCATCCTTGACTGCTCTGTTTAAATCAGAGCGAAAGTTATCTGCGATTAAACGATGGGCACGCCTATCAGAATATTCATCAGATTTATTTCCAAATTAACTTTGGGTTACCTAGTAGCTGCTTCAAAAACAACATACCATTCCAGTTAGAATAGCAGGTTTCATTCGTTCACCTCCGCTGGAAATTCTCATATAATTCTGGAACTTCTCAGGTGAACGATTTGTGACTGCAGAAACAGCATGATAGCTCATGATTATTAGTGTATATGGAAACTGAGAGCTCCAAGAAGAAGAACAATTTTCTCAAAAATATGATTACATAATCCAATATTAGTTCTTGCACTACAGAACCTGAATGGTAACGTCCTGCTCTGTTGCTCCAAGAGCCATGGGCTCAAATCTCTATGACAGCATCGAGATTTTGGTTTTCCATGGGTGTGGTAAACTATTGTACGATTCTTAAAATATGAAATTGTCTACGTTTTCCTTGACAATGCCGGAGTCTCAAGTTTAATAGCACCTCCTCCGGACCAGCCACAACGTCAGAGACAGAAATATCAGTAACAAGTAAAAGTAACTTGAAACAAATGTTATTAATCTGATATTGTCACAACCATTTTGACCACGCAGTCGCAATATATAGGCAGCAACTCGAAAGCTGACGAGCACTCTCCTTAATGAAATTAGAGGTAGTGTGTTGCTTATTTGTATTCAATGCTTAGAAACTAACATCGACAACGGAGAACCGCTCCAAAAACTTATCACTCGCTTAACTTTGTCCCAGTTGGCGTTCCTCTGCATACACCTCCATTTCACACAAACAAATTGACAATTTAAATATAAAGCACAGCTTACAACGTTTACCCGCAACGGAAGCGGAAGACGCGGTAAGAATCTCTGTCATCAGGCGACCGGGGCATCCTGTAATATTTAAAAAAAAAAAAAAAAAAAAAAAAAAAAAAAAAAAAAAAAAAAAACAGAGTACATGCATCAGGCAAATGCAGTGTACACGCAATAAACAGCTTTGATTTGAAACAACTGAAGGATGACATTCTTTTCGGGCGAAATGCGTAACGATGACGATAACGCAGTTCTAGTAATGCATTAAGTGTTGTATAAATGTATAATGTGTAACAGCCAAAACTGCTGTGAAACCCAGGAGATTTAAAATCAAAAACCAATAAGCGTAGCTTGAGTTGGTGCAGACCGAGAAGAAATTTATAATACGACTGTAACCTGTTTATCCTCAACTGGCGGTTCAAGGTCACATTCCCCTGCCCCGCTTTCACTTCAACATCCCGTTTCCTATCGAGGAGACCATTGTGTACAAGCAAGCGAGCAGAAAATTTGTCAGCGGGAACTCTTTCCATTTCTCATGTAGGGTTAAGGACAACGGAGTGGGAATAGAGCAGAATTACTTAGGACCGCCTCTGTTAAGTGAACGCACTAGAGAATTTTCATGCTGCTTCGCCAGCGCAAACTTTGGTGAGCGTAGTAATGCGTTTGTCAGTATTCTAGTAGCAAAGCATAAACGTTTTGTATTGCAGTATCTTTGTAGCCTTTAGGTAAATTAAATTCCACAATTTCTTTACGCTTACTGGAGTGTTAATTTTTGCTACAGGTGTTTGATTAACATTTACCATGAGTTCTAACGTACGATATTCCCGAAAACTGTAAAAATAGATAACCAACGGAAAATAGACAAAAAACAATATTAACAAAATCCGAAGGGTGGAACGCTTATATGTGTTGTAGCATGATCTTTGGTAGGTATCTCTTAAAGAAGTGTTCATTTGAGATGCATTGTGATCTGTGGCGCCTATCTGTTCTTGGTACGAACGAATTATCATTTTTTGCTCCTTTCTCGGGTCACGTAATGTTGAGATGACCGCAGATTTTATGCTAGGCCTTAAACTTTTAAATTATGATAACGCCAACCAGTTGGTTCCGTAGTTTTTGCATGGTGCCTGAACAAATGGACACACATACAGAGCCCGCTTAAAGATTTATAATTTTATATTTGAGATGGTGACGTATTTCCACATTTTCGCTGAGAATATTTATTTCACTAGGTCACCAAGTCTTTTACTAGTCCTCCATATGTGCCGCATTCGTCTTCTACGTTGTGTGACTGTTGTGTAAGTCTGGTTCACTGATAACTAGAATGAAGCCGGCCTCGGTAGCGTAGGGGCTAGAGCGCTAGCTCCTCGTTCCGAAGGTCGCCGGTTCGAGTCTGGCCGCGGGCATGGGTGCTTAAGTTTTATGTCCGTGAATGTCATGTTCGTCCGGTGATGTGTCTAATTAGCTGGAAAAAATTACTGTCGAGCTGGCTGTTTGACCTAGATGCCGAAAGCCATTGGAAGAAAGACTAGGTTGAATGATAAATCGAAATGTTGATCGGTGATGAACCAGACCCGTTGAATGGCAGAGTCGTAAGGGCCATTTCTTCCGGCCAGACACATTATTTTGGCTGGGTGTTATTGCGACACCGTACTTGACACGGAATGAGCGACCTGCGCATTAAACTACAACTGGTGGCGTAGCGATTGTGTAACGCATTTTTGGCTGGAAAACTGCGAATGGTAGTTCGCCGTTTTAGTCATCTGGATTAACCTATGCCGATGGTCCTAACGTCTGAAAGGGACAAACAATTTTAGTTTGGAGTCTGAAGCTGAGGCGTAGTTCGTGTTACAAACCGCGAAAATTCTGATTGAAACTAGGATTTGAACTGGGGACCACTCAATTCGCAGACAGCTTACGACTGAGCCAGAAGACCGTTGATCTAAGGATTTTTAGGGAGTCTCCCGTTCTTATACAATAGACTACTGGAGTCATTGCGCATAATATAGTTATTTAACGAGCAGAATGACACATCACAAATTAATTAATGCTTACGTATTTTGGCAAACTGCTGGCAATACTCACTTCTCTCGCTTAGAATTGTCACGTCTGTAATAACGTAACAATAAGTAAAGCCCGCTAACTACACTGAAGAGCCAAAGAAACTGGTATACACATGCGTATGCAAACACAGAGATATGTAAACACTCAGATTACGGCGCTGCGGTCGGCAACGCCTATATACGACAACAGGTGTCTGACACAGGCGTTAGATCGGTTATTACTGCTACAATGGCAGGTTATCACGATTTAAGTGAGTTTGAACGTGGTGTTATAGTCGGTGCACGAGAGATGCGACACAGCATCTCCGAGGTAGCGATGAGGTGAGAATTTCCCGTACGACCATTTCACGAGTGCACCGTGAATATCGGGAATCCGGTAGAACATCAAATCTCCGACATCGCTGCGGCCGGAAAAAGATCCTGCAAGAACGGGACCAACGACGACTGAAGAGAATCGTTCAATGTGACAGCAGTGCAACCCTTCCGCAAATTGCTGCGGATTTCAGTGCTGGGACATCAACAAGTGTCAGCGTGCGAACCATTCAACGAAACATCATTGATATGGGCTTTCAGAGCCGAAGGTCCACTCGTGTACCCTTGCTGAGTGCACGACACCAAGCTTTACGCCTCGCCTGGGCCCGTCAACACCGACATTGGACTGTTGATCATTGTAAACATGTTTCCTGGTGTAATGAGTCTCGTTTCCAATTGGCTATTTGACTATTTTTTTAAAAATGGTTTTAAATAGTTTATTGATACACGTTATTTACGAGTACTAATTATTTTTTGACAAAAGTGCTTAATTTATGTAAAATTCAACCTTAAAATTTAGAGGATTTGAAAGCCCGCCAAAACGCTCCTGTGCTGCCTGGTGCTCACTCTGTGTAAGTAACGTTTGGTTTGTTTCTCTGAATTTGTTTATAAATTGTTGGAAATATGGTTTATAAATACTGTGTAGTACATCATTCTACAACCACAACAATAAAAACTCTCCAAATAAACATAATTGTCCCCGCATTAGCTGAAATAGGAAAAAAAGTCGCTGCAACTTGCTCGTAGAAACCCAGACGACATTGCGACTAAGTCGCATGTCATTTACTGTAAATATAATATGCACCATAATTTCTTAGAGATAATGTAGTACGCTGTTTAAGGCGAGTATCAGTAAAGTTAGGTTCGATCCTCGCTTTGGAATATGTTTTGTTATTTGTGAGCGTTTTCTTTAGATACTAGATGCTGTTGGTAGCGCTGCATATTCTTTTTCTAAAATCCACCAAAACATTAATTTTTTTCCGAATGTTTCACAAATTCTTGGATAGCAAGAGTATTATAAACGTTTGAGACATAACCAAAAAAGACTTCAAAACTGAAACTGGACGTTACTTGCACACCGATAATTTTTTTAAAAAAACTGATAATTTCTTGCGCATTAAAAGTAAATACCGCTTAAATAGATGTATTGATGTCAGAAAGGCAACATACAGTTGTATCATCACGTGAAAATTCCAACAAAAAGTATTCAAAGCGTTCCGGAATTGTTGCGAGATTAGCGTGCTATGTTATTGTTAAAATAAATTCGCCGTCGAGTACTTGGGTTTTGTTGCAATGATTATGTATCTCTGGTATGTTTCAAAATTAAAAGCAGGAGGTTATCTTTTTATAAATGTTTTCTTGTATGACAGCAATTTATGTTTCAAACGGTTGCATGACGTTTTATACTTCTTCTAATACAACCATGATTCTGTAAAGCAACAAACGGCAAACAGAAAAAAAAATGTACACACGAAAAAAATATTTTCCTAATCAAGGTTCGAATAAGGGATTCTCAAATTCCTATAGCATTCTTTAACCCTGCAGCAACCTGGCCACCATAGCATCGTTATTTTTCATCTGGTTAATAGTGAACACTTAAACATCATAGTTTCTACGTGCGTTGAAGTGAACTCGGTCGGTAGATAAATAATCAATAAATTCAGTTTCGTTGGAAAAAAAATTATTATTTATCTATAATTATTTACCTTCACCCATATTAATACGCAACAATTTTCCGTTTCATTTACTACGGAGCAATTGATGGTTTTATTAACGGCCACGAACACACCTCCGCCCATTGAGGTAGTTCTGTCTTTCCGAAAAACATTGAATTGAGGAGCAAATACTTCGCTAGATTCTACCTCTGGCGTCAACCAGATCTCGGTTCCCAGTATTATATCAACATTGTTAGTCGCAACTGCAGCGTGGAAATCGGCTACTTTCCCTCTAATACTCCGACAATTCAGGACCATTATCCTTAGCTGTTTAATATCTGTACCTGTAGAGCCTAAATTCGCATTTTTACTATTTGCACTCCGAAAGGAAACGGGTGAAGTATTTGGATCTGTAAATTTCGATTTATTCACGCCGTCACTTCCAGAACCAAGATCTAGATTAACGACGCGTCTTCTTCGTTGAACTGAGGGATCCTCGGGCCTCACGGTGTTCCTAAAAAATAATTCACATCAAGACGGTTCCACCCCTCGTACTCTTACGGATTTATGGACAGTCCTGCAGGATGCATGGTGTCAATTCCCTCCAGTACTACATCAGACATTAGTCGAATCCATGCCACGTCGTGTTGCGGCACTTCTGCGTGCTCGCCGGGGCCCTACACGATATTAGGCAGGTGTACTAGTTTCTTTGGCTCTTCGGTGTATATTACAGATTGGTACACTTCAATTTGGTAAGAGACTGTACCGTCATTGCACTTCTGTTGGCACAAATTCCTGTAAACAGTATTTTCCGTTATTGTCGTTAACATGGTAAAACCGTAAAATAATTACCTAATTAACAACTGCACCTGAAAACAGTACTACAGAACGCATCTCATAATGCAAGTCAGCGTGATACAGTCAAATGCTGGCACCCACTAACCTATTACTTGTGATGACTGCGGTAACCATGATGCTGCAACCTTTACTGATGATAAAAAATTATTTTGCTCGGCTGTTAGGTAAGTCTTAAGACACAGTGAGATGTGCAAGTATTGTATGGAAACATGACGATGTTATACGAAAACTACGAAACATGAAATTTCGTGAATACCTAAAGCAAATATAATTCTTACGAAATTCCCTAATTTTACATTTAATTGTATCATTATAACATAGACCAATGTATGGTTTCAGCGATAAAAAATTTGGGTACTTTCATGCTGTTCTGAAATACTTCTTTTCTTAATTCTCATTTATATCAGGTAAATAACATGCCTTATTAACAGCCTGCAACATTTTCGCCTACTAGCAACTGCTGCAATACATACGAATACTCATTAAACCAAAGTCTTGTCGTTTTTTACTATACCGTTCTAAAAATGATAATTTCCTCCGATATGTGCAAATTCACGCTAGACTCTAGTACAGTGGTTCCCAATTAGTGGTAAGCGTACCCCCAGGGGTACGTGAGGTTTCTTCAGGGGTTACGCGCGGTAGTCTCTTGGCTAAGGTGATCACTAAAATAATTGAAAAATCCACTTTTATCAGCCAAAAGAAACATTACTATCAACCAAATATATTTTAAGATAAACTGTGTTTGTGTCAATTATATTATTGTAATCCTGTGGTTGTGAGAAGCACTCTACTGGTATGAACGAATTCATTTATTTATCATTTCAGCTGTAAGGGGTACGCGCAGTTGAGCTCCTTCTTGCAGTGGTACTCGGGAAAAAATAATTGGGAACCACTGCTCTATTAGATAAACAACTGAGTCTCGGCAGCTAAAATCAGCGCAGTATACCTTTCATTTGTTGTTTCTAGTTCGGTCACTTTCCTGTTGATCTAGATGATTTTTTTTTTTTTTTTTGAAAAATTTATTACCTGTTATTGTTCTACATGATGGAGCCATTTATTTTAATATTCATGAATCTTGTCATTCAGCAAGAAAATATGAAGATCATTTCGTATATCTTTTCGCTTACTTCTTTTTATATACCTCAACAATTTCGTTTATGAACTGGAGTCTACGACTTTTCGTGTTGCCACCAAATTCTATGCTGTATACAATATAGAATGTTCTGCCATGACTTTGTAGAAATTTGAGACTTCTTGCTCGTTTTTCTACGTCAGGTGTTTCATATAGTTCCGCAAACTGAATTAAATTTTGTTAACTATTTCTTTTTCACATTCAATGGTAATGTCATATCCCAGATACTGGAAGTGGGATACCTACTCCATTATCATATCTATTTTCGAACTTACACGGAACTTTGGCCTTTGACGTTGAGATTTTCGTATTATAACTGAATTTATTTAAACAGTTGATAAATTGTTGAAAGTCATTTCCATTCTGTTGGATAATTAATTTGTCATCAGCGAGTAGAAAGGTGTCCAGACATATATCGTTGTTAAAGTTTAGTCCATGTTTTACTTCATATTTACATTTCCTAAGAGTGGAGGCAGACTACTTACCCTTGTATATTTTTTATTTCCTTGGAAAAAGATATTCCGATGCTAGTAACAATTGTGATGTGTTTATGCTCGTATACATTTCTTATACAATTGATCATATGTTTTGCTATCGCTTGTAGGATCTGCCAAAGTAATTTTCTCTCTTTCTTTCTTCTTTTTTTCTATAATCTGTGTCAAGGTGAAAATGCCCCTAAGATTGTTGTCGTCTGAATCCCGACTATTCTTCTGATAAAACTCTATCGGAGATAGTTTGCATCCTACTGTTTAATGTGTTACTGTAAATTTAATATGTAGCATTAAGGAGGCTTATTCCTCGGTAATTACCACCTATTTCTTTTCCAGTTATGAAAATGAAATATTTTTTGCTCTTTTCCATTCAATGGAACACTGCATTCCATCCAGCACATATTTTTTTTAAAATGTAGATGCCTTAATTTTAAAAACATCCTCCAAATTTCATAAGCTCAGAGTTGATACATCTTATCCTGTTGCTGTTCTGTTTCTTGATTTATTTTTCAAAGCTTTTTTCTAATTCATTAATATGATCCATCTGTCTATTTTCTGAGCTCACTTCATTCAGTTCCTCTAGTGTTTTCATGTGTGTATAGTATTAAGTTATACACTTATCTGCATTGAGTCCTATTCTTTCTTATTCAAGTGTCTTATTAATTTGCAAGCACCGAGTTGCCGTCCATGGATATGATTATCAACGTTGCTGACGAAACGATCCCTTGATTCTTGGTATTTCCTTGTTATTTTCTTCTAACTACATTTCGTTTTCCTTTGTATTGATCCTAGTGATCTTCTGTCGGTGGTTCTAAAGATGTTATATCCCTTTTATATTTCTTGTAATTCTTTCTTTGCCTCGTCACACAATAATTTTAACCCTTTTTTCTTTAATTAATCGATTTTCTCCCCAAACCTTCATCAGCTATTTTTAAAATAACTTCCTAAAAATAATTTTCCGTAAACAAGTGAAAGCGTCTTATAAATTTGTCATTTCAGTGTAGTAATGACTGGCAGAAGCAAAAAACATTTATGATTAGTTTTGTAATACCCGATGACTCGAAAATTTCATTCGGGATCAAAAGAGTTAACCTTAGTTAAGCTTCTCGAAACTGATAGTGCGTATGTCGTGAACAACTGTAATATTATTTCGTCAACACTTACGGCGAACTTTACTTATCCACATCACTATTTTTATCTGTTCAATTCATTTCCCGTCTGGTGTGCTAGGGACTTCCGGGACTGATTCTTACGACAGTTTAGAACTATTGATGCTGTCACATTGTTAATAGTACTATGATGCTAAAACTCTGTCATACTGTATTTTTAAACTCATCTGGATATGAAAAATAAAACTGGGGATCAGAATTCGTTTCTTTTGCTTAGCCTGTGGGAGAGATGGAATTAGTATTGGACTGCTGTTCATAAAAGGAGATAGATCGATAAGTGATTTAAAATGACACTTAACTTTATACCTCAGCTGGAAACCTTCCCAACTCTTCAGAATTAATAGTTTGTAATGATGGAAGACGGACTGAACCCCACTACACACACAAACACATAACAGCTATGGCAATGTATATTTCCCACTGATTTTTTTCTAATGACTCATCAGGACAAAAATTACCAAGTTATTTTACTATGCACATGAAACATGTAGCTCACATCATTGAATTCCCTTACTAAGAGTGTTCTGTAATTTTAAAACGTCAGTAAAGTTTAACGGACACATCCTAAAATTTAACGTGAAACTTGTTTTGTCACATACAAGTGTTCCCTATGGCCCTCTCTTGGGCTTCATGCAGGAGATACGAAGTAAACTTAACTTCCTGCAGCGAAAATGAAACACGGATGAGGCTAGTGACACACTGCATTCTTATATAACTGTTCTACATGTCACATCATAAAGCGGACGTGGCGCTCATAAATATGCATGCCACAAACAGAACTGTACACAAGCTGCTGCTTTCACGGAAATCAGCTTCACTGATACAGATCTGGTAAACCTGAAGAATCAAGCGTCTTCGTATGATGTATTTCAAACAGATTTGTGGAAAAGACGTAGTCCTGTACTAAATTTCCTTTATAGCGAGGATTTTTTCTGTGCATATCCGGGAAAAATCATTATCAGTCAATCACAACATAAAACTTGTTAGTGCTTCAGTTGGAGGGAAGTAAGTGAGTTGTGATACATTCATTCCCTTCGTCAGACCCTTGCTTGAGTATTACGGGACAGTGTGTTACGTTATGGGGGCCGTGAAACACATTCAGTAACTGATATAATGAACGAGTTCAGAAGGAAAACATGAAGCGGATGGACTTGCATTACACAAACATTAGTATTGACGCCTCATATTGGTTGAAGAATTATGAATAGTATGTGGAAAGGAGGAGATTTAATTTAATTAAATTTAATGTAATTAGAATTGCAATGGAGTGCACGCTCCGGTGGCAATTTCCCTAAACACCCATCTTCCCCTTTTCCTGCACCCACCTACATTAGCCCTCTGCAAATTTTAACTTTAAATTCTTTCAAGGATGACCATGAACATAGATTACCGAGCGTGGTGGGTGAACGGTTAACATTCTGGCCTCGCATACGGGAGGACGCGGGTTCGAATCCCCGTCCGGGCATCCAGATTTGGGTTTTCCATGGTTTCCCCAAATCACTCCAGGCGAATGCCGGGGTGCTTCCTTCAAAAAGGCCATGACAGAATTCCTTCCCGTTCCTTGTCCCCATTCCCATCCCGCCTCTAATTACCTTATCCGTCGACGAGGAGTAAAGCAATAAGTAAAAAATAAAAGAACATAGATTAGCACATAAATTCAGACGGTGAATGGCATAGTTTTCGGTTGCAAGAAGGGATTATAGACTGGGATAAATTGTCGATGGTGATGGTCAATAACTTATCACAAACACTCAAAGAATTTAACGTAAATATTCACTTAATACAAATGTAGGTGTGTGGGGAAATGACCCTTGTGGCATAAACACCATCGTAATGAATAATTAAAGACCGTAAGAAACTATGTCAATCTAAAAGCGAAATGGATCTCAGATGCTGCTGATGTTTTTACTACATTATCACATCCAATCCATTCTACTGTAATACTTGTTAACTTATTGAATACACTGCAGTGTGAATGATATTCAAAAAATTGTGTATATTGAGGAAATCAACAGCATCTTACTGCAAGTTTTATGTCACGGTAACTACTGGAATTGTTCACTGATTTAACACCCTATGTAACATGGAAAAGTTGCTTATAGTCTTCAGAATGGAGTGGTCTGGTGGCTCAGTGGAGGTCGAAAGATTCCCGGTTCGAATCCCTTTCTCGTTGGGAATTTTCATACGTCCCTAACCGGAATTTGGCCTCTGGCACAGTTTTCTGTGTAATGTGAAGTATGCCAGAACGCTTCCGTGGTTCGTATTCCACGTTAAACTGTAGGTTCCCTGTACCCTGCAGGACTATCGCGTTAGGTTAAGGCGGCTACGACAGGGGCGGAATTCGTAGCCAGTAGGAACCCTGTCACCAGGTGATTACGACTACATGGAATTATTAATTATTATTATAGTCTTCAGAGAGGACACTCGAATTCCAAATGAACGGCCACGAGTGTTGTCTACAGGTACTCGAAAGCAATTCACCAACCTTTTACGCTAGTGATCACAACTATTTGGATAAGTAGTATTAAGCACTCACTTTCAGAAATTGCCTCTTAACTCTAATTTTAATTACATCTGTTTCAACCCAACAAGGCAAAACGACGTACGAATGGAATGCATTTTGCAGAAAACTACAGGGTATAAGCTACCGATGTATTTTAACTATACTTTTGGCTTTGTTATCATCAGGATATTTTAAT
The DNA here is from genome assembly GCA_031002005.1 of Vandiemenella viatica. Lineage (NCBI taxonomy): Eukaryota > Metazoa > Arthropoda > Insecta > Orthoptera > Morabidae > Vandiemenella > Vandiemenella viatica. Next base: position 4,328,399 of record CM061921.1, on the reverse strand, counting down.
CACTGACCCGCATTTTTCAGGAGGGTAGGCCACACTTCTTCCTTGACGACAGTCTTCAAGGCTGAGAACATGGAAAGCGCCAACTCACGATGAGATGAGGCCCTCACGCGATAGCTAGACACTCCATATGATATCTTCTCTGGCCTACTTTCTTGACGCGCAAGAGGACAGTTCCTGTAAGATCACGACAATAAGTTTTACAGAGTATTTCTTGTACTTGTGAAATGTGAATAATTTATTTCGTATCTTAGGCTCCTAACGTTGGTCAATTTTCTGCACTCCCGAACCATGTAGGATTGTAATCGATAATCAATACCAGAAAATTGGTAAGATATTTGTATTTAAAAAATCGAACAAGTTGAAGATCACATGTGTTTGTTAGTAATACTGACAAATCTCATTAACTCCGTGTTTTGGTATCCTTTCTCAGTTGCAATCAATTTGTACTACAGAGGCCTACAAACAATTTAACATCAGGGCACCTGTTTTTGTCAGTTATCAGTGGCTTCATTTTTTTCTTTTCACATATACGTTATGTGATCTGATCTTACTTGTAAAAGGTACACCAGCAATAAAATTCAGGCACAATTCAGCGTTAGAAAAATTATCTAAAGCATCAAAATCGATAATGTTGAGAAACGACTATAAGAAATTGATGTAAAAAGAAAGAAGACAATTAATAATGCTCCAGGACATAAAGAGAAACGCGTTCAAATTAATTAGTTCATTACACACAAAATTAATAATATTATTTTGTTGCGAACGTGTTGAACTTTAAAAAGTCCAAAAAACCTGTAATTTGGAGGTTATTACAAATTAAAATTATACGTTCTCTACAGTTACATTCAATACTATCCCTCAATATTTACGCAGCAGGTTTTTAATATCGAATGCAACGTAAACTAAATTATACGTTTAATCGGATTTTCCCCCCACAGTTATGATACTTTATAGACACGTGAGAGAAGCACTGTCTTTAACTACTAGAAACATACATTGATACGAATTCGGCTGTTTCGCGTGAGAGATGTAGCAAGTTTTTCCAGCAGCATTTGTTGAAATGGGGCTCAAAGCGATTCGCTATCTGGGTAACAAATTAGAACACAAAACTTTTCTGCAGTATCTTTACTAAGAATAGAAATTCTGAGCTACTATACTTCTTGTTACATACCAGAAAATAGAAAGCGACGGATAGATCGAATAATCTGTATGAAGAAAACAGTCCCTTCAAGATATAAGTCTACTTCGAAGTTTCCTGCTCACTATCATTGTCTGACCTTGATGAGCTGATGCGTTAAAGAATGATTTCTTTCTCAGAAACCGTCTTTTCAAAAGACTCCTGACAATCTCTTCTGTTTTTCAAGGTAGAACTGAATACACGCTAACAGGTAATACATACTAATTCAAATGGAGTGGAAATTGTAGGCAGCCATATATATTTATACAGTTTCATTGCTGAATGTTTTTAACTTGAAAAAAATAGTTTTATTCCATAATGTCTAAACTTTAAATGGTAAAACGGAAAATAGTAACTGCCTTTTTTTCCTTATGGCTTTACGCCTTGTCGACGTCGAGGTCATTAGAGGCGGGAAAGGATTGGGGGCAAGGAACGGGAAGGAGTTCGACCATTGCCCTTTTTTTCCTTATGGCTTTACGCCTTGTCGACGTCGAGGTCATTAGAGGCGGGAAAGGATTGGGGGCAAGGAACGGGAAGGAGTTCGACCATGGCCTTTTTGAAGAAACTATCCCAGCACTCGCCTGGAGTAATTTGGGGAAACCATGGAAAACCCAAATCTGGATAGCTGTACGGGGATTCGAACCCGTGTCCTCCCGAATGAGAGGCCAGAGCATTAGCACTCACCCGCTCGGAAATAAGAATTGCTAATATGGGAAAGTAACATCATGTAAAACGTCCTTCAAGCGGATAGAAATCATGACATCTCATTCGAAATAAATGCACGACTTGTATCGACCGATCTTTTTCTATCTTAAAGAAATAGTGAAAAAGTTGATTACAATACCAGGACTAAAAACAATCTTGTGACACACTGGAGAAAAGTCTTTAAAAAAATAAGTAAGCAAGTTTTCATATATAAACTGACTAGTAAAGACGTGACGGTATGAAAAAATACAAGGCATAAAGAAAGTTTTAGTAACTATTATTCTACAGTTCAAACTAACTGGTGATAATGTATGAACAGTAAATGCCGGGGTTATCTTTATGATGCTGTTGATTTATTGGATATAGTTTGACCAGCAAAATATGGTCCTTATTTCAGGAATCAACTTCCATGACGGACAAAATTATAGCTCTGCCGACTCCTGAAGCTGTATAAGTTGGCATAGTTTGAAAAAACTATTTTACGCATAATGATTAATAATTATTCGGTTTGATGCTGCAATAACATCGCCATGATAATTAAGGTTAACGCTTCCTTCGTTAATTCTGTAAATAACGTAATGATTAAACGAATTGAATGTTCAGTAATTTTAACCGGGGAAATTAATTTCATGTGGTACAGAAATTATATCTTTATGCAAACAAAGAGAAAGACAACTTTAATGTAAAAGAAATATGTATTTTTTATGAGAAGACCAACCATACTGAAGTAACGTCTCTACCATGCTAGATGTTTAAATTTAACTCGCAAATAAATGTTGCTGCACACAGAAGCCTGCATTACAAGGCTATCACCCGCATAACACCGACTAATCAGCCAATCAGCGGGCTCAAGGTCCGATTCTTGAAGCGTATGGGTTAGGCTCGAATGCATTCACTGCTACGAAAGACGAGCTCAGGAAAAAATAGGAAATTGCTATGTAATTCTGCAACGAGATTTTTCATCATCTGTCTTTCGAATTGTTTTCTAACCTCAACCAAGTTTCATTTCTACTTAACCCTCAAAACCTAAGGCCATGATATTTTGCTCCACATAATTTAAACTTTCATTTCCTCTACATTTCTCCCTTTGTCAGAGACTGTAATAAATTATCGAGGGATGTGTTGTACAACATACTTCAAGGACTGAAAGAATTTAAAGCGAAAATTAGTGCAATGTAAAAGGAAAATTGGCCACGAGGTATGCATGCTCGCGATCGGTATTTATACTTCTCTTCATCTTCCGAATTTCTAATTGAAGTTCCTGTATGCCACATCCAGTTATCCAGCAATCCTTCGTGCTTCTCTTTCAACCATACTGCTCTTTCTTTTATTTATTTATTTCTAATCGATGAGTACCACTACCTTCCTATCAATCATTTTAGAACATCCTCGCTGATGCATTAGTTCCAATATTTCCTCTGCGATCCACACCTTCTTTTATCCTTCGTGCCAAATGTTTTACTACCTACTTTTTGAGTTTGGTCTGAAAAGTTCTCGCCCTTGACCACACATGAAGTGATTCTTCGCAGATTCTAAGGAAAACAACTTTAGAAACGCTTCAATGGCTTTCGAACATCACACAAGCAAATTATGTCGATAAATAACAATAATTTTGAAATTGTAAATTCTTTCCTTCATTGTTAGGCCGAGGAAATCTCAGATAACACTATTAATTATCTCTCTCTTGGACGTAATCTTTTCTTCTCCATTTGAGTAGCCTTCACAGTATTTCTCAAATCCTTCATTTACAACTTTCTCAGACTTTTGTTCCGTTTGAGATTTTTCAGTATGCCTGTTTCCTGGCTGTTTTGTCTCTGTTTCTTCCTTATTATCTTCAATATCAATTTGCACTACAAAGGAATCATAATGTGTTCTGAATTTCCCGTTAACACCGATATGTGCTTGAATCCCCCAAACGGTTCCACGTGACATTCTTTACGCATGATTATTAAATATTGTTACGTTTGTGTCTTTTATAAAATTCCATCAACATAGTAATTCATTCATTTCTGCAACGTGCAACTTTGCACTCTTTTGCTACCCCTACTCCGATACTCGAATCACCTATCAGTATTAGATTTTCCCCACCATTCATATTCTTAGTCAATTTAATCAAATACTTCCTCCATTTACTTATCATCATCTTGTGAATCTTTACTGATGTGGTTGCTGCAGGCTTAGTTTTCATCATCATATAATTTTGTCGCTAGTCACAACTTGTTAAAGTAACCCTGTTGGATCCTTGTGTGTTAATTAGTATATTTTCTCCAACGAGAGGTCTTCCACGTTCTGACATTTAATCTTACTTATTCTAATGAACATAGATATTAAAAACACCGTCTCCCCTTTACATCTCTCCCCCTCTGTTGACTCCCTTTAGCTATGTCCACACTTGTTCAACTTTTGGTCGTCAGAGGCATGCGTCATATTGCACGGGGGAGAGGCTCGGAAGGCATGCGTGAGGGACATGCCCGAGATCCTCAATTCGTTCAACAAATCAGGAGGCACGGCGTATTGCAAGCGTTTCCAGGTGAAGTGGATTCTCGTGCGTCTCCGCTTGAAATATGTCGCTCTCCTACGAGGAAACACTTTCATTTTTCGAAGATTACCGTTCGTTTCCATTGTTATGGAACGCTAAAAATAAAGACTATATCAAAAAAATCAAGTGAACAGATGACCTAAGGTCCTTGGGGAAAAATATTCGTTTGATGTAGCTGCAGTGAAAAAGGAAATCAAGAATCTGAGATTATACTTTTCTAAAGAGCAGCAGAATGTCCTTTACAAGAAGAGCGGTGATGAAGGAGATGGGAATTACGGTTCATGATGGTTCGCGTATAACAGTATCCCGTTCATATCCGATACAATTACACCGAGGAAAATACAAGAAACAGAAGAGGTTGCTGGAAACGAGACTTCAATCGCGGAAACGTCGAAATGCAGAAGTCAGTACCTAGCGATTCAATCTTGTTTCCTTCAGTCATTCTTTTTGACCTACCTTAACCAATTAAATTCATTTAATGTATTTTAGTTATTTTATAATATTCCTGTAAGTTTGCGCACTATCGTGGCACTTCTGTGACGATATTTCGTAGGTTTTCTGGTCATTCATTTAAGCGACTGTACTATTAATCAGTATTTAACAATTTTTCACATCATTTAAAATCAATTCAAGCTCATTTTAATTAATATTTTACATTGATTGATTGTTGTGAAAATTTTTGACAATGTTTGTTTTGCCGAGATTCTTGTACAAACATTTGGCGCAGGTCGCGCAATATTCAGTGTGCGATATACAGTACAATCACGTAGGCAATAGTTAATCTCGTTTAACGTATGGGAGGAAGGTTCAAGCTTCTTGATGTACTTAGTACTTTCTATATCAATATACAGATTTAAACAGCACCAAGCATCATATTATTCAGTAACAATAAACATTTGTTGTAATAAGCGTCGGATGTATTTAAGCGTGTATGTGAAAGTATTAACGAACATTCTGTATAAACAAAAGTCATTTCTACAATAGCAGCCTGTCATCTATTTAAAAATTTCAGGAAGTTCAGAATATTCATTGGAATGGAATGATTTCTATGTTAATCGATGTCAATTGTATGGTTACCTCATGACAGCTGCGAAAACTGCAACATTTTTTATGATGTCAAATATAGATTCAAATTTGGCATATGTGGTGTAACATCAAGAGGTTTACACAATGAACAAGTAATTAACTCAATCAACATCTTGTAAACATCTTATAATCTTAACTTACTTATTGCTATGCACGATTTTCTCGGATCAAGAGCAGTTCGTTCTAATATATTAGATATACACGGGTAGGTAATGTACAGGTTTCTTTCTTACAGAAACTAAATTTATTGAAAATATGCTATACTCAGCTTCATTTTCCAGATACATCTCGAGGTGAAAATGTTCACGTTATATCATTAGCAAGTAGTTATCTTGCCATGGCATACCGCCGGTCGCTGACATAAAATACGAATTCATCTCACATCCGGGAAGCATTCAAAGAATGTCTTCGAAGTGGGGCGAAGCATGTATCGTTTGCGGTAATTCCGCGTCAAGTTCCGGGAATAAGTAGAAGTAGTTCCTGTGCTGGCATGTTCACTGTTTAAAGATCCACTGGGAAGTAAAAGCTAGTACAATCCGGATGCATACGAATGAAATTGTGAAAATATACCTAACGTTAAATTATGTCCACAAACGTGATTTTAACTTTCATTTCAATTGGCTTCCGAAAAATTCGGAAAACGAAAGAAAGCAGGACGAAGGCATATCTAACCGTGAGTCTTGCTCTTGACATCCTTTTGGGCGAACCTTGATATGGTTGAGTTAGATGAGTTGTCAAACGAAAGGCGTCCTCGGTAACCACCGGTATTTTGCTAATATAATATTGGCAACTGCAACGGCCGGAAGAGGAACGGGCAAGAGGAAAAGGCAAGTTGAAAGGGAAGAGGCACAAGTATGGACATAGCTTTAGATCAATCTGCTCCCGAACATCCAATTCGTGAACTATCTTATCTCCAGCATATTTTGCTAATGACGCAGCCATGATAAGGTGGTTTTCTCTAGACTAGGTTCCTTAATGCAATGGTTTCTTATTGCCTTGAGATACTTCATGCAACCTTTCACGTACTCATTTATGCTCCTTCACGTACCATTTCCAACTTGAAAGGCATAAGGCCGATCTCTAACCTCTGCCCACTGCTCAGACCTATTTGGAGACGTCCAATAAAAATAGGGGGGGGGGAGGGTCGGTCAAAATCTCACCAAATTTCATTTAAATGGAGGAGTGTCAATAAAAACCTCACGTCAACGTTTTACATAATTTTTCTCCTCTTCTTTCAAAGAAAAAATGTAGCGAATAGAAGACATCAGTATTAACTCTTAGGTATTTAGTGGCATGAAGCAAAATATATGAACATATCAAATAAATTTAATTATTTAAAAATCAGAATTATATAGTAAATCTCAAGTGAGGGGGGCGGGGTTCCACCACATATTATCAAATCTCACAAGGAGGATAAGAAGGGGGGGGGGGGTAGAAATTTAAGAAAAAACACCTCACGTAATTAATGGACGCCCCCGCAGGGTTACACCATGTACCGACAGCCCTTAAGTTAAAAAAGCCTCGTCGGTGGAAGAAAGATTTACCACCTCGAGGTTAATAGTTAGCTGGAAGACGCTCATACTTCTGTCGTATCAAGTTACAAATCTGATACAATTACCAATGAGTAATTCTTCCATTTATATCTAGCTTATCGCTGCACGTGAAATTCTCTTTATTAATTTCACGTCACGCTCGATCATACCTCTTTATGATTGTGAGACTCCGTACCCCTGTTCAGTAAATTTGAACCCGTGGAATATCAGGAGAGACTATTTATGCGAGTGAGAAGTAAGGAACAAAAATATTTTCTGTCTGCCTTTATGGAGTGTTTTTCAGTCTCACCAAATTTATTCCGGATGACAACTAGGAAGATCAAGGACATTTAAATTTTTAAGTGATTCAGCAAGCTTCACCACCAGTTTTTCTCTGGTTCTAGTCTTTCACTTCCTTTCTTAGGGTAGAATATTTGGTTAATTTTCCGTTATTTTTATTAATTTCAATCGAACATAGACTCCATTAAAAATATCTCTACGCGCTTGCACTAAACGAATTTTCATTGCAAATTCTTTCAATGTCGCAAGTAAATTTGTTCACCACGTTCCACAATAATTTGTTCAATTCACTGACTTCCTCATTCAAAAATTAAAAACTTCCCACTCCATTTCGACTGGAAAAAATGATAATTTATGGTAATTTCTTCGCTTCCACTGCTCCTTATGCTTCTCCCAATACCCATCTAGGCTCGCCCAGTACTCTCTTCAGCCGCCTACTATGTTCTAGCTCAAGGCTACCCATAGATTCTAAGATAGCCTGCAGGCCACATAATACTTACCTATAGTTACAATAGATATTTAAATATAATAAAGATATAAGTTACACAACTTAATTAGAATCAGAAAGTAAAAACAATCAATCAGACCAATGCAGAGGTTTTTTTTAACTACAATCAAGAAATAAAAAACAACAATGAGACCTTTGCAGAGGTTTTTGAGCTAACACATTCTAGAACACTGCTGTTGGCGTGCCAATTAACCTAGCTTCTTTATCATATCAGTCACTGACTTTGTTCTACAGGATTTCCCGCAAACAAATCTAGCTGCCCTCTTTTGAATCTCATCCATTTCTTGTATTTGACACCCCTATGTGGATTCCATAAGGTTCCAACATTTTCATATTTTTGTATTCTGTTTCCCTCAGTCTCTCCAATAGATGCAGCACTATGGAATTTCTCCCCATCAACCTTCCAATGTGTCCCACCCATCTGAGTTTATTGTGAAGTGATATGATAAAATATTTACACTCTGTGACCGGGCGAGCAATTTCTCCGTTACTGTTTAGTCAAACAAAACCTTTTCTTTCCTATCTGTTTCCATGATCAAAAGTAGCCGAAAGAGAATTTATCATAGTCAACACGTAATTAGCTAAGAAAAAACTTATTGCCAATTGTGGAACGTAGCAATTTAATATTGTTGATGACAAATAAGGCACCAAATATCAGCTCAGCCCTCTAATTAACAATTTTTTCGTAATACCTATTTGTTAATCAAACTGTGAAGAATACGCCAATATTGTTAATATCTTTTAACAAAGTAATTTTGGAAACCTGTCCTGGTTTTGCAGTATATGATGATACACACTTCCCCCAAGAGGGACGATATCGAATTATTGTTTCAAAAAGTGGGATATGAGCCACAAATTGCAGCATTACGTGTACCATTTTTTATTGCAAGAAGGGGAGTTAGCGTGTTGTTTTTCTGAAAAGAGGACGGCGAGTAATTTTTTGATCGAAAAAGGGGTGGTAAATATTTTTTTTTTCTCCGTACAGTGGGCGGTTGGCCAAAATAGGTCAGGAGCCAATGTTCTACACGTTCGATCAACATGAAATACGTTCAGTTTTCTTCGTATCAAAGACAACTGCAGAATTCCGTCCTGTTAATTAAGAAGGGAACGTCCATAAACCATGTAGCTCCATTTTGGCCTCCTGTGAACTCTTCTCCCCTCCCCCTACGTAGCCCGACGTGGCTTTTGCCTCTAAACACCCCCCCCCCCATTACCCTTTCCACGTAGCTCGTAGCTTTTTTCCCCTATTGATTCCAGAAGACATTTTGTACTGTTTTCTCTCGTCAGGCTATCGTAAATTACATACGGAGATAATTAAATTACAGAAATAAGTGTTTACATGCTTTTGTGTCTTCTGTACCTCATTCTAACTGTGAAAAATAATATGAATGTAAAGCTACGTGACCTGGCTCGGAACCATCCCCCCCCCCCTCACGTAACCCAGCGTAACTTTCCAGCCAACCCCTCCCCCCCTAGACAGAGCCACGTAGTGTATGGACGCTTCCGAAGGTATAACCGAGCGTTGTGATTGATTGGTCAACGCTCTGGCCTCGCATTCGGGAGGACGTGGGTTCGAATCCTCGTCCTGGCATCCAGATTTGGGTTTTCCATGATTTCCTGAAATCACTCTAGGCGAATGCCGGGATGCTTCCTGCAAAAGACTATGACTAAATTCCTTTCCCGCCTCTAATGACCTCGACGTAGACGAGGCGTAAAGCCATAATAAAAAATGAAGGTATAAGAGAAGTATTCAAAATAAGCCTAGATATGTAAAACTTTATAGAGGTTGTGGTGTTGTAGATTATGCTGGAGGCGGGTGCGGACGCTGGTGCCCAGAACGCGCGAGGCGAGACGGCGCTTCACGAGCTTCTGGAGCGAGACGCGGTGGGCAGCGCCGACGCCGTGGCTCTGCTGGTGTCAGCCACCAAGGCCCTGGACTGCCGGTCACTGTACGGGGAGACGGCGCTGCACGTGGCTGCCCGCAAGAACAGACCCGCTGCCGTGCAGGCGCTGCTGGCTGCGGGGGCAGAGCCCGCCCCAGCAGACCTGCGGGGCAGCACGCCGCTGCACCTGGCCGCCGCCAGGGGCTTCCTGGGCGTCGCGAAGCTGCTGGCTGCTGCGGCGGGAGACAGAGTGAACACCGCCAACTCGCTGGGCCTCACTCCCCTTCACGTCGCTGTCGACAGTGGATTCATCTCCGTAGTCAAGGTCACACAAACCTTTCACGTCTTTATTTTTTGCTAACTATGCCAGGTTGGCAGCTCAGCCGTTTCACATTTTGTATATTTTATCAGCATTCCTAACCACACCATAGTATTTATTTTGTGTAGTCTGGGGGACGTAATTTCTTCAAGATAAACGTGCTCATCTTGTAACCTTCCACCTTTAATATTTCTCTTGGCTAATTTATTTACTATCGGACTTCGTTTATGCCGAAGATTGACTGCATTCACTTATAAAAACTTATAACGATAGCAAAATAGTAGCACTACCGAACAATTACAAAATAAAATATTATATCAATGATGAACCACACTGTTATATTCGAGAACTTGGAAACAAATATGAATATTAGAAATTGCAACTTGTAATTCAAGGAATCAAGTTCATATAAATCGCTCAGACAACAACAGTCCTACACTTAAATCATTTTTTCTTGTCACAATTGCTTTTCATCACATGCACAACAGTTCATAAAATCTTCCAAATAGATTTTCGCAATACTAACGTTTTCTTTTCATGTAATTGGTTTCTTTATCGGTGACTGTAGCTAGAGTGAGCAGGAGTAGACAGAGAGAGAAAATGGACTCGCTTCATACTGGGCGGCAGGTGCTACAGGCAGTCACCACAATGAATCACATTGAGTTAGCTGAACAAAACTGGAGACCCTATTGAATTTTGGTGGGCCTTAAATATCCTCTGGGTAACTGTACTCTGGAGTGCCTGACATCTTTTGAGGTGGATCATTGTCAACAGGGACTTCCTGCTGTGTGAACAATCTCTGCCAAACGGGAGAATACAGTGACTCCCACAGATTCTGTCCCTCCTAACAGACACCTTTCGTGTCCGTGGGTTGGCGACAGGTTAAACCTCCTCCGTGCCAACGGAGATGGCGGGAAGAGTGTGATTGAACTCTAGGCTTTGCCCTGCTGCTATGATGGCCTCCTGAAATTCCTAAAAAATAAAATACACTATCTGGCTTACTCTCACTATCGCAAAAATTCAAATTCTTAATTCTATCCCTTATTAAATATTTAACACTGCCTCTTAGACTTCCTACTTCTAGTTTTTAGCAATCTTATCCCATAGTTATGTCTTGTTGCATCACAATCCGTAGTATTCAGTGGTGTCACAGGGTGGCAGGACGGGCAAAATGCCACATGTCCCCAAGAGAAGGGGGCCCCCGAAACGACTGCCCAGGGCAGTAGTGCAGCTAAAAAAGAAAAGGTCGCCCATAAAATGTGAGCCTCAGTTTACACCCACCTCCCCATCCCTCGAGATCTGGCACCGAGGGACGGCCCCATCGGTACAGTTATGCCACTGGGAGTGTTGATGCGCTGTATGTGATATGTATCACAATTGATTCATTAACAGCATTGATAATGTGCAAAGCAGAGCCGAGCGATTTTTGACCTTTGACACAGTCGTTACGAAAGAGTCACAGATATTTTTCGGTCTTTACGTCTTGTCAATGTCGAGATCATTAGACACAGGAGAGGGAGGAGTGGGGACAAGGAACTGGAAGGAATTTGGCTATGGCCTTTTTAAGGTACAATTCTGGTATTCACCTGGAGTTATTTCGGTTAGCCATACAAAACCGAAATTTGGGTTACCGTATGGGGATTCGAACCACCATCCTCCCGAAAGTCAGGCCCGAGCATTAACACTCGGTAAATGTCTCATGAACTGATACGGCCATAGGACTCGGATTTTCTGATAGACATATGTCCTAGATTCCATACATATTTATTTAGTAAAATATCCCAACTTCTTCCACCAACGTACTTGACCAAGTGACTCCTATAAGATCAGGGGGATTATGGTCCCGTGTTGATGTTTATATGGATTGTTTCTTTCCTCAGGCTGTTGAGGATTGGGATTCACTGAATAGAGATTAGTTCTGTTGCAAAGCACCCTCTGCCACCCATAGTTTCCTGTGAACTGCAGAGTTTAGACATAACGCAATCTAATGCTTGTTTATAATCGTGATGTATATTAACCAAATTGGTTAGTTGATTTCATTATGATGTATTTTAAGCTTTCCTGTAGATAAAAATATTTTTTCAATATACAGAAGATAAATTTGTAAAATATTCCCTTTTTTGGGGTCCTAGGACATATTATAAGGGGATTTGCGAATAAATGGTACTGTATTTCCACTCTATGCCTCGGATAAATATATGGGGATTAAATGATCAGCGCCACACCACAGCTTTTTTCCACCAAGCCTTTTCGACCAAGCGTATGAGTGGTAAAACTCGCCCACGGCATTCACGAGGATGTAGGTTCAAATCCCCGTCCAGCTATGCAGATTTCGGTTTTCCATGGTTTCTCAAAATGACTCCAAGTGAAAGTTAGGATGGTTTCTTCAAAAGGCCATGGCTGAATTCATTCTCGTTTCTCTCGCACCTCTAATGACCTCGACATCGGCGAGGTGCAACACCATCATAAAAAAAGGGTGTTTCCTCTTTTGTACTGATTGAAAAGGAAATTTGGCTGAGTGGACCTGGAGGGAAAGGGGTATATTGTTCCAAATATTCAGCCTTCAAAAAAAAACTCAGCTTCATCATGGATTGAACCCTGACCCATAATCAGTCCACGTTTTAACAACATAATTATACAGGCTAGTTGGACCCTGTTGTGATGTTGCTGGTAGTCTTGTGTCTCTGGGAGAATTCCGGCCTAGCTGTTCATCCCAGTAGTTGTTGCACTTGATAACTGAGATGCAATGTATGTCATACTCCTTTGTGATGTAACACCTCAGCTTGGCTTTCGTATTTCATAGAGGTAGCATGATTGTGCAGATAAAGTGTCTTCTCTCATTGGCTTATAGGTAGCAAAAAGTCCAAATTTAGCTACGTGTCATAGGAATTACATCTGTTATTAGCTAAAACGCTGGCACATTTTGTCATGGTTTCTCGGCAGTTCCTAAGAACAACACTCTGAGGCAATTCTAAACTTAATGTTACTGCATAGAACATTCACATGTCCTTGGTTATTTGTTCCATAGCAGTCTTTGTCAGGTTTGACCTTGTTAAAAGCTCTTCCACACACTCCTAAAACCAACTTCCATGGACTTTACGTGTTCACGACAAAGGCTTCAATTTCCTTCCTTTCAAAATGATTGCCATCACATCCCCTTCTTTTAGCAAAGTTCGCATCCTTCACAACTGAATGTCCGAAATAGTTTTTACTGCAGCCAGCCATAAATTCTTGGTTCCGTGAACTGTCGTACATGTGTTGTAATGTATCACTTGGTTCTCGAAAACATGGGTGCTTGAGCAGATTTATAGTCTCCTCGGATAATGTGAGCTGAAATAGGAGGGGGGCAGGGGGTCAGCGACAGAAATCTCATGTCTACATTTTATTTCAAATTGCCGTCCTTAAAAGACCAGTAAAGCTAAAAAAATAAATGTGTCTAAAATTACAATGTAGATGGTGGACCTACATACTTTGGGGGGGAGGGGGTTGAGCCCCCTAGCCCCCCTCCCCGGATCTGCCCCTGGTAGATAGGTATTGAATATCACTTAGAATCTATTAAGTTTAGTGGAGGGAGGGAGGGAATGCAAAGCTTTGTGTCAATGATAACTGTGGATCTTCTAGTCTTGTCTATTAACTATTACCAAAATTGTTGCAAATCTCTCCTTTGAAGTTAAGTACTACATTTTCTTCATATTCCTGCTTCTAATTTAAACTTTAAGCATCCTGTTCACTGTATTATTGCAGCATTAGTCTAAGCCACAATAGTGCCACATTTACTTACCATGTCAATTAATTGATTCAGATATATATTTAAAAAAACCTGTCTCCTTAATTGCTTATATATTATTTTACAGATGCTCCTGGAACTAGAAAACTGTGATCTCTCAGCATGTACATCACAGAATCTGAGTGCTTACGATCTGGCTCAGCATGAGTATCGATTAAAGACGCAGCCTGAGATGTCCAAAATTTTAGAGGAAGAAATAAAAAGAAGAAACAATTCTGTTAAATGAAACTTTATGTGTATAAAAAATCGTGGCTTGGATTGTACTTCTAACATACTGTAACTTGTTTTTAATAGCTTCACAAGAATTTCTAAGAATAGTGGATGGAAGTACCAGATCTTGCAAAAGATGATTGAAGCTAGGCAATGAGCAGGCATGCTCGAAACTGCACAACAAATATGAGTTTTGGGGCTCAGATCGTAGTCATGTTGAAATTCAAACTAATAATGTAGATTTCATGTACAGGACACATCAATACCCGTAATGACCAACAGACTAAGTAGTTACCTCCATATACAAGCACTGGAACTTTAATAGCAGCAACACTGCAGTAGAGATGCCAAATAATGTTGCTTATACTATATGTTAGTTACAAACCTGCCTTACCCCAGAGAAAATGGAGTCATCACCTGCATGCACAGTGATGAGAACAATAGAGCCTCCTGTTAGGTGCTGGTCTAATGCAGTATTGTCATGATGTTCTTGAAATAGGAACAATGGAGTTGGATAAAGACACGACAGTGTCATCAAGCTATTCAAGAGCCTTGTGGACAATTGACATTGTGTTACAGTAGAAAGGTGGGTTACAACACTTGTTGAAGGCATTTACCCACCTTTCCACTGTTCTGTAAGGCAATGCAGACTTGATGACATTGTCATGTCTTTATCCAACTTCACTGTTCCTGTTTCAAAAAAATCATGACAACACCACATTAGATCATCAGCTAAAACGAGGCTCCGTTTTTCTCTTCACTGTGCATACAGGTGATGTGGAAAGGGAGAGTCTATCTGCAGTGATATAAGCCAGGTATATAACTAAAGTGTGGTATAGGCATTATTTGGTTCCATTGCATGGTGTACCTATAGCGGTGTTGAAACTATTAAAGCTCCAACCCTTGTATTAATATTGTCAATTCCAACTACACCAACAGCTACAGTCCAGACCTCATTCACTAATCAATCAGCATTCTGTCCTAAACACTATAGAGTCCAAACAATACTGGTAGAAACTGTAGTGTATCAGAATTTCACCAGCCTCAGCTTCAGTTAACTTTGAGGCTCCCATCCATTCTCCCCACCATCAACACTGCATTTATGAGGTACCACAACATGGAGCTGAACCCACATGTGTATATATGGGGTGCAAGACTCATGTCAAAAGTGTGTCCAACGATTCGCCTGAAACTTTTTTTTTTAGCATTAAATTCATATGTATTCAACAATTGTTTTATGTTGATTTTATTAAGGTTTGGTTTAATTCTTTCATATCAAAAACAATATACATATCATCACCCAAGACCTCCTCCTACAGTAAACACTCAATAGAATTAAGATTCACAATAAATAAAAGTTGATAGTTAGATCTGTACTTAATATTTGCTTACAGTTACTGTGCAAATTACTTGTTCATTACCTGTTCAAATAGCACTTAAAATGTTGATGATTTGAACATTTCAAATTTGTAATTACCACTTCATCTATATGTGCAACTAGATGGATTAGTGTTTGATAGAAGTTACATTGATCATTCAGTACCTTCAACTGTAGGAATTGCTGGTTTCTTAGTAGTCAAGATACTGATTATCATGTTTATGCCTATTTTTATCATGTTATTTAATGAAAGTAACAACAAGTGTCTATTCATCTCACATATGATACAGCAATATATATAATAATTTCATTTTACCTATGAATTCCTACAATGTTGTTGAGACCTAAAATAGTCTGTCATTGTTGGTATAGCTTAACATAATTCTTGGGAATTAACATTAATTGCAATCATTGTGTTAAAATTAAAGTAAGTTATATGCTGGGCTGAAATTTCATTTTTCAATGAATCTGAGTCAAAAATAAATGCATTGAAAGTTAAATGCTTTTTATTCATATATCAACATTGTTCTACCTAGTTCTCCAAATCTGTAGCCAATGCACTCACAAAATCAGACATACTGTAAAATTCTTTGTAGGAACATATGCTATATATTAACAGATATTCAGAACACAGCAATTTTCAGCTGCTCGGAAGATAGAAAAAACAGCTCATGGGTTTGAGATTTCACACACTATGCTCAGCAACAACTATCTCACTGTATCCCACTTCTAGTCTCAAATCATCTGGGTCTCCTTGCTTGTACTTTAATTTAATTGCAATGCAGTGCAATTTCCCAGAACACCCATTTTCCCTTTTCTTATTAATTTTATCTTAAATCCAGCCACCTGCTTTTGCCCTTTTAAAGTATTTAAAATGAATATCACAGTGTTTTTGGCAAACTATTCATGACTTCCATTGGTAATTTATTCCAATCCCTCATTCCCTTACCTAAAAAAAAAAAAAAATCTCACTCTCTTATTACTGAAATTGAGTGCCATCTTATGGTCATGCAAACAATCCCAATCCAGTTCCTTTTTCATATCAGTTAATAATAGTGTACTCTGGTAATTTCCACAAACAGTTCATACAGAGGTAAGCAAACAAATCTAGCTGTCCTTTGCAACCCCTCAAACTCCTTATTTGACACAAAGTGTGGGTCCCTTACTACACCACCATATTCAAGGAATGGTCTTGTAACCCAGTTCCTTCATTTTCCTGGCACATCCCCTCATCACCCTTTCTAATAAATGAAGGATTTTGAAACCTCTTCCTATCACCTGCCTAATGTGTCCTGCACAATTGAGTTCATCATCAAATATTACACCAAGATATTTATACTCCAACAAGCAATTCATTCCTCTCCCTATAACCATTAACAAACTTAAGTTTTTTTTATGTATTGTAATGTGACAGTTTTCAAGTGCCTTAATTTATTCATAGGAATTTTAAAAAGTTTTATAATTGCAGATAGCAAAAACTTAATTGTTTTGAATTTATTGAAAATGAAAAGGGTTCTTTAATTATAACACATAACAGCATAAATAAATCTAAAATTGTCATAACCTGGCCATTTAATTTCTCAAATCAAATAAACATTGCACAACGGTGACTGAAGCTGCTATAATGACAATGGCAAAGCACCCTTGTCTATACCATATATGCACATCAGTAAACTACAATTACGGAAGTACAAAATGAACCTATCATCTTGGCTAGCAATGTGACATTAACAATTTACATACAAAATTAATGAATCAAAGAAATAACAAAGGCACCGCATTGATTTTATAAACAAAAATCATTGGAAATATATGCCGGCTAAACTCATTACAGTTCGATAGATTAAGATTTTTATCCTCAAGTCTCTTTGTCAGGGTCAATGTATGGGCAAGAGAGCTTATTCAAAGTATGTGGTATCCTTGTACCATATCAGACTGCACTGCATGTTGCACGCACATGATCTTCCATCAAAAACCTAAATTCCATCTGAACTAGTGAAATACTAAAGTGTATCTGGTTACTGTTGCCAGCTTATCAGAGATGTGTTCCCAGCCGCCGCTGCTGGATCAGTCCTCATTGTGATACTCGCCACTTCCCTCCGCTTCTCAGACGACCTTATTCTCCCAGCAACGAAAGTTGGTTGCACCAATGATGTCCCGAGGTTCTTCCCTCAATCCTCCAATAAGTCCAAAAATGAAAAAATAATTAAATCTAAACAGCAACTTGAAATTAAGCAATTAACTATTGGAGGGTCACAATCACTCTTCTCCCACACATTACCTCTTTTCACTCTGACTTACTCTCCATGTCCCCATTTCAGGGAATCACATTTGATGAACTTCCCTTGCTTTTTCATTGTTTCCCAAAGTCATGCACCCTGTTCATTAGAAGCTGATAACACACCATGCCTACACTTGAACACATAACACAATTTGACACAGAGAATTCTTGAGAGGTTGCCAGGTGCCTTAAATCCTGGCAACTCTGAATTCTGCTAACACAGACCATTCACAGATGTTTATCTGGCTGAGCACACAACTGAGAATAGCCCACCCAGTCTATCCGTCCTTTAGAGAAAATGCCTGACACGTGGTCTCTGACCCTCAGCTAACAGACATTCTCTCACCAGATACTTAAATCACTGTGCAATGAATTTAATTGTACTACACATACATTAATAATATAATTGTGATGTTATCACAACATTACACTATGTACATAATAAGTTGAATTTTCTTGACATTTATCTTCATTCTATGCTGACATACCTAGGTAGCATCCTATTCAGGTCCCCGTGCATCTGTTCAGTATTGTCCCATTTCGATCTTATTATATACGATTATGTCATCTGCAAAAAACCTAACTTCTGACTGTAAACCGTTAATGCAATTATTCATTAGAATAGCGCATAGCAATAGTCACAACACACTACCCTGTGACACTTCTGTTTTCACTTTCACCTCAGATACTGCGTTTCTTTCCCTACTTGAACACAACTCTCAATATTTTGATATGATTGTTTAACTCCTTCTGCAGTGCCTTCTGGTATACCCTTCTTAATTAACACTTCCCAAATGTCATAGCAAGGAGTGTGATCATAAGCCTTTCATATATCTAGAAATATGACTTACTGGTTTATTTCTTTCCCAGCATTTCTCAAAAAGCATCCTTGTCAGTTCTAAATCCATGTTGTTCTTCTTCTAAATTTGGTTCAACTATTTTTCCTTGTCTTTTCATACACCACAGTGTCATTAATATCAAGAAACTGTGTTCCTTTTTTTGAATGAGGTAATAATCAATTCTTTTTTCAATCATCTAGTATCATCATCTCCTTTCAGATAGCTTTTGTTACTCTGTAAATCCAGTGCATGCCAAATGGTCTTGGTGGCTTCATTATATACATGTTAAACTCATCAATGCCTGCTGAGCAACTACTTTTCATTTTTTTTATAACTCTCTCTACTTCTGGCCAGAAAACATCTTCCACATCAGTCCTATTATACTGAAACTATTTGTTGTAGTTTCCATTTTTGTTAATCAATTTGTCAAATATGATTGCACTTTTCTTGTTAGCTTTTTAAAATTATGCAGTGTCTCCCCATATTCAGTTCTGTAGCTGTTATTTCCTCAAGGCTTTGTTTTCATTTCTCATGATGCTGTCAGCAGTTTCTTATTTTTATTAGATTTTATGTTGCCTGCTAGCTCTTGGTTAGCTTTCTCTTTTACTGTCTGTACAAATCTCTCAATTTCTTTTTTCTGTATAATTCTAGTTTTCTATTTCTTTGATATTTCCTACCTTTCTTACTTTAAATAGAACCAACTTTGCCAGGTTGCTAACTGTTATGGCTTTTTGACAGTTTAATTCCACCATGAGATCTCTCTAAGAGTTTCTTGTTTTATTTTACTTGCAACAAAATAATTCAGTTTTTTGTGTTTTCTTTTTTACCTCCTCAATGTATTTATCTCTTTTAACAGGTAGAGTGAGCTGTTTTATATCAGGAACAAACAGGCCATGTGTTCATTTACAATGACCTTTACCGGTATGTCAGAACATAGTCTATCATTATACCAACTGTCTCATCCCAGATATATTGTATTATCTTATAAGTCTCTCTCTTCTCAAGGCAACTATCACTAATAACCAGATTATTTCTCATACAAAAATCAAAGAGGTATTCACCTTCTACATTTGGATTTCCAAAACTATGAGGTACAATCTCATATCCATTTTAGTTACTTCCAACTTATGTATTTAAGTCCCTCATAACAATAAATTCTTCCACATTACCTAAGAATTTTAACTACTCCTCATCCAAACAACATACCTGAGGGTTGTAAACATACAGAATATGAGGTGTTTCCCCCCATTCCAATTAATAGAGTTTGATTATTATCTCACTGAGTAATTTTACATGATATTGGCTGTCCCTGTCTTTGTGGACAGTAAATTCCACTCTATTTTTCAAGGCACTTTCATTCCCCTTCTTGTCTCAAAAGTTCTTAATCCAATTCTTTTCCATTTTGTTTTACTCAAGAATAACCAATAATCTCCTTTCTATGAGGTCCACTAATTATTCATTTTTACAGTAGAACTCCAATTATCCGAATCGCTGATTATCCGAATCACTTTTTTAATTAAGATGGAAACGTACTGCGAAAAAGCTTCCCCTCTTTTATAAAAACCAACCCAAAGCTTGGATGACTACAGCATTGTTTAACAAGTGGTATGGTGAAATTTTCATCCCTGAAGTGAAAAAGTATCAAAAATCTCTTGGAAAAGAAGGAAGGTAAGTGCTTTTGGTTGTTGATATTGCACCAACTCATGCCATCGAAGAAGTTTTTGAAAGAGGGAATGGCCAGTTTTAAACTGAATTGAATTTTATTTGATCCATGAAGTCATAATTTATGACATAGGACAAGTCATCAGTAATTACAATAAGCATTACAATATAATTTTTTCACACAATACAGGATTACAAATCATTATTATAATTATCATACTTAAAATTGCACAGTCAATACAAGCAGCATATGAAATACGAGTACATATGTTCAACTGAAGTTAAATTAATATTTCAATGTTTTACAAGTTACAATACAAAATAATTTAATCATGTTTGTTCATTTCTCGATGGTTCATATATTCATTGACACTATAGAAGCTATTGACTAATAATTTTTTTTAGCTTATATTTAAAATTATGTAAATTTGATATTTGTTTTATGTTTTCAGGAAGAGAGTTGTACAGAATTTTAGGCTGGTAGAGTACACTATTTTGGTATAGACCTTTCTTGTGCCACTCTAAATGAAAATTATTCCTATTCCTTGTTTCGTGTTTATGT
The DNA here is from genome assembly GCA_031002005.1 of Vandiemenella viatica. Taxonomy (NCBI): domain Eukaryota; kingdom Metazoa; phylum Arthropoda; class Insecta; order Orthoptera; family Morabidae; genus Vandiemenella; species Vandiemenella viatica. Next base: position 4,307,631 of record CM061921.1, on the reverse strand, counting down.
ACACATCTGGAAATTGAAATAAGAACACCGTGAATTCATTGTCCCAGGAATGGGAAACTTTATATACACATTCCTGGGGTCAGATACAACACATGATCACACAGACAGAACCATAGGCACATAGACACAGGCAACAGAGCATGCACAATGTCGGCACTAGTACCGTGTATATCCTCCTTTCAGCAGCAATGCAGGCTGCAATTCTCCCATGGAGACGATCGTAGAGGTGCTGGATGTAGTCCTGTGGAATGGCATGCCAAGCCATTTCCACCTGGCGCCTCAGCTGGACCAGCGTTCGTGCTGGACGTGCAGACCGCGTGAGACGACGTTTCATCCAGTCCCAAACATGCTCAATGGGGGACAGATCCGGAGATCTCGCTGGCCAGGGTAGTTGACTTACACCTTCTAGAGCACATTGGGTGGCACGGGATACATGTGGACGTGCATTGTCCTGTTGGAACAGCATGTACCCTTGCCAGTCTAGGAATGGTAGAACGATGGGTTCGATGACGGTTTGAATGTACCGTGAACTGTTCAGTGTCCCCTCGACGATCACCAGAGGTGTACGGCCAGTGTAGGAGATCGCTCGCCACACCATGATGCCGGGTGTTGGCCTGTGTGCCTCGGTCGTATGCAGTCCTGATTGTGGCGCTCACCTGCACGGCACCAAACACGCATACTACCATCATTGGCACCAAGGCAGAAGCGACTCTCATCACTGAAGACGACACGTCTCCATTCGTCCCTCCATACACGCCTGTCGCGACACCACTGGAGGCGGGCTGCACGATGTTGGGGCGTGAGCGGAAGACGACCTAACGGTGCGCGGGACCGTAGCCCAGCTTCATGGAGACGGTTGCGAATGGTCCTCTCTGATACCCCAGGAGCAACAGTGTCCCTAATTTGCTGGGAAGTGGCGGTGCGGTCCCCTACGGCACTGCGTAGGATGCGACGGTCTTGGCGTGCGTCCGTGCGTCGCTGCTGTCCGGACCCAGGTCGACGGGCACGTGCACCTTCCGCCGACCACTGGCGACAACATCGATGTACTGTGGAGTCCTCGCACCCCACATGTTGAGCAATTCGGCGGTACGTCCACCCGGCCTCCCGCTTGCCCACTATACGCCCTCGCTCAAAGTCCGTCAACTGCATATACGGTTCACGTACACGCTGTCGCGGCATGCTACCAGTGTTAAAGACTGAGATGGAGCTCCGTATGCCACGGCAAACTGGCTGACACTGACTGCGGCGTTGCCCAACCGCTGGGCAGCTAGCGCCCTTCGACGGCCAACACTGCTGTTCCTGGTGTGTCCGCTGTGCCGTGCGTTTGATCATTGCTTGTACAGCCCTCTCGTAGTGTCCGGAGCAAGTATGGTGGGTCTTACACACCGGCGTCAATGTGTTCTTATTTCAATTTCCAGGAGTGTATTTCCTTATTTAGCGCTGCATATTCCTGATGTGATTTCAGGAAGCAGATACACTCAAATAAGTATATACATGGTAGAGTCAGTATTTTTAGTTCTTTAAAAATATCCCTGCAGGATTCTCTACGTTTCATACCTCTCATGATTCTTATAGCTCTCTTTTGAAGTATGAATGCCTGTTTTGCATGTGTTGAATTTCCCCAAAAAATTATACTGTATCTTAATAAGCTATGCATATATGAATAGTAGGCACACAACATTTTTTTCAAAGAGCAGCAATCTTTAAGCATTCTTAAAATATAACAACATTTGCTTAACTTCTTATTCAGTGATTCAACATGTTTATCCCACTTTAAATGTTCATTCAACCATATTCCTAAAAATTTTGTGCCATGTACTTGTTTTATATAGGTATCTCCTATCTTCACTAAATTATTACTGTTATTTCTGTTTATTATATGAGTGAAAGTAATCCATACTGTCTTTTCATGATTTACAATCAAGCAATTATCATGGAACCACTTTTCCACTTCTTTTGTTGTTGCAGTAATTTTCTGCTGTAGGTCAACTTCATCCTGCCCTTTTATAAAAATATTAGTGTCGTCTGCAAACAATACCTCATCAGCTGTTAATAAATGATTTGGTAAATCATTTATATCTATAAGAAATAGTAAGGGTCCTAAGACTGAGCCTTGTGGTACTCCGTGGTCAACAACCATTTTACCTCCAAACGTCACAAGCTTATTGCAACCAATAGACCAGTCTGTTATTGAAGCCATGAAATGCCTTTACAGAAGGCAACTTTAGGGAAACCTTTGGTGGAGGGCGAAGACGAAGAGGGTGTGTTGGCTAACCACAAAAAAATAAATTTGAAAGATTGTGCTTACATGGTGGTGGAAGCTTGGAGCATTAAGACGTGCGTGGAACAAGTTGAAAGGCATACCAACTGAAGAAGAGAAGGTAAAGAAGAAAAAGGAAAAAGAAGCTCAAGAAAAAGAAATGGAAGAGACAGGAGAAGATGTGGATGATGTGTCACTTGAAGAATTTAGAAACATTCTTTTGAAAATTCCCGGATGTTCAGAAGTTAGTGCTGAAGATGTAGATTCGTCAGACCGTGGGTATGAAATTCTAAATGATGATGAACTTATTGAAAGTGTTAGAGAAGAAAGTGTTGAGGAAGAAGTTGACCTTAATATTGAAGTTGAAGCAGACACGGGTCCATTAGCGTTGATGTGAATGGAGCGTCAGCCCGAGTGTGACAACATGTAACTTCTCACTGTCAAGCATTTACGTGACTAGGCTGCTCATAAACGAATGAATACAGTCTAACAGCTTACTTTGACCGAGGTGTCCAGCAAGCAATGACTTTTATTTACAGTGTGGTATGTACACACTGTACTAATGTACAGCACTTGTAAGTATGCTTAACATGCAAAAGTGTTGCCTTTTCATTTAATTAATTAAAAGCTGTTTTTCTCCAATGTCGAACATACATCCAATAATTAATTAAAATAAAACCTTTTTCGGAAAAATCCAATTATTCGAATTTCTGATTATCCGAATGAGGTCCGGTCCCAATTGATTCGGATAATTGGAGTTCTACTGTATTTCTCATTGGCACGATGAAGGTATCGGGATTCATCAGAACGTGAACGCTCTGTCACTGCACCAACGTCCAATGGCGATGATCACGTGCCCATTTCAGTCGTAGTTGCCGATGTCGTGGTGTTAGCATTGGCACATGCATAGATCGTCCGGCTGCGGGGGCCCATAGTTAGAATTGTTCAGTACACTGTGTGTTCAGAGACACTTGTACTCTGCCCAGCATTAAAGTCTGATGCCAGTTCTGCCACAGTTCGCCGCCTGTCCTGTTTTACCAGTCTGCCCAGCCAACAACGTCCGACATCTGTAATTAGGGGTGGCTGCACAACCCCTTGATTTTTGGACGTGGTTTTGTCTCAGTTTCACCATTTGTTGAAGATACTCACCACAGCACTCCTCAAACACCCGAAAAGACGTGCAATTTCTGAAATGCTCATGCCGAGCCTCTGGACCATCACAATCTGTCCTCAGTCAAACACTGCTGGATCGCCCGCTTTCCCCATTCTAAACACGGATAGCACACTCACTGATACTACTTGCACCATGCGTGTGTCTGACTAACAGTCATTCCTCGCCTGGACGGGTTTATATCGCTCATAGATAGGTAGTCATAATGTGCTGGCTGATCAGTGTATTAAACTTTTCCATTCAATTTATTCCACAATACATGCTTTATATATTCTATTCTGAAAGAAATTACATAGGGTATTATTCAAACAAAAGAAAATTTGTGTGGAGGAACCATGTAATATGAAGTGGATAGATATTAGTACAAGAATTAGGAGTAGTATGCGGAAAGAATTCCAGGGATAAGTAAGTGGAAAAATTTTGTTTTTTATATAAGGGAGTCAGAGACTGATGAATATAGTGAACAGTTTAATTCACTCACTGAAAGAGTTTAAATTACAAATTTGTGGAATGAAAGGTAGGTGTGTGGTAGAAGTGTCACCAGAGCAGATGCTCCATCATAATTAGTCCAATTACAAATAACTACCATGCCATTCATAACTTTGCCCTTATGTCTTGTCAGTAACAGAGTGACAGGACATTCTAATGAAATGTAATAAGTGTTGCTATGTGTCTATCTACTATGTAACATTTGGAACAAGTATATTGTCAGCTGTAAGTGAGCAAAGAAAACCAACCAAAAACTGTAATCGGGATGGCTGATAAACAAGGCCAAGATGTGAACCTGGATCCACTGCATCTCATGTTTCTAATATCATGGCAATTTAAAATATTTTTATCCCGGGAGCTTTCTGTAATTTATTATTTTCGTGTAATAGAACTTTGCTCAGGAAGGACCTCTTGGATGAGGAACATGTCATGGTTAATTACTAAACTAACTCAGCCCACAAACCACAAAGGTTGATGGGTACTCCTGAAGGATCAGAGGTAGGACAGCCAGTTCCTTTCCTCTGGGACCTACAATTTAACATGGAATAGATTTATAATAGTCTCTGTACGTGTTGACCTACAATTTTATTGCTAGACTTATATATAGATATATACGTAAAAGTGTCCCAAAAACACGGAGTCAGTATAATACAACGTAGAAGCCATCATCATACCATTCTACCATCGAACATGTCTCATGAAGAGAATCAATGTTTAAAAATAGAAAAAAAAATTAAGGTGGAGGAGGAGGTTAACTGAGGGCATCTTTTCTTTTGACTTGGTCTTGTCTTCTGTCTTCAGTACCAGCATCGGACTCTAGGTTTCTAAAAACTTTAGCTGCTCGTGCCCTGCTAGAGTCACTCCTTAGCTCTGATTTATGACTGCGAAGCATGTCGAAAAACAAGACTAAATATACTGATGCCAGAAACTTTTAGGTAAACATAAAATAAAGGTCTGGTGCAGCGAAAATTAACATCTGTAATGTATAATATGTTTCTGTCTGCAAACGAAATTTATGAACATATCATACAATAACAGACTATCAGAGAAACACAGCCTTAATGACCGGTATAATATTACAGACTTACACACGCTATTCGTCTGTTTGGGACCATTTTGTTAGTTTTCAAAATGTAATGACAAAAATTTTATTTATTCAGGAGAAAGTATCCTGTGACCTTGCTAATGATACAAAGTATTTCCTTGTCAAATTTCATCAATATCAGTATAGCCGTTTAGTCGTGAAAAGATAGCAAGCAGACAGAGATACAGATTTACTTTCACATTTATAATATTATTAGTGTAGATCATACACAACCTGAAACAAAGCCTGAGCGACCGATATTGCATAAAAAAAATTAAAAGCGCATGGCTTTGTTGTCTCACGAGTCCGTCTTTGTGACAGAGTTTTGATTTGCCACACATTCCTCCTCTCTCGTCGATGGACCAACAGTTTAACGTGGAATCCGAACAACTGAACATCCATGCGTGGCACATACGATCAAAAAAATTTTAAAAAAATTCCTGCTTTCACTGGGATGGGAACCCGGGTCCAGACCTAGAACTTTTAAAAAGAGCAAGCTCCCTAACCTTGAGACCTTTGAGTCTTACAGAGACTTACACATGCTATGCGTCTGTCTATCAAAGTTCAGTTAGTTTTCAAAATTCCATAACATAATATATAATTTGCACAGAAAAAAGTATTCTATGTACTTCCCAATTGCAAATACTCTTTCCTTGTCAAATTTCATGAGGATCGAATTAGCTGTTAAGGTCTGAAAACGTAACAAACAGACAGGGAGACAGAGTTAGCTACTCGTATTTATAATGTTAGTAAAAATAAAGTTTCTGTGTCTGTTTGTTTCAGCATCACAGACAAACTATTTTGATTGGCTTTTCACACTATGAACAGGCCCCCTTCATCACATTTGCTATGGGCCCCGTGCTGTCTTAATCCGGCCATGACTATGAAAGCGTAAGGTCTGACAAAATCTGAGGTATGTCTTATGATGCTGCTACGCCTTACCTTTAGTATGGCATAACTTGAAAATTACAGTACCAATTCTGACATGGTTTTTACAGTGGCAATTGAATCTTTCCCAGCTTATTGCTTCTACATAACCTTGACAGGTGATGAGATGGATTGTCACTTTAAAACACGACGTGTCACCTCACAGAAACAGCAGATGCAGTTGTTGAAACATTGTGTGCTAGAGTGGCGGTAGGTCTAGAGACCCGTCAAGGTTATGTAGAGTTTTCACAGTTTGAAACCATAGATTCTGGCATAAAATCAGAGGGATGTCAGATCACGCTGCAGCACCTGGCGCCAGAGCACTAAATTAATATTTGTTTTGAACATTACACCATTTTTCATTTATAATCTCTCATAACCTAACTATTAAACATTTTTAACGGTTTTTTTTTACACTTTAAACCTAAGGCTCCTTTCAGATGCAACGATTTTGGCCATACGACCAAATTCTATTACAGTGAAGTGAAGTGAAGATGTGTATAATAATAATAATAATTGATAAAATTATGATGGAGCACCCGCTCTGGTGGCAATCTCCCTACACCCCCTCCTGTTCCAACCTACTTTTGCCCTTCACAAATTTTTACTTTAAATTCTTTCAGTGTTTCCGGTAAGTTATTCATCATTTCTCTTGGCAATTTATTCCAGTCCCTCACTCCCTTTCCTACGAAAGAAAATTTTCCCACTCCCTTATGCCTGAAATCAAGTGCCAGCTTGTGGTCATGGTCAACCTTACCCTTCCAAGCACCTCTCTTAATTTTCCCACCAATATCTTTCCATGCTTCATCACCAGTATAGGTTTCAGGGCCGGTGTTAGGGGCGAGGGGGGTGGGGTAAGCGGGTCAAATGTACCCAGGCCCGCCCAGCTGATTGGGGGCCTGACCACCGGCTGTAGGGGCCCCCACTCAACAAGTTGTAGAGCAAAAAAAAAAAAAAAAAACTGATGAATTCGCCAAGGGCACCCAGCTGGTTACACCGGGCCCCAAAATCCTAGCGCCAGCCCTGATAGACTTTGTACACTCTCATGACTTTCTTCACCCTACTTCTATCCTCCAATGAATCCCACTCCAGCTCCTTTATCATATTAGTTACCTATGGGACGTATCGACACGTGTCGTTCGGCTGTCGCCCTTTGTCACTAGATGGAACGTCATGTCGTTCTACGAAGTGAGTGGCCTACGTGATAAAATGCATGCTTTCACTCCATACGAATTTTAGTCATACAACATCAGCTTCTATCCGGTTGCTGAAAGGTTTTAAAAAAAAAAATGGCTCAAAATAATTATGTTGGGTTACTGACAGATCTCATTGTAAACTTCTTTGTAATACCTTTTCATGATCATTCATTTTTTTCTGTATTCAATTAAAAAATGGAAAAACTTTGTAAATTTACATACACAAAGTCCACTGATATAAAATTTATGAATTAAATTGATGTCCCTATAGGAATTTATTATAATAATTTTGTCACGGCGAACATTTCAGTAGATTGAACAGAATTTCTAATTTTTTTCGCTGTTGAACGTCTTTGAGCCTCTGATATAAACTATCGAAGAAAGCAACAGACATTCGAAAATCATTTTAAAAAATTATTCTCTTCATCCTGGAGCTCTTCATAGCAAATGTAAAAGATGCCAACTTCCTCTCTCTTCTGATTGATCGGATCCACCCAAAGAGGCTGATTATGTTTCTTCCTTTTCCTCCATCAATGAATGAATTAATAATGTTTCATTTAGTCAACGCAACACGCTGTGGCCGACAATAGGTAAAAACAATAACACACGCAATTGTAACTACGACAAACTGAAGCACGACTTTTTATCATGTGACCAAAAATCGATATGTGTGAAACTCGCCTTAGGGTCAGGCTCAATCATTATCGCTCTGCCTTAACAGAGGACAGAGCACAAAATTAAAATCTGATCCAAACATTAACAAAGAAATTCATATCACGACATCCTAACACCATTTATCAAGTCTTTCTATGATTATCGGGTATTCAGTCTTTAAATTCCATAGAGACTGAGTCAGGTGGTTGTGAAATATCATTCTGGCTTCGCATTTGGGAGGAGGTGGGTTCAAATCCTGTCAGGCCATCCTGATTTTCAGTTTTTCATGATTTTACGATTACCGAGATGATTCCTTTGAAAGGCCACGGCTGAACTCCTTCCCGTTCAATGTTCCCTTAGGTTATATTGGCTGAAAAGGGTCCCTGAGACCATACAACAGCCCAACTCATGGGCTTTACCCGCAAAAAAAAAAAAAAAAAAAAAAAACCAACAACAACAACAACAAGCTCATAGATGGCTGTTGTGTAACAAATCTTCCGAGTTATTGTACACAAATGGAACATGAGGGAATTACGTACATTAATGAACGGTAAAACGGCGAACACCTCCCTACTCCACGTGAACGAAGTCACGGGCAAAGGCAAAAGCTAGTGAGTAATAAGTAGGAACACGCGCATGACGAAATCAGTTCTAAAAAGTAGATGCGACAGATGTCTTTAGAATAAAATATAAAATCTTTTAAATGTCATATGGTGCGAACAAACTACTGCACAAATCACAATTGTCTATCTAGAATCTAGGTGGAAGGCGAATGGACAACCCAGTTACCTGGAAATACTGTGTTCTGTTGTTGTTATGGATAATTAATTAATTTTTAAAAAAAATCCATGTTAGATTGTTTTCTCGTGAAGAAAAGGCACACTGCAGAATAAATTTTAATAAGGGAGCGTCTATAAACCACGTAGCTCCATTTTGGCCTCCTGTGAATCCCTCCTCCCCTCCATGTAGCCCTACTTGGCTTTAGCCTCTACCCCCTCCCCCTTTCACACGTAGCAAGTAGCTTTTTACCCTTTTAGTAGGTATACTAAGGCGACTCAAGCGCACCGCCAGGTGGCAGCACGGTCGTATGACGTCACAAGATGGCCGCCCCCCGTTTGGCCGGCAAAGATAGCCGCCGTTAGTTCCTCGACCGGCCGCCCAGATGGCAGCAGCAGTCGGGCTTGCGCTGGACCGTTAGTTCACAGATCCGCTGGTAGATGGCAGCCCCCGTTAGTTCTTTGGCTCACTGGTAGGTGGCGCGGCATGTATCATTTTGGTCTCCGACAAATATTTGTCACTGCTCTGGCCTGCTCTCCATTAGCCGTTCCCTGTTCTGGAATGCGGACGTCAGACAAGTTGTATCGTGGCGACAAAACTATGGATTCGTCTATCACTTTAGTTCCTAGTGGTCATCGTGTGTTGCGTATACCAATTCCACCTTTACCGAGTAACTTAAATATAATTAAAGTCTTAGTTTAAATGGACCCATTGGTTTAAGTAGACAATGGACGATTAGTTCATCCATTAATCGGGAAATCGAGTATGATGGTCTCCATGATGTCACGAATCCACTTCCTCTCAGATGTATACTGTTTGATACAGATGTCAAGCTAGCTAAAGAAGTGGGTGATAAATTTTTCCTTTTAACGTTCGATATGAAAAAAAAACCGTCATAAACTCCAGATATAAAACCGAGGAAGAATTCTATGTGTACCTGTTTTCATGAAATTATTTAGCGTTCTTGCCTCGCATTCGGGAGGACGGAGGTTCCAGGCATCCAGATTGGGTTTCCCAATGGTTTCCACTCCAAGTGAATGCCGGGATGCTACCTTCAAAAGACCATGACCGAATTCCTTTCCCGTCTCTAAAGACCACGTTGTTAGTGTGCGTACTGATACTCGTGGTACGTGGGGCAAATAAAAAACTCCAGATATAAAACCGAGGAAGAATTCTATGTGTACCTGTTTTCATGAAATCATTTAGCGTTCTTGCCTCGTATTCGGGAGGACGGAGGTTCGAATCCCCATCCAGGCATCCATGGTTTCCCAAAATCACTCCAAGTGAATGCCGGGGATGCTACCTTCAAAAGACCATGACCGAATTCCTTTCCCCGTCTCAAAAGGCCACGTTGTTAGAGAGACATTAAAAAAAAAAATCGACTGCCAAGGTGCAAAGTATCCCGGTTTCCGATATTTGGCGCTGCATGCAGGGCGACTGCCGCGTTCTTGCCTCGCATTCGGGAGGACGGAGGTTCGAATCCCCATCCAGGCATCCATGGTTTCCCAAAATCACTCCAGGTGAATGGTGGGATGCTTCCTTCAAAAGACCATGACCGAATTCATTCCCATTCCTTTCCCGTCTCTAAAGACCACGTTGTTAGAGAGACGTTAAAAAAAAAATCGACTGCCGATGTGCATAGTATCCCGTTTCTAGGGCGTCCAACACAGCGTTCGTATGATTGCAGAATTTTGTACAGAGTCTCAGGCTTGCAGCGAATTTCGTATGCATTTGTTCAGGTGTCCTGCTATCGATAAGGAATTCAGGTTGCGCCATATGCTCATTGCACTGCAAAACCGCCCCAGCGGGATACATAGAAATATTTCAGCATTCACTTCGGTTCAAGAAGAAATTATTACGAGATGAGAATAATTATTATATGTCAGTTTTCGTAGTACAAATCTAGGAAACATTTTTTATGGTAGCCCAATCACTCGTGTTTTCAAAACGAAGATCGAAAATTTTGTTTTCATTCTGGGTGAACAGATAAACTGCTTAAGTCTTTGTATTTAATTAAAAAATAGACCATGTGAAAGCGTAACTTTTACGTTTAAAACGTGATAATGAACCATGGAATGTCCTGACATAGCTCAAATTCACATCTATACAATGCAGTTCTGATATTCGAATTTGGCAGAGGGTGCTTTGCACAAAAAATAACTCTGTGTGAATAACAAGAGGAAATCAGTGATTGACTAGAAACAGAGAGATATACCCACCTTTAACTGTATTTTACAGCACAGCACGTATGTTCCAGGAACGAAATACGTCTGTTAATCTTACTAATTTCACCCCTGTCGAATCGAAGTACGCCAGTCCTATGTGATAAAAATCGAGTCACGCTAAGGCAGTGCTTTCGCAAAGTCTTCTGCTAATCAGTAGCCAGGTACCAAAATGTTCATTTAAGGTGGTTCTACTGCAGTTTTCAGGGAAATTCTCCCCTTTTCCAGGAAATTATTTTTCAATAAATCAGGGGGACGAAATACGTCTGTTAATCTTACTAATTTCACCCCTGTCGAATCGAAGTACGCCAGTCCTATGTGATAAAAATCGAGTCACGCTAAGGCAGTGCTAAGCACTGAACATGCCTGAGACCATCGCCTGTGACCAAGGTGGAGATACTCCCTTATAGAAGAAATCCAGTGCCAGCTTCTACTGATATTCTATTCCTAATTCTTTCACCAAGATCCACCCCTAGCCTCATCACCAACATACCCACAGCACTTCCTCAAACCACCTTCTGTTTTCCAATGATTCCCAATCCAACCCCTGATCAGTTACAGTTACCTTCTGTTCGTGCGTTATAGTAAACCAAAAATTCAAATTCGCAAAGTCTTCTGCTAATCAGTAGCCAGGTATCAAAATGTTAATTTAAGGTGGTTCTACTACAGTTTTCAGGGAAATTCTCCCCTTTTCCAGGAATTTATTTTTCAATAAATCAGGACCCAGGGGAGTTCTCCATTCGGCTTAAAATGTTCCCATCTAACGCCAACCTTCGGATTCAGGACCAAGTCTGACATTTGTTTGTAATTGCATGCTTTGTTCAAGTAACCACGATAAAGTTACCATAATGCTCTTAGCTCACTGATAGTTTCTTGGTCATCAAACAGACATCATAACCCACATTTTCATAGAAGATCCCCACACATCGACAAGTATCCAAAACGTCACCATAGGTTCTATTACGCCTAAGATAGTGCTCACACCTGAACTGTCGTAAATTGTTAGGTCAAAGTGGGCGTTTAGATATTTTTTCCACTCAGACCTCATCACCTAAAGTCTAGTGCGAGATTGTGGTCATGGTCAACTTAGGCTCCATACACCACTCAGAATTATTCCACCAATATCCATTCTAACAGCATTATACGCCACCTACAGCCCCTCAACACTCTTCCTATCTTCCAATGACATCCATACTACACCACACAAGCAATGGTCTGACTGTGGGTTTGTACCCAAGTCCTTCGCTTCTCTGGTACATCACCCCTCTCTGTTAAATGATTTTTATGTAGTGAGAATCAAAATTCACATGCCAACACAAACGGCAGTAAACTGTAAAGAGCACATCGAAATGGGAGATTGTCTAAGCCCTGAAACAATGGTTAGAAGCACACGTTGATAATTCTATAACCATATATTTTAGACTCAAATCCACAGAGGAATGACACACGCACACACTTGTACATGCATACAGCGAGATCGACAGAACTGACAGCAAGCATCACGGAAACGATGAAGTGGGGGCAGAATTGTCGTTACAGCTGATTAACTGGACAGAACTATCGTTACAAAAATCATCAGACAGACGAGTTACTTACGCTTACATGCACAAAGAGAGACGCAGATACACATGTCCAAGTCTACACAACTACCGGTACCAATCATGGAAACAAAAAAGTGGTGTAGTACTCTCTTGCCTCATGACTGGCTGAAAAACAGAAGTCTCCTTACATATCATCAGCATGGCGAGATAGAAGGTGTGCAAAAGATGGCATGTTTTCACCATAAACCTAAGTGTTTATACCATAAATAGTGTTCATCACGCCCCAGTTGATTATATTTACCATCAACACGTCTCTCCCACACCACAACCCTTTCTACCATTCAGTAAAAAAGTGACGCAGGTACCATGAGTTGCAATAGACACTTGGCTATCAGATCTCACCCACAAATCCATATATCTCAATACACTAGCACAAACAAGCATAAGTGGAGGGACAGCAAAATCATTCGTCCAGACAGACATTTTTATAGAAGGTATCACCATATTTACGCATACAGACACAGAGAGAGACGCACAAACACATTTCCATGCCTTCAGCGAGCTAGACACAACAACCAGTCCCCAATCATGGCGACGAAAAAGTGGGGTAGAACCCCCCATGGCTCATAACTGACCAAAAAATCATCAGTAACATATGTTCCAGGCACCATACTCTTCACATCAACATCATCTCATTTATTTCACACTACAGACCTCACTATCATCCAGTATCATGTGTGCTAGGTACAAAACTGTTCGCACCAACACGTCTATCCCACACCTAAGCTTTTTCTGCCATTCAGTAACATGTGCTCCCCATGTACCACGAGTAGCAGTAGACACTTGGTCATGAGACAGATACCATAACTCCCATATTCATACTAGGTCTCACCCACAAATCCATACGTCACCTCACACAAGCATAAGTGCAGGAACAGCACATCATACATCCAGAAAAACGAGATAAAGGAAGGTATCGCCACATTTACGCAAAAAACACACAGAGATAGAGATGCATACACACGTACATTTCCATGCCTACAGCGATCTCGACTCAACAACTAGCCCAATCATGTCAACGAAAAAGTGGAACAGAACACCCATGACTGACCAAAAATCATAGAAAGACACACACACACTCACATGTCAATGCATTCACACAGTTCCATTCATCACCACACATAACTGGAGGAAAGAGACTGAACATGCTAGATCCAAACTGAAGAGTTACAGGATGTGTGAAGTTTGAAATCACAGCCACATCTCGCCCACACCGCAACCCTTTCTGTCATTTAGTAATATGTGCCCCCATGTACCACGAGTAGCAGTAGACACTTGGTCATCAGACAGATATCATAACTCCCATATTCATACTAGGTCTCACCCACAAATCCATATGTCACCTCACACAAGCATAAGTGCAGGAACAGCACATCATACATCCAGAAAAACGAGATAAAGGAAGGTATCACCACATTTACGCAAAAAACACACAGAGATAGAGATGTATACACACGTACATTTCCATGCCTACAGCGATCTCGACTCAACAACAAGCCCAATCATGGCAACGAAAAAGTGGAACAGAACACCCATGACTGGGCAAAAATCATAGAAAGACACACACACACTCACATGTCAATGCATTCACACAGTTCCATTCATCACCACACATAACTGGAGGAAAGAGACTGAACATGCTAGATCCAAACTGAAGAGTTACAGGATGTGTGAAGTTTGAAATCACAGCCACATCTCGCCCACACCGCAACCCTTTCTGTCATTTAGTAATATGTGCCCCCATGTACCACGAGTAGCAGTAGACACTTGGTCATCAGACAGATATCATAACTCCCATATTCATACTAGGTCTCACCCACAAATCCATATGTCACCTCACACAAGCATAAGTGCAGGAACAGCACATCATACATCCAGACAAACGAGATAAAGGAAGGTATCACCACATTTACGCAAAAAAACACACAGAGATAGAGATGCATACACACGTACATTTCCATGCCTACAGCGATCTCGACTCAACAACTAGCCCAATCGTGGCAACGAAAAAGTGGAACAGAACACCCATGACTGGCCAAAAATCATAGAAAGACACACATACACACTCACATGTCAATGCATTCACACAGTTCCATTCATCACCATACATAACTGGAGGAAAGAGACTGAACATGCTAGATCCAAACTGAAGAGTTACAGGATGTGTGAAGTTTGAAATCACAGTCACATCTCTCCCACACCGCAACCCTTTCGGTCATTTAATAACATGTGACCCAGGTACCATGAGTTACAATAGACACTTGGTAATCAGACAGGATATCATAACCTCCCATATTCATACTAGGTCTCACCCACAAACCCATACGTCTCCACACAAGCACAAACATATGGGAGGAACAGCAATTCATACGTCCAGATAAATGAGTTTAAGGAAGGTAATCACCATACTTACGCATACAGACACAGAGAAAGACGCACACAGACACATATATCCATGCCTACAGCGAGCTCAACACAACAACCAGCCCAATCATGGCAAAGAAAAAGTGGGACAGAACCCCCATGGCTCAAGACTGACAAAAAAAAATCATCATTAACATGTGTTCCAAGTAACAAACTCCTCACATCAAAATCATATCATTTAACTCACACTACAGACCTCTCTGCCATTCAGTATCGTTGGTAATATGTACAAAGCTAATTTCATAAGTTACCACATACATACAAGTAATTGCAGGAAAGGGTCCCGACACACGACATCCACACTGAGGTGTTACATGATAGGCAGATGATAGCATGTCTTTACAATACATCTCAGTGCTCACCACACATACTTGATTTTTAATGTGCCATCAGTATAGCTGGTGGCTGGAACTAAGCTCTTGGCAATGTTTGGCCAAAAGTCATTTGTTAATAGCAGCTCATCAAAGACAAATTTTGGGTGAACCTGCCCAGGCGGGCGCGGCGGGAGGTGGCCACCCTTCCCCACTGCGGACAGAAATACCGTAATACGCCGGTCTAAAAGCGCGGACCGCGATGGTTTACCGGAGTTTTCCGACCGGGACCTACTACCGGTAACCGCATTTTTAGGACCGCACTGAAGACCGGAATTTCATTGCGCTCGAGGCGGTAATATGCGCCGGTATACCGACCTACTAAAACACGATGTACGCGTCCGCTGCGAGGAAGGGTGGCCACCTCCCGCCGCGCCCGCCTGGGCAGGTTCACCCAAAATTTGTCTTTGATGAGCTGCTATTAACAAATGACTTTTGACCAAACATTGCCAAGAGCTTAGTTCCAGCCACCAGCTATACTGATGGCACATTAAAAATCAAGTATGTGTGGTGAGCACTGAGATGTATTGTAAAGACATGCTATCATCTGCCTATCATGTAACACCTCAGTGTGGATGTCGTGTGTCGGGACCCTTTCCTGCAATTACTTGTATGTATGTGGTAACTTATGAAATTAGCTTTGTACATATTACCAACGATACTGAATGGCAGAGAGGTCTGTAGTGTGAGTTAAATGATATGATTTTGATGTGAGGAGTTTGTTACTTGGAACACATGTTAATGATGATTTTTTTTTGTCAGTCTTGAGCCATGGGGGTTCTGTCCCACTTTTTCTTTGCCATGATTGGGCTGGTTGTTGTGTTGAGCTCGCTGTAGGCATGGATATATGTGTCTGTGTGCGTCTTTCTCTGTGTCTGTATGCGTAAGTATGGTGATACCTTCCTTAAACTCATTTATCTGGACGTATGAATTGCTGTTCCTCCCATATGTTTGTGCTTGTGTGGAGACGTATGGGTTTGTGGGTGAGACCTAGTATGAATATGGAGGTTATGATACCCGTCTGATAGACAAGTGTCTATTGTAACTCATGGTACCTGGGTCACATGTTATTAAATGACCGAAAGGGTTGCGGTGTGGGAGAGATGTGACTGTGATTTCAAACTTCACACATCCTGTAACTCTTCAGTTTGGATCTAGCATGTTCAGTCTCTTTCCTCCAGTTATGTATGGTGATGAATGGAACTGCGTGAATGCATTGACATGTGAGTGTGTGTATGTGTGTCTTTCTATGATTTTTGGCCAGTCATGGGTGTTCTGTTTCACTTTTTCGTTGCCACGATTGGGCTAGTTGTTGAGTCGAGATCGCTGTAGGCATGGAAATGTACGTGTGTATGCGTCTCTATCTCTGTGTGTTTTTTTTGCGTAAATGTGGTGATACCTTCCTTTATCTCGTTTGTCTGGATGTATGATGTGCTGTTCCTGCACTTATGCTTGTGTGAGGTGACATATGGATTTGTGGGTGAGACCTAGTATGAATATGGGAGTTATGATATCTGTCTGATGACCAAGTGTCTACTGCTACTCGTGGTACATGGGGGGCACATATTACTAAATGACAGAAAGGGTTGCGGTGTGGGCGAGATGTGGCTGTGATTTCAAACTTCACACATCCTGTAACTCTTCAGTTTGGATCTAGCATGTTCAGTCTCTTTCCTCCAGTTATGTGTGGTGATGAATGGAACTGTGTGAATGCATTGACATGTGAGTGTGTGTGTGTCTTTCTATGATTTTTGGCCAGTCATGGGTGTTCTGTTCCACTTTTTCGTTGCCATGATTGGGCTAGTTGTTGAGTCGAGATCGCTGTAGGCATGGAAATGTACGTGTGTATGCATCTCTATCTCTGTGTGTTTTTTGCGTAAATGTGGTGATACCTTCCTTTATCTCGTTTTTCTGGATGTATGATGTGCTGTTCCTGCACTTATGCTTGTGTGAGGTGACATATGGATTTGTGGGTGAGACCTAGTATGAATATGGGAGTTATGATATCTGTCTGATGACCAAGTGTCTACTGCTACTCGTGGTACATGGGGGCACATATTACTAAATGACAGAAAGGGTTGCGGTGTGGGCGAGATGTGGCTGTGATTTCAAACTTCACACATCCTGTAACTCTTCAGTTTGGATCTAGCATGTTCAGTCTCTTTCCTCCAGTTATGTGTGGTGATGAATGGAACTGTGTGAATGCATTGACATGTGAGTGTGTGTGTGTCTTTCTATGATTTTTGGCCAGTCATGGGTGTTCTGTTCCACTTTTTCGTTGCCATGATTGGGCTAGTTGTTGAGTCGAGATCGCTGTAGGCATGGAAATGTACGTGTGTATGCATCTCTATCTCTGTGTGTTTTTTGCGTAAATGTGGCTGATACCTTCCTTTATCTCGTTTTTCTGGATGTATGATGTGCTGTTCCTGCACTTATGCTTGTGTGAGGTGACGTATGGATTTGTGGGTGAGACCTAGTATGAATATGGGAGTTATGGTATCTGTCTGATGACCAAGTGTCTACTGCTACTCGTGGTACATGGGGAGCACATGTTACTGAATGGCAGAAAAAGCTTAGGTGTGGGATAGACGTGTTGGTGCGAACAGTTTTGTACCTAGCACACATGATACTGGATGATAGTGAGGTCTGTAGTGTGAAATAAATGAGATGATGTTGATGTGAAGAGTATGGTGCCTGGAACATATGTTACTGATGATTTTTTGGTCAGTTATGAGCCATGGGGGGTTCTACCCCACTTTTTCGTCGCCATGATTGGGGCTGGTTGTTGTGTCTAGCTCGCTGAAGGCATGGAAATGTGAGTGTTTGTGCGTCTCTCTCTGTGTCTGTATGCTGTAAATATGGTGATACCTTCTATAAAAATGTCTGTCTGGACGAATGATTTTGCTGTCCCTCCACTTATGCTTGTTTGTGCTAGTGTATTGAGATATATGGATTTGTGGGTGAGATCTGATAGCCAAGTGTCTATTGCAACTCATGGTACCTGCGTCACTTTTTTACTGAATGGTAGAAAGGGTTGTGGTGTGGGAGAGACGTGTTGATGGTAAATATAATCAACTGGGGCGTGATGAACACTATTTATGGTATAAACACTTAGGTTTATGGTGAAAACATGCCATCTTTTGCACACCTTCTATCTCGCCATGCTGATGATATGTAAGGAGACTTCTGTTTTTCAGCCAGTCATGAGGCAAGAGAGTACTACACCACTTTTTTGTTTCCATGATTGGTACCGGTAGTTGTGTAGACTTGGACATGTGTATCTGCGTCTCTCTTTGTGCATGTAAGCGTAAGTAACTCGTCTGTCTGATGATTTTTGTAACGATAGTTCTGTCCAGTTAATCAGCTTGTAACGACAATTCTGCCCCCACTTCATCGTTTCCGTGATGCTTGCTGTCAGTTCTGTCGATCTCGCTGTATGCATGTACAAGTGTGTGCGTGTGTCATTCCTCTGTGGATTTGAGTCTAAAATATATGGTTATAGAATTATCAACGTGTGCTTCTAACCATTGTTTCAGGGCTTAGACAATCTCCCATTTCGATGTGCTCTTTACAGTTTACTGCCGTTTGTGTTGGCATGTGAATTTTGATTCTCACTACATAAAAATCATTTAACAGAGAGGGGTGATGTACCAGAGAAGCGAAGGACTTGGGTACAAACCCACAGTCAGACCATTGCTTGTGTGGTGTAGTATGGATGTCATTGGAAGATAGGAAGAGTGTTGAGGGGCTGTAGGTGGCGTATAATGCTGTTAGAATGGATATTGGTGGAATAATTCTGAGTGGTGTATGGAGCCTAAGTTGACCATGACCACAATCTCGCACTAGACTTTAGGTGATGAGGTCTGAGTGGAAAAAATATCTAAACGCCCACTTTGACCTAACAATTTACGACAGTTCAGGTGTGAGCACTATCTTAGGCGTAATAGAACCTATGGTGACGTTTTGGATACTTGTCGATGTGTGGGGATCTTCTATGAAAATGTGGGTTATGATGTCTGTTTGATGACCAAGAAACTATCAGTGAGCTAAGAGCATTATGGTAACTTTATCGTGGTTACTTGAACAAAGCATGCAATTACAAACAAATGTCAGACTTGGTCCTGAATCCGAAGGTTGGCGTTAGATGGGAACATTTTAAGCCGAATGGAGAACTCCCCTGGGTCCTGATTTATTGAAAAATAAATTCCTGGAAAAGGGGAGAATTTCCCTGAAAACTGTAGTAGAACCACCTTAAATTAACATTTTGATACCTGGCTACTGATTAGCAGAAGACTTTGCGAATTTGAATTTTTGGTTTACTATAACGCACGAACAGAAGGTAACCCTGTCTGTAACTGATCAGGGGTTGGATTGGGAATCATTGGAAAACAGAAGGTGGTTTGAGGAAGTGCTGTGGGTATGTTGGTGATGAGGCTAGGGGTGGATCTTGGTGAAAGAATTAGGAATAGAATATCAGTAGAAGCTGGCACTGGATTTCTTCTATAAGGGAGTATCTCCACCTTGGTCACAGGCGATGGTCTCAGGCATGTTCAGTGCTTAGCACTGCCTTAGCGTGACTCGATTTTTATCACATAGGACTGGCGTACTTCGATTCGACAGGGGTGAAATTAGTAAGATTAACAGACGTATTTCGTCCCCCTGATTTATTGAAAAATAATTTCCTGGAAAAGGGGAGAATTTCCCTGAAAACTGCAGTAGAACCACCTTAAATGAACATTTTGGTACCTGGCTACTGATTAGCAGAAGACTTTGCGAAAGCACTGCCTTAGCGTGACTCGATTTTTATCACATAGGACTGGCGTACTTCGATTCGACAGGGGTGAAATTAGTAAGATTAACAGACGTATTTCGTTCCTGGAACATACGTGCTGTGCTGTAAAATACAGTTAAAGGTGGGTATATCTCTCTGTTTCTAGTCAATCACTGATTTCCTCTTGTTATTCACACAGAGTTATTTTTTGTGCAAAGCACCCTCTGCCAAATTCGAATATCAGAACTGCATTGTATAGATGTGAATTTGAGCTATGTCAGGACATTCCATGGTTCATTATCACGTTTTAAACGTAAAAGTTACGCTTTCACATGGTCTATTTTTTAATTAAATACAAAGACTTAAGCAGTTTATCTGTTCACCCAGAATGAAAACAAAATTTTCGATCTTCGTTTTGAAAACACGAGTGATTGGGCTACCATAAAAAATGTTTCCTAGATTTGTACTACGAAAACTGACATATAATAATTATTCTCATCTCGTAATAATTTCTTCTTGAACCGAAGTGAATGCTGAAATATTTCTATGTATCCCGCTGGGGCGGTTTTGCAGTGCAATGAGCATATGGCGCAACCTGAATTCCTTATCGATAGCAGGACACCTGAACAAATGCATACGAAATTCGCTGCAAGCCTGAGACTCTGTACAAAATTCTGCAATCATACGAACGCTGTGTTGGACGCCCTAGAAACGGGATACTATGCACATCGGCAGTCGATTTTTTTTTTTAACGTCTCTCTAACAACGTGGTCTTTAGAGACGGGAAAGGAATGGGAATGAATTCGGTCATGGTCTTTTGAAGGAAGCATCCCACCATTCACCTGGAGTGATTTTGGGAAACCATGGATGCCTGGATGGGGATTCGAACCTCCGTCCTCCCGAATGCGAGGCAAGAACGCGGCAGTCGTCCTGCATGCAGCGCCAAATATCGGAAACCGGGATACTTTACACCTTGGCAGTCGATTTTTTTTTTTAATGTCTCTCTAACAACGTGGCCTTTTGAGACGGGGAAAGGAATTCGGTCATGGCCTTTTGAAGGTAGCATCCCCGGCATTCACTTGGAGTGATTTTGGGAAACCATGGATGCCTGGATGGGGATTCGAACCTCCGTCCTCCCGAATACGAGGCAAGAACGCTAAATGATTTCATGAAAACAGGTACACATAGAATTCTTCCTCGGTTTTATATCTGGAGTTTTTTATTTGCCCCACGTACCACGAGTATCAGTACGCACACTAACAACGTGGTCTTTAGAGACGGGAAAGGAATTCGGTCATGGTCTTTTGAAGGTAGCATCCCGGCATTCACCTGATGGATACCATGGAAAACCCAAATCTGGATGCCCGGAAGGGGGATTCCTCGAATGCGAGGCAAGAACGGTAAATAATTTCATGAAATCAGGTACACATAGAATTCTTCCTCGGTTTTATATCTGGAGTTTATGACGTTTTTTTTTTTTTCATATCGAACGTTAAAAGGAAAAATTTATCACCCACTTCTTTAGCTAGCTTGACATCTGTATCAAACAGTATACATCTGAGAGGAAGTGGATTCGTGACATCATGGAGACCATCATACTCGATTTCCCGATTAATGGATGAACTAATCGTCCATTGTCTACTTAAACCAATGGGTCCATTTAAACTAAGACTTTAATTATATTTAAGTTACTCGGTAAAGGTGGAATTGGTATACGCAACACACGATGACCACTAGGAACTAAAGTGATAGACGAATCCATAGTTTTGTCGCCACGATACAACTTGTCTGACGTCCGCATTCCAGAACAGGGAACGGCTAATGGAGAGCAGGCCAGAGCAGTGACAAATATTTGTCGGAGACCAAAATGATACATGCCGCGCCACCTACCAGTGAGCCAAAGAACTAACGGGGGCTGCCATCTACCAGCGGATCTGTGAACTAACGGTCCAGCGCAAGCCCGACTGCTGCTGCCATCTGGGCGGCCGGTCGAGGAACTAACGGCGGCCATCTTGGCCGGCCAAACGGGGGGCGGCCATCTTGTGACGTCATACGACCGTGCTGCCACCTGGCGGTGCGCTTGAGTCGCCTTAGTATACCTACTCCTTTTGATTCTAGATGACATTTTCTACTGTTTTCTCCAGTCAGACTATTGTAAATTACATACAGATATATTTAACTGAGGAAAATAAATATTCACATGCTGTTGTGAGTTCTATTCGTCATTTTAACTGTGAATAATGTTATGAAAAGAAAGCTACGTTGGCTCGGAAACCCCCCTCCCCCCACGTAGACTTCTTGCCCCCCCCCCCCCTTTTTGGACCAAGCCACGTAGATTGTGCACGCTCCCTAAGAGATACGAGTAGATGTAGGGAAACATTTAATACTACATTCATCAGCGAAGGATCTACGATTTTTCCGAGCCGGCACAAAAACTTAAGATTGCCACCACTCCCTTCCAACATTTCAGATGAATCATTTCAAATAAAAAAAAAGGTGGCTAGCTTCGGAAGAACTGACAACAAGCCGCGACGCCCTTAACAGTAGACGCTTCAGCTACAATAAAAAAGTTTCCACCGTCTCCACCACCACACGAATTTGCCGCCCGCTGCAAGTTACATGTTTTCCCGACCTCCATTCTCCCACTAGATCCGGGACTGACATTCATATTAATAACTTAAGCTAGCCTTCCACGGCCCGTGGTTTTGTAGGCCGCGCCATGCAGCCGAACTGTACAGATCAGCATGCACCACAGGCTAGCCCTCGCCATCTCGCAGGCACCTCCCCACCACGTTGCCTAGTGTCGCTTCAGCCACCCGGGCGTTTGATCTTTACCGACTGGGCGACGGATATATGTGCCCAATCCCTGCCAGTAGAGGCGGGACCCTTCCCACGGCCCACTGCTGATTGCTGGACCGGCCTGGCAGGCTAATGCACCCGTCGTGGGAAGCCACCTTCAGTCCCCATTAATCTAGGACTTCTCGCCAAAGGTTAACTGCAGGTTTCTTCTCCCGTAAACGTCCTGTAATGGTACGCAAAGTAAGTTTTCTTGCTATTATGCCAACTGTAATGGTGCAATTCCAATTGTACTTGTTGGTTTTAGTGACGGTCAGGTCTTTCGAGGAAGCCCGTACACCGCTGACTGACTGCAATCCGAGAGCTCAGAGGGCGAGGTGCAGGGCAAGGTAGTTGTGACATTTTGCAGGCTGAACGGCTCGGGACGTCGAGTAGTGCGAAAGAATAAGTTTAATGTGAACACCTTACAAAAGAGGCCGGTCGTGACTACCATTTGGTCGTCGCCTGATATCGCCAGTAAAAGGTACCACCGTTTCTTTGCATGCTCTTCACACCCCGCGGAGGTCAGTCTCCAAAGATACAAGGGATGAATGTCGATTAAATTGTCGCACGGACTGATCAACACAATTACGTCCTGTAAGCGCAACATGCTCAGTGTAATGTCATGTCATGTTAAGCCCAAGCTATGTTTTAATTTTGCTAGCCTGGTATCAGATCATCGTCTATTGAACTCATAATGTCATTCAGAATAGCCCTTTCGATTATTTGATGTAAATGTTATTTAGATAAAGTTAAGGTATTCTGTTAATAGTTTTGATAAAGGAGCATCCATAAACTACGTGGCTTGATTTAAGGGAGTGTAGTGAACCTGTCAGCTGATCGACAAGAGCAGATAGGGTAAACTTCTACTGGAGCCATGGATAAGGGTCGAGCATAGAAGTCGGCCATGATTCTGTTATGAATATTCGTCATAGGTCCCTACTACAACACCTGACAGCTTATATGGCTTAGTCCATTCAGATATTATTATAGGAATGGCTGAGAAGGCTAGGATAAATTACGGTAAATCTCAATTACATATTTAAACCTTTATTTATATTAGCAGTGATCTGATGGCATATACACTCCTGGAAATTGAAATAAGAACACCGTGAATTCATTGTCCCAGGAATGGGAAACTTTATATACACATTCCTGGGGTCAGATACAACACATGATCACACAGACAGAACCATAGGCACATAGACGCAGGCAACAGAGCATGCACAATGTCGGCACTAGTACCGTGTATATCCTCCTTTCGCAGCAATGCAGGCTGCAATTCTCCCATGGAGACGATCGTAGAGGTGCTGGATGTAGTCCTGTGGAATGGCATGCCAAGCCATTTCCACCTGGCGCCTCAGCTGGACCAGCGTTCGTGCTGGACGTGCAGACAGCGTAAGACGACGTTTCATCCAGTCCCAAACATGCTCAATGGGGGACAGATCCGGAGATCTCGCTGGCCAGGGTAGTTGACTTACACCTTCTAGAGCACGTTGGGTGGCACGGGATACATGTGGACGTGCATTGTCCTGTTGGAACAGCATGTTCCCTTGCCGGTCTAGGAATGGTAGAACGATGGGTTCGATGACGGTTTGAATGTACCGTGCACTGTTCAGTGTCCCCTCGACGATCACCAGAGGTGTACGGCCAGTGTAAGAGATCGCTCCCCACACCATGATGCCGGGTGTTGGCCCTGTGTGCCTCGGTCGTATGCAGTCCTGATTGTGGCGCTCACCTGCACGGCGCCAAACACGCATACGACCATCATTGGCACCAAGGCAGAAGCGACTCTCATCACTGAAGACGACACGTCTCCATTCGTCCCTCCATACACGCCTGTCGCGACACCACTGGAGGCGGGCTGCACGATGTTGGGGCGTGAGCGGAAGACGACTTAACGGTGCGCGGGACCGTAGCCCAGCTTCATGGAGACGGTTGCGAATGGTCCTCTCTGATACCCCAGGAGCAACAGTGTGCCTAATTTGCCGGGAAGTGGCGGTGCGGTCCCCTACGGCACTGCGTAGGATGCGACGGTCTTGGCGTGCGTCCGTGCATCGCTGCTGTCCGGACCCAGGTCGACGGGCACGTGCACCTTCCGCCGACCACTGGCGACAACATCGATGTACTGTGGAGACTTCGCGCCCCACATGTTGAGCAATTCGGCGGTACGTCCACCCGGCCTCCCGCATGCTCACTATACGCCCTCGCTCAAAGTCCGTCAACTGCACATACGGTTCACGTACACGCTGTCGCGGCATGCTACCAGTGTTAAAGACTGAGATGGAGCTCCGTATGCCACGGCAAACTGGCTGACACTGACTGCGGCGGTGCCCAACCGCTGCGCAGCTAGCACCCTTCGACGGCCAACACTGCTGTTCCTGGTGTGTCCGCTGTGCCGTGCGTTTGATCGTTGCTTGTACAGTCCTCTCGTAGTGTCCGGAGCAAGTATGGTGGGTCTTACACACCGGCGTCAATGTGTTCTTATTTCAATTTCCAGGAGTGTTCAATATTCATTTGGGTTTATAACAAAATCGTCATGCGTTTAACCGCCCTGGATCCTAATTTGAGAAATACGGGGGTTTTAAGCAAGTGATCGACCTCGATCACTGCAGGTGGTTGGATAGATAGCTACCCTGAGTTACGTGACGGGAGGGGGGAGACGGGTTCGGAGCTAAGCCACTTAGTTTTTCCTTTATATTATTTGTCACAGTTAAATCAGGTAGAGAACACACAACCAGCCTGTGAATATTTATTGCCGTCATTTAATTGTCTCCGTACGTAATTTACGATAGTCTGACAAGAGGAAACAGTACAGAATGGCTTCTGGAATCAATAGGGAGAAAAGCTACGTCCCACTCAAGGGGGGTGAGGGGATATAAAGGAAAAAGTCACGTCAGTCCATGTGGGGGGAAGGGGGTCCAGAGGTGGCCAAAATGGGGCTATGTAGTTTATGGACACTCTCTAAGCATTGATGTGCAAAAAATAAAAATGGGGTAACATGAAAATAAAATAAAAATAAATTTTTATTTTGATAATTTGAGCCTTACAGCCAATAGGGGTATTACACCACCCTTGGTACTTCTGCTATTCGGTGCCGCAATGACCAGTAAATA
The DNA here is from genome assembly GCA_031002005.1 of Vandiemenella viatica. Lineage (NCBI taxonomy): Eukaryota > Metazoa > Arthropoda > Insecta > Orthoptera > Morabidae > Vandiemenella > Vandiemenella viatica. Next base: position 4,281,733 of record CM061921.1, on the reverse strand, counting down.
TGGACTGTCTTGCAGGGCTTAAATTCGTTCCCAGCTGCGACGTAGTGTGCAGGTAGGGCCAAGGCCTATCATTGTTCCAAAAGCAGCGACAGTCACTGCACGGGGAAATTGGAGGTTAATCTGATTTCACGAAAGTGGTTCCCAGCTTTTACACGATGGGGGTGAGATTAGTCGGGTTTTTATGGGTTATCCCAGATAGGCGCTGATGAGAGACTGCAAATCTTGGAGACGGACTGTGACAACAACACACGTTTAGTTAAGGATTTGTTTTTCTTAGGCTTTACGCCTCGTAGACGTCGAGGTCATTAGAGGTGGTAAAGGAGTGGGGACAAGTAACAGGAAGGAATTCGGTAATGGCCTTTTAAAGGAACCATCCCGGCACTCTCCGCTGCATTGAATGTTTCGACTGCTGGTAGTATCTTCATTAGAGATAAATGCTGCAACGGCTGGAAGGTAATCAATGAAGAAGACAGCTTTCTTGGCAGGTAGGATTTTATTTAAACATCGGGCTACCTCAAGCACAATTTCTATCTCGCCATTAAAGATGTTGACTGTATAATAATTCCGTGTGGTCGGAATGACCTGGCGACAGGGTTTCTATTGGCTGCACATTCCACCCCTGTCGCAGCCGCCTTAACCTAACCCGGCAAACCTACCGGGTACATGGGACCTACAGTTTTAATGTGGAATCCGAACCACGAAAGTGTTCTGACGTACTTCACACTACACAGCAAGCTGTGCCAAAGGTGAATGCCTGCTGCTACGTTACCTTCAGAGAATTTTGCAGAAATATCAGACGCCTGTTTTCCTCGGGAAAGATTGTCTTAATTCCAAGACAAGAGGATACATATTTTTTTTTTCGATTATTTCTATTGAGAATTTTAAAATATGTAAATAAAATAAATTTAGGACAGATATCTATTAATTTTTTACCTCAAATGACATTAACTAATCAGTCGAATACTTACAACGCAAAAACATTACTGCTTGTGAAAATTGCAACACACTTAAGGATTGATTCCCCGAAGTATCTAGGCGTAACAGTACAAAACAACATGAAATTGGACATACATATAACTTCCGTCGTAGGCAAAGCTATTTCTACGTTTTATAGGTCGTATTTTGAGAAGTTGTAATGCTCATAGAAAGGAAATAGCGTACAATACACTAGTGCGTCCGCATTTGGAATACTGTTGTGGTATTGGGATCCGTGTCGCAAGGGATTGATTGACACATTAGAGAAAGTACAGAGGAGAGCCGCTCGATTCATGACCGCTAGTTACAGTCCTTATGTAAGTGTCACAGAGCTGATGCGTGGGTTAGGCTGGGATTGTTTGGCGGACAGATAACGTCGTTTTCGTTTGAATTTCTTGGAGAATATGCGAAAATCTTTAATTTAAGAGTGCAACGAAATACTTCTTCCGGGAACCTATTAAGGTCGCAATGACAGGAGGGATAAGATTCGAGAAATAAGATGCCGTACTGATACATTTATGTATTTTTTCTTTCCTCGTTCTGTTCAGGATTGGAATGCACTGAATTAGGATTGGTGCTTAGCACCCTCTGCCACCCACAGTAATTGTGAATTGCAGAGTATAGATGTAGATGTAGACAAACGCCAAGTGTGATGGTTTGGGGTGCCATACGATTTCGCCTCTTTTAAGTATTGCGTTCAGTCTGAGTAGCGACTGTTACATCATGGAGGTTTTAGAGCCCAAGGCTCTGCCCACCATGCAGGCATCTCTACATGGCCATATTTCAGCAGGACAATGCCCGGCCACATGTGGCGGGGAATGTGCAAGCCTTCGAAGAAAGACGGGTACCACTGCTTCCCTGGTCTGCACATTCACCTAACATGTCGCCCACTGAAAATGTCTGGCATATGGTCCGTTAGCAACTTCTTTGTTCTGGTCTCCCTGTAACCACTATTTTTTTTTTTTTTGCTTTTGGCTTAACGCCTTGTTGACGTCCAGGTCATTAGAGGCGGGATGGGACTGGGGACAAGGAACGGGAAGGAATTCGGCCATGACCTTTTGAAGGAATCATCCCGCCATTCGCCTGGAGTGATTTGGGAAACCATGGAAAACCCAAATATGGATGCCCGGACGGGCGATTCGAACCGGCGTCCTCCCGAATGCGAGGCCAGAGCGTTAACCGCTCACCCGCCACACTCGGTGCAACCACTATCGATGGTTTGTGGACGCGCCTAGAAACAGCTAGGCAGTGTGTTCCCCAGCGGGATATCTAGGCTCTCTTTCCTTCTACTAAATAGACAGGTTCTCATTGCAGCATGTGGCGGCATACCGAAGTTTCGCGGTCAAAGTGCATTCCAATCATTTTTGTATTGTCATGTCCTCAATCTGTGGAGTAAATTTGATTGTAATCACATGTCTCCTTCTTGATCTAGCAATTTTTACAAACAGTGGTGTATAAAAAATGAAATTCACAAATATTCAAGCAGGAAAATAAAACAATAAAAATCTAGATGATACCCACAACGACAAGAGACGAATATCCAGTAACTGTAAAACTGCAATGTGAACATTGCTAGGCGAATAGTCAAGTGTTGCTACTAATTGCAGCAGAGTTTCAGTTCCCGAAATTACATTCCGAATAAAGCTGAAATTCAAAGCGAAATCTTCTGTAGTTTGACCAACTGGGGTGGATCCAGGATTTTGTTTTGGGAGGGGCTTGAGCGGACTTTGGTTTTGGGGGAGGGCTTGGCTTGAGTTGATTTTTGGATGGGGGGCTTGCCTACGGTGGATTTTGGCTTTGGGGGGGGAGGGGCTTGAGCCCCTAGCCCCCCCTCCCCCTGGATCCGCCCCAGTTGACCAAGTAGCTATAGATTACAGCTTATTCGAAGCCAATGTCAACAACTACAAAAAATCTACATAACTGAATATCACTACTGACTGAACAAGGGTTACCATCGGCAGACTGTTTTATTGACTTTCAGAACTGGTGAACATGTCCGGTGGGTGACGGGGTCAATTTCCATCCTACAGAGTTTTCTCTTACGACATCGAATGCTGCAAACCGCGTAACTTCTACAGTTTCGATGGGGTTTTTATATTCTTCGAAGTCGCCTATCTCAACAATAATTTTATTTAGGTCTCTGATTAATCAGATATAAAGATCAGGAGGGGAGTTATAGTAGTTAGTCATCCTTGTAAATATTATCGATCGCAAATTAGGGGAAATTTTCAGGCTCAGTCACAGAATGTTTCCGCAAAGTTAATGCCCAGGTAGAAGAAAAACTACAAATTTTCAGACATGTTAAAAGGAAGTTTCTGCAGATGTTCATGTACAGTTAGAAAAAAAATTCTGGTAATTTCCATCACCTACTAGAGGAAACTAATGTAAAGGAAAATTCTAAAGGTTTGCATGTAAACAAAATAATAATAATTATAATAATAATAATAAACAAACAGTGCACTTACTTAGAGTTGAAGTTAAATATAGTACCAGAAAAAATAGTGAGGTATAAGACTAATTACATCAAAACTACCACTCTGCTCTGCATTTTACAACAATTAACTAATGCTTGGAGTGTGAACACAAAATTTACATAAAAAACATGACCCGTTTTTTTCTTTATTTATATGGCTTTAATAATTGCTTTGTACAATACAGCACACATATATTTTCGTATGCAATAGCATAAATTATTTCAGTCTTAAACTGATAAAATCCGTCAAAAAGTGGATGTCTATAATCTGAAAGAGAACATAAGAAGAAGTAAAATAATAATAATTTCGTGTAGTCTCAAAGACGTACTGACAGAATTTCTTACCGGTAATGCAATCCTCCATGTTGTAGCCGCCTAACCGATAATCCCATCGAGTAAAGGGGACCTATAGTTTAAGGTGCAATCCGAAACAGGAAGCGTCTTGGCGTACTACAAATAATAAAAAAGAAGACATACTCGTATTTTACATACAGATGAGAAGGGTGTTGTTCAGAACAGCTGTTGGTTACATGTACATGCCATGCAGTTACTCCGTCCGATAAGAAAATTTAACAAATTATTTAAATTTCTGCACCTCTTCGGATGGAGAGGAGCGTTTATGAGCATGGTTGCAAAAAAAAATCAGATTTCAGCTAGAGCATTGTGACCGAGCCTGGTAACGCATTCAGGAGGACGCGGGTTCAAATCCCGTCCAAGCACCCATTTTTTAGTTTTCCATGGTTTCCCGAAATCACTCCAGGCGAATGCTGGGATGGTCCCTGCAAAAGTCGGTGGCCGTTTTCTGTCCTCAGTCTATCCCATCTCTAATGAGCTCGCCGTCCACCAGTTGTAAAGTAATAAAAAATAAATAAATAAATAAAAAATTCCAGCATTGTGCCGTGATCTAGGGATATTCACATTATGAATACCAATCTGAGAGAGCGCAAAGGACGTCGATATATTTGTCGGTGGTAATTATTGTAAAAAATGTTTTGTAACAGATATAACGAAGAATCTGCAATTTTTTTTTTTATTGCTTCACGCCTTGTCGACGGCTAAGGTCATTAGAGGCGGGATGGGATTGGGGACAAGGAATGGGAAGGAATTCGGCCATGGCATTTTTGAAGGAAGCATCAGGCATTCGCCTGGAGTTATTTGGGTAAACCATGCAAAACCCAAATATGGATACCCAGACGGGGATTCCAACCCGCGTCCTTCCGAATAAATCTGCAATGAGAGACGATGGAGTACACGAGTTGAAACACTGAAGGAAATGTGCTAGGAATAAATAGGTGATGAGGCACGGAAAGGAAAACAGGACTGTGACAGATTACAAGCACAAAACAATTGCAAGGTTTCTTTTGTAACCAAATGAGTAAGAAGTTGTAATAATTTGCCGACAGAAATTTTCGGTCTTCTAAAATATAGAAATACTGTAAGCACCAAGGAAAATTGTCAAAAAATTTTGTTTTAAACCTGTTGTGTTTTATAAAAAATTATTTTCACTGAGTTTGCCTTAAGCCAGTTTGCTACTTCACTGAGTACTTCATTTTTTACTGTCAGGCTAGTGTAGTCGGTAAATATAATGGACTTAGCCTAGTGGAATAAGTTTTTAGGAGGATCACTTATGAATGATAAAACAGAAGGGGTCCTAGAACAGAGCCTTGTGGAATTCCCGATTGAGATTTCTTCTAGTTTGATGAAGCGTCTTCACTAATTTTAGAATCAAAATGGGGTAATTTTAGCAATTGGCTTTCATGTATGAATTAAACTATTTACCTGCGGTTCCATGTATAGTATTCCAATTTTTAGTAGGTTTATTAATTCGTGCTTAACACAGTCAAATGTTTTTGCAAGATAACAGTAAATTTCTGCAGGGCACAATTTATTGTTCATTTCCTCTAGTGTATTATATAACCCTCTGTGGAATCCAAACTGTGAAGTAGTAATTATAATCACCAGCACTGCAGAAGTAAATCGCATGAGTGGCGACTGCGACCTATTTGGTTCTCACGCGATTCAGCTGTTAACTGTACACCCGGAAGTCATAAAGTGTCGGGGTATTGGATTTTTTTATCGAACGTCATGTGGAGCTTAGTTCATTGCAAGTCCGATGGCGGCAGAACTTAGGCGTGCCCGCAATAAATTGTTCATTCAACCGCAGCCACCAGTGGTAAGTATTCCGCAAACATATTCGCGATATCGTAGATCTCTTGAAAAACAGTTGTGATTAGCTATTTATATGTAAATATAGTATTTCTCAGTTGGTACTGAAGAAATACAATAGATTCAAAATGAATCATTAATGAATGTGTAACGCACTGTATTGACCTAAATTTTGAATTAAATGTTTTATCAGTAGAATGTTAATAATTTATTGCAGATGGTAGTGGCGCTACATCCATCGTTTAATTACACCACAAACAAATCAGGTGTTCTGCCTGGCAATGGCACAGATGAAACGTTGTTATACTTCCAAAAGACAACTGTACTGTGTATTATATGCAATTTGACCATCTACTGATGATTACTGACTTCGTGGTACTTGGGATGATAGTTCAAATTTTGAAAATAGTAATATGACTTCTTAAATTATCGTCCGGGGGAGGGGGGGGGGACCTGGAGCATGTGGAAAGGAAGGCAGCTAGTTTTGCATGTTGAAATTGCCGTTAGGTGGCATTCGGCAAATGAAATGATAAATGACCTGTGCTGTGAGTCATTGGAGTACAAAACGCTGGTGAAAAGAATTGTGGATATGTATAAGGCATAAACTGGTGATGAGGGTTTAAAATATTGGGGAAGACTTGTAAGCAACATATGGAAGGGAAGGGATGACTATGGCAATAAATTAACAGTTCTTTTACGACATACGAGGATAGAAAAGTTTTCATTTATAAGCAGGGAAATCGGGGACTGGCACTGACTGCTTAAGGAGGGGACGAACAAAATGCTTTATACTGTAAAGGAGTTTAAGTACAAATGTGAGTGAATCTAAATCTATGGAAATTGCATTAGCCTTACGGCATTTAATAACGCTAATACTAAAAATAAACAAAATCTTTATGTCATTACATCCCATGTGTGGCGAAGGATTTGACTGAAATGTATCAGACTATCTCACATCCTGAAGAACGTCGACTCGGATCAGAGTGGTTTTAATTGATTGCGGCTTTTGTCTTTCAGTGTCTTTAATAAGTCTGCAGTAATTATTAGCGAAGGAATTAACAATACAGATGCTATCTGCAGGGTTGGAATTAGAAAAGGGGGGGGGGTGTAAGCGGGTCAAATGTACCCGGTCCCGCTCGGCTGACGGGGGCCCCGATCACCGGCTGTAGGGGCCCCCCGCTCGACAAGTTGTAGAGCTAAAAAAAAAGTCACCCATTTCGTGAGAAGGAGGGCCCTAACCGATGAATTGGCCAAGGGCCCCCAACTGGTCACGTGACTGCTAAGAACGCTCACCCCGGGCCTCAAAATCCTAGCGCCGGCCCTGGCTATCTGTACAACATATTCAACTTATATGTAGAGGAAGCAGTAAAGCAAGCGAAAGAAAAATTTGAATGTGTTCAAGGAGAAAAAAATCAGTTTGCTACATACGAGTTCCTGATTACATTGTTCTGTTAGCAGAACTGACTGAGGATCTTGAGAAATTACTGAATGGCATGAACAAACTAGTGAAGAAAGATTTTGGTATAAACATAACTTAAAGCAAGACAAAACTGATGAAATGTAGCAGAAAAGATAGCAATAATAGCGGATTAAATAGGCCTATATAAATATGGTCGGATGCTTAGGAAGTAAAATTACAACTGATGGCCGATGTTAAAAGCAGAATAGCACTAGCAAAAAGAGCCTTTATGAAAAAGAGAAATATTTTAGTTTCACATATCGCTCTAGGACTCAGATAGAACTTTTTAAAACTCTGTGTCTGGAGCACAGCATTTTATTGTAGTGAACCATGGACTTTAGGAATTACAGAAAGAAGGAAAACTGAAGGATGCTGAAAATTAACTGGACACATAAAGTACGAAATCAACGTGTTTTGGAAATGGTGGGTGAGTAAAGAAGTTTGTGGAAAGTCTAACAGAAAGAAGAGACAGAATGGTGGTATCGTATTACAGATTCAAGGCCCACCAAAATTTCGTTATTATTTAGTTAATTAATATGTCATATCGCTCAAAGACATACAAAAGTGATATCGATAGCAACAGATCGATATCGCTATACTTGGATTGTGAAAATAGAGTCTTTGCCAGTTGTAGTTAGGTTCGGTAATGTCCGCGGGTGTAGCGGAAATTTTTTCCTATAAAGTTGTGCGACGATAGAGTATCGTATGATGCAGTATGTGGAATTATAATTACACAGAGATAAACTAAAGTTGATTCATCGAATCGTGTAGATGGAACATAAACTATGATTGATGGATAAATGAATGTATCGTCAGGTATGGTGGATTGAATTGTTGCGACTATATAGAGTAATTAAAAAAAAAAAGTGTTTCATGTGCTAAACCAGCCACCTTCTTTTCAGAATGTGGCTGGTTTGTATGAATATTTCTCATTTTGACAAAGAATCTGCAATCTGCGGAAACTTCTAACTGTTTTTAGTGTAATTGAACCTAATTAAAAATATCAGTCGATGGTTGGACTAATTTTGTGCGTTTGTTTCGTTAAAGAGTGTGGATAGTAAAAATACTTTTTATTTCAATAACCATTCGGATAAGGCGACCGTGTTTATTTATTTCAGTAAAGATAGAAGTTCCGATTGTCAGAAGTAGTAGTATTAGATTATATGATCTTAAGTATGAGGTAATATTTCAAAATGGCCATATGCTCAGTACTGCTGCTTTAGTTAAGAATAGAAGCAAAAAACATTCTTACATGTCTACCGTGATCAGAACTGGTTAATCTAGTTGAGTGAAAAGACAAATATTCTTACAGTGGGTCATATTTTGAGACTTGCAGGATTGGTTAATTTGGTAGCGGAGGGAACAGTCGAAGGTAAGAACTGTAGAGGAGGACAGAGATTGGAATATATGAAGCAGATAATTGAGGACGTGGGTTCAGGTGCGAGCGGGTGCGAGCGGGTGCGACCGCACCGGGCGCCGTCGATTGGGGGCACCGAAACTGCAGTGACAGATCGTCTACTCAAAAAATAAATTCTATAATAACCCAATTTGCATATTATTTTAACCCACTAATCATCCAGAAGAGTTTATAAACGGAAGAGCTTCAGCTTAGTGCTCAGTCGTATGTCATCATAGAATAGAGTCAACTGGAGTTACGACTCGAGTAAGCTCGACTGATTCAAATCAAGAAAATCACAACTAGTCCCATAATTGGCACTCTCCGGGTCCGTGGCTCCCGCACCTGTTTCCCGTCTTTTGGGCTGTAGTCTTGAGTTCATGGAGCGAGATTCCATCTAGTTATCTATTTATACCACTTCTAGACTTAAGGTGATTGCAATTAACGTTGGTATCGTAAATATTTATAAAGCATAATGCTTTTACAGACAAAAAAAAAAAAAAAAAAAAAAAAAAACAATAAATAAATAAAAAAAAACTATCTGCGCACAAAACCAAGGCTAAACTAAGATGGTTTAAAAATTGCTTGCAAAATGTTTTGCATTTGAGAAGTCAAGCAATTAGACGTACTATCACCAAAAAAATTGGGACACTATTTTGGACAATAGAGTTTTTAACCTCGCCGCAGTTCGTTATCACCAGCGGTGACGTTAGCCATTACAAGGTTAGGGGCGGCAGATCTTTGCGAGGCCCTTGTCCTTTGTGCAAAGTATGAGAATCAAAAGAACGTATTTCTGATGATAGACAAGAAATGCAAAAGTCATAAATAAATACATTTTGTGTTTTAAAATATTGTATTATTAGAGTTATTAAAAGTTATCAAACATAAAGACGACAAATTATTGATGATAAACTAAGGTAGCCTACGGTACATTAAAAGATATACACAAGGATTTAAAAATGATGTATGCGGTTTTTTCTAAGACTAAAATATTTAACTAAAGCACAAAAATCTAACGAATGAGCTACTTCATTTTCAATTCAAAGAATAGAAAGGGCTGAAAGTCGAACTTGACACATCGAATAATTTTTAACCACGAAAAACTTCTTTCTGCGTAAAGCACAAAAATCTAACGAATGAGCTACTTCATTTTCAATTCAAAGAATAGAAAGGGCTGAAAGTCGAATTTCACACATCGAATAATTTTTAACCACGAAAAACTTCTTTCTGCGTATGCAACTGTCTCAGGTATGGTGGCAAAAATTTTCAGGACTAATTACTTCTATAGTGGGGTACACTTCAGTTAATGTTTTTTTTTTTTTTTTTTTTTTTCTTTTAGTTATCTCATCACCTCGATAACGCCGTGGATCACTTCTTATACACGGAAAAACGTATTGAGTTGTTCATACAATTCTTGTTCATCTATATCGGATGTTTCTCCTATTGTTAGAGATATTTGAAAGTCATTGCATTGCTTCAGAAGTTTTACAATCACTAGTTTCCTTTAATATTTTTATGTTGTGCGTGAAACCAAATGTGTTTTTATCATGTTTAAGTTCCTCAAATTTATGTTGGCAACTTGCACCCACATTGTCAACAATAACATACTAATAGTTTATTTTGAAAATCTCCTTCGCATGCAATTCAACAGCTTTTTTTTTCTCCTACATAATGAAAGTTCGTTCGCTTACGTTTCCTTCTCACGATAATGAACTTTGTCAATATAGTTTTAGTCAGCTGTTTCTCTCGCCGTTACCAAGGATAATGACTCGAAACCATATCCAAATAATTTTTAAGCCAATGTGTAAATGCATCATGTGTTGTTTAGCCGCATGTAGTTGCATTTTTCGTTTTGCAACATTTTTCTTATTACATTTATCTTTGTAAGAATGTCATACCATACGACGAGAGCAACTACAAATTCGTAGCTAGTTATTTCCTTTTTTATAGACTGGCATTCACTAACCCAATGACAATCTGTTGTATTTTCTGCTAAATCTCTTAAAGGATCACATATATTTCTTGGTTGTAATCCAGTCAAATAAGGTGAAAAAAGGGGCAAACCTCGGAATGAAGGATAACAAGCTGAAAATTTGCTCTTGCTCAAACCTTTGTTTTGATATTTTATAAGTTGGCTCAAAAGTCTCATAGAATCTCGTGTACGCCAGTCAAGATAATCAAGGTCAAAAGTCACAAAAAACGGTTTTTATAAATATCTCGCTTCCTTTACTCTAAATGTTATTTTGAGTTATTGTAAAAGTTGTAGAGCATAAAATTCTCTAAAAATTTCGTCACAGACAATATTTCATAGCTTTAACCCTTCTTGAGATAGAACGTGAAGAGTGGGGAGTGCTTAGCCGTATGGATGACAGCGCTAATTACGGTACGTTAAGTGTAGAATCCAATTATTAAAAACTAAGTGAATTTGATCTTTACGTGATGTGAGCATTTAGTTCGCCACAGTGGCTTAAATAAACCTTTTCAGACAGACAGCATTCCTTGTTACTTCTCTTGTTTTTTGTTCATACCGCTACTGTCCTATACTAATTTTTCTGAGGTTTCAGTTATCTATCTATCTATATCTATAAAACGAAAACCGGACATATTGGTCGTATAAAAACTCGGAAACTACGGTGCAGATTTCGATGGAGTTTTCACCGTTTTAAAGCTTAGAATCTTAATTCACTTGTCTGGCATGTCCAAAGATTCAACGTTAAATAACGTAGGAGCATTAAATTAAATTCAGAATGTATGGTGAGAAATTCCACAGGAGGAATCACTAGATGCCGCATACTCCGCACTAAACACACAACACAATGTGTCTGACCATAGCCTTTAATTAAAGCAATAAGAAGATAACTTATAGTAATAACTATTTTGCACACTAAACAAAACTTTAAGTATTCTTTGTTTTAATTCGATATATTCAATTTTTAAAAGACATAGCTTGAAGTATTCTTTCCTTTAATTCGGTATATCAATTTTTAAACGACATAGATAGCCGTAAAAACAACAGAAATTTTCTTTAAGCACGATCTCTGGCCAATATCTCTGGCCTTCAGCATTAGTCTTTACGATAATATTATTCCGGATTCACTTTTGATATTTTATCTGCAGAGTTAAGGGGAGACGGTGGCAGAAATCATGAAAGAAAATCAAATTTTTTTTTATTTGTTTACTTAAAAGGAAATATTGGTAGGATTATTATCACAAATTTTTTCTTTGAAATTCCAACTACAAATGGTATAAAAATATTAAAACCGTAAACAGTATAATGTGCCACGCCCATTTTTTAAGGTATCTAGCGGAGAAACAAATGTCTTCCTTACTTTTTTATGTGTAACGTGGATTAATAGCTTTAGAAGGCTGTGATAAATTTTATACTGAACAGCAGTGATGTATAGAAGGCTGTGGAGCCATTTTATGATCCAAGCAATGTTGTATAGAAGGTTGTGAAGTTTTGCAAACAATTTTTGTGCTGTATACTAGAATTTGTGTGAAATTGGATTTATTGAGTGATTCCTTGTGCCAATATTGGGTATATTGATATGGTTTTACAATGCCTAGGTCAGTTAAATTATTTAAAAAATACAGTAAGTCCCATATTTCCAATATAAGGAGAAAAATTGATGTTGAGGTTAGGGCTGGGTCTGTAGAAGTAAACATTAGCTTGTCTTCAAGTGCATCAAAAGTAAAACTTTGGAAAGATATTGTGTCAGAAGAAGCAAAACATGACAGAAACACAGGTTTTTAGAATTGTGTATCTGGAATTGGTAGTAGAAGCCCTTAAGAAAGCTTGCAAGTACTCTGTTTGTGAAGGAAAAGTCAGTTTGGTGGTCGATGGAAAAAGTTTTCATGTAAACTTTAAATTGATTTTTCTGCAACTTTAAATTTTTCTTCTCTTAGGTACACATATATCAGAAGCTACTGGAAGGATTTCTATGAAATTTGGCACACTCATTCTTACAAGTGGAATAAACATTTAAGTGGAACAAAGTTTTAATCAATCATTTTAACAAGTTTTATGGTTAATAATATGTGGAAAATTTGGCTGTAAAAAAAACCTCAAATGCAAAATATCACAGAAAATAATTGAAATAATTTATCAAAAAGTTACTGCACTTAATTGTACATTTATTAATGTAGATTAATCTGCTATACAGAAAGTTTAATAATTTTGAATGGAAATAATAAAAAAGTGTACCTCAAAAAATAATGTAATCAAAAATTCAAAATGCTCTGACAGCATTAATATTTTATTAAAAATTCTGAAAAAATTATTTAAAGCATATGGGAACCCTATGCATAACTGTGCAAAATTTCAATGAGATTGAAGTCTAAATGAGAGAGATTTATATTTACCAATAAATCAGTGCAAGACTGCCACCGTCTCCCCTTAAAGGATCTGGCGTTTCGAGCTACAAATATATCCATTCACTTCGCAGTTGAATCAAACGTGAGTTAACATAATCTAGGGTTGTTCAGTAATGTAGTAATGAAATTTCTTAACCAAATTATCGAAGCTTGATAGTAGTGTCCTAAGGAGAGAGCAAGGAATATTCTGGTTTTCCCCATGACGTCATAGTGGTGGGGGGGACCCTCCCTCCCCTCCCCGCCGCGCCGCCACCTGTCAACCGCACGGCTTGTCATCACCGCTGACCTCAATTTGCACGACTATTTCCGGGATGTACCGCTAACCTATGACGCGACAGCAAGGACACTCAATCTGAGTATTTCTGACACAACGCTCCCGCAGGCGAACAGTGGAAGTATCACTCGCCATTTTATTTTCAGTGCACAATTAGCGACGTCACAGGACACCGATATCAAGAATAACATTAGGAAATCCGCTTGCTTGCTGTTAACGTTCGTTATGAAATTTCTTCCTAGTATTTTGTCATGTGTTATTGATATATTGAAGTATTTTAATTCTTTGATTGTTAAATTACCATAAATTAACTTCAAAAATTATTTATTTTCATAGTTTTTGGGCAAAACTAATTGTTTCCTTCTGCAAATACTATTATTTGGCACCAATAAGTCCTTACTTAAAAATCCCCCCCCCCACTCATTTCTTTCTTATACCTCATACACATTTTGTAAGGTCATTTCCTTCTATGGATCTAACAGCCATTTTTTTACCACTCCAATTGTCTTATTGCTCTTAACATCACATTTAATGGAATTTTCGGTGATATTTATTGGCTATTTATATCATCCCAACATCCTAATTAAAAATGTGTTACTTATACACTCACAGAGCTCTATTTCATCTGCTTCATGTCTTTCAATGATACCCAACGCGACTATTGTTGCCTTCCGCAAACAGTATTATTGGTTCAAATAACAAGTCCTATTCGTTGTACATTATGTAAGGTCATTTATTTGTAGCTGCCATTTTTTTTATACCCACTCCAAGTTGTCTTATTACCTCAACACGCCTTTTGTGATATGTCAGTTTTAAACGCTGTTCTCTTT